>JBAMYA010000023.1:6509506-6540892 GCA_037176975.1 Arrhamphus sclerolepis | reverse complement strand
ACACACACACACACACACACACACACACACACACACACACACACACACACACACACACACACACACAAAAAAAAAAATCTCTGCACTAAAGCAGAATGTCCCTTAATTTGTTTTATTTCTGAGTCCTCCCTATGATCCAGAAGCTGAAAGATAAAGAAGAGACAAAGAAACATTGAAAAGCAATAAGTACTGAATTTCCCTTCTGGGATCTTTAAATTTTTCTTTTCTTTTCTTTTTTTTTAATTTGAATTTGAATTTTAATTGAATTGTAAGCAGAGGCTTTTTTTCTTTGCCATGGCCTTTGCTTTATCCTCATCTCTTTGTTATTACTTTGCCCTCAAAGAGCCTTTGCTCCTTGGTCTTAGGCCACATTTGTAAATAAGAACCTGTTCTTAATTGCTTGCCTGATGAAATAAAGGTTAATAATAATAATATTTATAATTTATATTTATTAATATTATTAATTTTTATTATTATTTTTTTAATGAATGGTCAAAATGTGATCCCATCCTGTGCACTGACATCCATTTGTTTTACCCTGCAGCTTTCAGCATTGTAATAAGAAAGATTAGTTAATTTGTCTAATTTCTTTTTATTGCTATTCTGTCTTTACGATATGGAAGAAAGAGAAATGAAGGATGAGGAATGTCTGGATGGCCAAAGAAAAGAAAAGAAGACAAAGAAGTGACAAAACAGCAGAGAAAAGAAATCATATATGTACGTATATAACTTATATACAGGATTTAGGGGAAGCATGGGCAGTAAGCAACAACAAAAGTATTGCAAGGATGAGTCTTTGTGAGAAGAGAAAATATGAGTGCAAGATACCAAAAATAACCAAGTGAGAAAAGCAAAGGAACAGCAATAAATAAATAAATAAATAAAACAAAAATGAAAAAAATAGAGAAGAAAAAAAGGCACGAAGGGAAATCAAAGGAAAAAGTATTTCTTCTGCTTGTGTCTATGAGTCAGTCTGCCTCTGGGTGGAGAAAGGTTAGGAGTCTTCAGGGGGTGTTAGATGGGTGGCTTCGCCCTGCGTGCTCTCCTACTGGAGGATGTTAGATGCCCGAGGCCAGAGGCTGACCTTTTTCACTGATCACATCCACTATTATTATCATCACTGTTTCTCTTCTAATAGAGCAGAACGTCATATCCCTGTGAGACCACAGCCCGCAAAATGGGAGAATGGAACGGTAATTTCACAACAGTGGCGGAAAGGCGAGAAGGGTGAGCAGGAGTGGAGGTGGGAAAAAGGCCAGTGTCAGTCAGCTGTGTGAAAACAAAGACAAAGGTGCTCATCCAATAAAATGGGAGCAGAGTTGCACTTCAGTGTGCAGCTCTGCCTCCTTTCACATGCTAAACTTTGCTTGTTTACCTATTAATGTATTAGCTGTCTTGATCCAAAGAAATAACTTCATTATGCTTTTTTTTCTATTCCATCATTACAATAATCACCATGATAATTAGGATGCGTTTGCTTTAACAGACATCAGGGTCATCAATAATAGGTTGTCACGAGTTCTTTTCATGGAGGACGTGGGGCACTGTTAGAGGCTATGTGTCTGTGTCACGAGAACCATATTAAAATAATTAAACTGATCACTCAAGTCCTTTCTGTGGAGTAGAAACATACCCCAGAAGAATCAAAAGGCTGAATAACAAAGCGTTTACGTGGACAAATTTCACTGTGCAATTAGAAAAGCTGGTGCAAGTCTCTCCTGCTTTTTTCCTCTCTGCAGGAAGCTGTATCAAGTTGGGAAGGATGATAAGTGTTGACCCAGTCCATGTGTGCGGCAGCTTTAAAAGAAAAAAAATCTACAAAGAACTTCCAAAAAATAGTTTACATCCATGAACTATTCTGCTAACAACCTTATTAGCATTTCCGTACTTTTGAAAAAGAAAAAAAAAAGGTACTCTGTGAGGCTAAGTTAAAATCATGCATGAAATGAGGGGAAACGCGTGGATCAGGAAAACACAAACACAAATTTATTCATTTGGGAAAACACTCATAATTGATTTAAAGATTTGACAGTAATAAATTATGACGGTCAGTTTCTTCATGCAAAAATGAAGTGTTTGCATCTGATGATGAAGTACCAGCATTTCCCATGCTATTAGGATTGATGTTTATGCCTCAGATGTTTTGCTCCAAATAGTTGGTTCAGTAGCAAAGCTCCCGCTATGAAGGAAGTGATTGCCTCCTAGCAACGACCACAGTCGGGCGTGCGAGGCTGAACGGCAATCATTCACTTACAAATCAGAAAGTTATGCAAACTGCCGAATTAAAAATCTGAGATCAAAACAAAACAAAACAAAACAAAAAAAAAAAATCATATTAAAAACACTTGCAATTAGATTGGAGTAAACTGAAAACAGACACCTCCTTTAACTCCACACATTTAGTTTCAGAAATATTTGAGATTTTACAGGAAAATAATAATTAACTCAGGCAAGGATGCAGCATTGTGTAGAGTAGGATGAGACTGCAGAATCATGAATGACAGAACCTTCTGCTTTGCCGGGGGGCCTCTTGGTAATTCTCCTTCTGACTCATAGGAGCTGAAGCTTTGTCATACCTGATACTCTTTTGTACTCTCCTGAGTCAGGCAAGATGGAATAATACAAGGAAGTGTAAGATTAAATGAAAATGAAATAGAATACATTAATTACTTCTTCACCTCTACAAAAGTAATGACTTGCCAAAATGAATATAATTATCATACTTTTCCTTTTGAAATGTGAAAGACATATCATGAAACATCATTACCATCAGCGTTTGCAATCAACCTTTGCTGAGCGGGAGGCTGTGTTTTTACTTGCAAGTCTTTTCAGATGCTGACATAGAACAGTTACTTTTAATGATTTTATGATTATTCATATTAACCAATGTGTAGATGTGGAACGTCCGCCTGCAGTGTGTTGCGTGTATAAATAGGCCATTATTGGAGTGCATGAATCAGATAAATCAGATCAACATGATAATCTGGTAGTAAAAAAAAAAAAAAAAAATTTGGTTTCATTCACAGCTCTAAAAGTGGGATGAAGGAAAAAATATAAAATAACAAACAACATGAAGCCATGATATTTTAGTTTGTAATGTCAATAAAAACTCTCAGGACACATACACTGCTTAAAAAAACAAAAACAAAAAAAAGACTGAATGATTGTCCCTGCAGGAAAATACATGATATTAACCTTGGATAAACTGCGGATCCTCCTGCCGTTTCACTGTCATATTCCAGTTAGACAGATCACTAATCTCCCTAATCCTTTTTTTGTGCAGCTATTGCTAGCAAGGACAACATAATAGCATTATATATTATTCCTTCAAACAGCCTGATTCTATTATGTTTGCGCCGATGCTCAACAGCCCACATGGTTGCAGCCATAGTGACAATTGATAGACTACTGTAATATTGGAGCAGACATTCAAGATGGACAATATTGTTAATCTTGAAGCAATTACAAAATAACATTAAGGTCAGACTATCCCAACATTTTTCCCTTTACTTGGGTAGGTCAGTTCAGGCCGGAGCTCTGGTGTGGTAGTATCTCACTGGCTACAGCAGCAGGGCTGTTTATATAATGACACCATTGTGCCGTCTCTGTGCAGATGGAACATCAGAGCTCTTGTAATGGCCTGTGTATTAGAGCCAATGTGTTTGATTACTGACTCAGGGAGAGCAGGGATAGGCTGTGTAGTCAATAGGGAATAAGGCTCCCTCTAAAAGAGCAACCCAGGGAAAAAAAGACCTATTTGAAGAAACAGAAGGAAAGAGGAAAGAGACAAAAAAAAAAGCGGGACTTTAATGGAAGTGTGCTTTAAGGGAATGCAAATTAGACGAGGGAATCTGCAGAGCAGCAGAACACAGTGGAAGGATATCAAACAGGGCTGGTGTAGCTGCCGAGGAGGTAAAAGCAAAGGGAACGGGGCAGAGATAGAGACAGAGCCACTCTCACTTTGTTCAACAGACACTCTTGTACATTTTCGAATGGCTTCACTATCTGTCCTTGGATGCAGCTCGCCATAAACCCCAACCCACACCCCTCCTCATCTCTGGAGTATACACTTTGACTATTGTTATTATTTCTGAAACAATAGTAGTTCTTTAAAAAAGTCACAGTGGCTATAAAGGAGACAGTGAACAGCCCAAAATCCTTGGTGACAGCTACATATGATAATCAGAGAGCGTGAGAATATGAGAGCTGTTCTTTGCATACAGTAGAATAACAATGAATGAGTGATAGAGATAGTCTTCCTACAGCCAACAAATCAGCAAACCAAGTGTTTTTCAGGACTGTTTTCATGCAGCTGAGACTGAATGCTTCCTGGCCTGGTCTACAGGATCTCCATTGTGGTTTAAGATTTACTGTGGCTGCAGAGAACTTGTCACTGTTCATTATTACTGATGCAACAGGAGGCAATGCCACCACCCATCAATGCTTGCCCTGTGATGCCTGCCACAGCTGCCAGATGAAGTGACCTTAGCACCCACCTGTCTTCTCACACAAACACTGCCAAAGCAATACTCTAATGAGCTGTAATACCTTACAGAGATGAAACCTCTGACCCAACTCCACAGGGATCTTTCAACCAATTACTAACCGATGAGAGAAAAAAAAGAGAAAATAAGAGAGAAAATAATCATTTCTACCCCATCTCTTCCCCCTAACACCTCAACTTAGGCCAGATTAAATGAACTCCATATCAGTCAACCTGCGCTGTCAAGCTTGTCAGCATGAGTCGCATTGCAAATCAATGGAAATGAAATGAAAGATTCACTATGACCATTAAGTCTAAGCAACAAGAGTGATAACGACCTGCTTTGACATTAATCTTATGAGCCACCAACAATGGATTATGATATAACATGATAATGTTATGAAACTGTGCTCTCCAGTGAGGTTCCCTCCCACCCTTTGCACTGAGCTGCTCCCAGTTGTCACTTGGCTGTGACTGGCAGACTGCCACCCCATGAGCCTCTGCACCGCCAGACCCAGCTATATCCATCTTCATTAGGGACAGACGCACTGTGAGCTGTGTATGTTATTATCAGTGTCTATTAATCTGAAAGCTCCAACAGGGGCAACCCCTGTCTCACTGTTGCACTACAGCACACCCAACACACAAAAACACTATAGTACACATACACTCATGCCCGACCAGCGATATCTTTCTCTAATAATGAGTACTGCAAGAGGCTTAAGCAATTTTAAGATAATGTATTTTCACTCCTAATTGGATACAAAATATAATAATTTCATGCTGATGGAGACATTCACTTGCAAATGTTGAACTACCTTTTTCAAACTGTGCACGCCACAGTGTTGCAAATGCATGTGTCATATACACTTGCAATGCTAGCACTAGCTGCAACTTGATTGACTGATGGTTACGTTGAAAATTGGGAAAATTTCCAAACTTTTGATGGAATTTATGCTGCCACCACGACACACGGAACCCAGAATTCAGTTCGGCGACTGTCTGCCGGACATTAACCCGTCCAAAGCGTATAGATGCTGATGCTGAGGACGCGTTACTCAACTTCAACATCGTGCACGTGAGCAGGGCGTTAGTAGTGGTGTGCGTTAAGCCGCATATGGTCAAGGCCTACAGCACTCACAAACATGCTCACATGCATGCACACTCCCACACATGTACACACACTGAAGACCCCACTGGGGCACCACATGTGATGTTGACCCAGTTTAGATCTGTGGCACGAAGTAGAGCAGGGATTCAGAACAAAAAGAGACAGTGACATTTAAAAATAGGCTGACATTCATTTCATCTCATACAGTACAATAGAGGTATCCATTTTTTATGTCAGAGGCCCCGTCAACTAATTATTCCATAACATCTTCAACTTCCTACTTTAGAGATCAGAACCCTTCACAGAAGCACCAGATTAGTTTGAGTGAACATAAATTCACAATTTAAGTTTAATTTCAACAGGTCAAACCTCTGATTTACTGTTATAACACAGTCAAAAGAATAAATTGTTAAGATGTTGCTGTGTTGAGGTGAATTTATTGGTTGTGTGAATATTGGGATTCTAAATCATACCAGCTTTTCCTTTGGTAGAAGCAACCAAATTTCTGATTCCTGACTATTTTGATTGAAAAACACCTGACTTATGCTCCTCCAAAAATGGTTATGATATAAAATTTGCAAATAGTCCTCAGTATTTCTTCTTTTGTTCTCACCATGATCTCTTGCTATGTTGGAAGGCCATTCACTTCCACATCGTCAGATATATTTGTGTATTTGGCTACACCACGATATGAAGATAACAAGAGTGGCTACTCCACGGCCGCTGCAGTGTCTTCTGTGATAAAGTCTGGCTAAACCAATGACGTATACAAGGCAAATAAAAATACAACCTCTGTGGCTGAAGAATCCATGATGCTGGATCGATCACATCTAATTTTATCCAACACCTCAAAACTCATCCACATAGGGCAGTCACTTAATAGTTTAAAAAGTTAACTTGGCACAATGGACTATTAGCAAACTCACACGAAATAGCTATCTTTCTAGCTAATGGAGGTTAATTTAATTAGTCTGGCATTCAATTGAAACAATTATTTCAAATGATTAACTACTTTACACACTTGTTCTCAATTCAGATAGAGTGCTGTCTTTACGGTGACAATGGAAACAGTTGGGTAACTTCATTATCCCTGTTCTGCTGCAACCATCTGCTGCCTGCTGACACTAACTGAGAGAAAGACTAGATATTATTAAGGTTGGCTACAGAGTAGTTACTGATTTATTGCTGACCACGTAGCATAATGGAGGTATTAAGTTACAACAGAGATATTTATTAGATTATAAGATGGCATGATGATAAAACTGCACAAGCTTCAAATTCATTAGATATAGCAATGCGATGTTTGGAGCCAACATGAGATCACAATGCTGATTACAACCTTGAGAGACCTGCGTCTCTACCTCTACACTTGAGGCTTCAGTTGAACTTCACACCAAAGAAGTGGGGCTTGACTTAGACTTAAAAGATTTAAGGCTCCAATTGATCTTCTGACCAAAAACATTAGACTTGACTTGGACTACTACTCACATACTTGAAACAACACTTGAATTTCCAAAAAAATTAATTAGAAAATGACTCCCGAGTTACGGATTTGTATAAATGACCTGCAAATGGGCAAAGAACATTTTATATTCTTGGGTCATGAAGCTCCTCCTGTTACCTTTAATTTAAGTGAGCATTAATTATTCATCCTCTCATGAGCGCATCTGGACAGTAAGATTACTTAGGTTTGGCCAACTTATGCAAACTCGAGCATAAATAAATGTATTTTGACCCTCTAAATTGGTCATCAAGATGAATTTGTTGTCCATTTCAAAAGCACAAGGGGGGGGTGGGTGTTTAGTTGATGCAAACTTTTCTCAAAGGAATTTGTTTGATTTGTTTTGACCAATGGCTTGTATGTATATATGTATATGTGCTTATGAGTATGCATGTTTGTGTGTGTGTGTGTGTGTGTGAGTATAGAGATATATCTGATTTGAAAAGAGTGACCCCAATCTGCCTGCCAAGGTTATACTTCTTTAGATGTGCAGTGTGGGCAACAGGACGTTCTGACACAGCAGCCTGGATGACATGCCCCAATTCTAAAACATAGATGCCAGTCAATTCATTCTTCTCTCATTTATTTCTGCCTTGGTCTCTCTCTCTCTCTCTCCCTCCTTCAAAGCTGAAAACTCCATCTGGGCATTGACAGTTGTAAATTAGTGACAGAAAAAAATATCAAAGAACAGAGCGAAAGCAAACAACTGATAAGTAGTATCAAGTGTCAGATGAAGTCTCCAGCACAATATTACAATATTACAGCCTGTGTGTGTCTGCCTGTTGTTCAGCTGTACAGGAATATGAAAGGTAAAATAATACCACATAAATTTGAATTAAATGATGCAAATGCATATTCATACTATGAGGTTCTGGGGGAAGGATTGATGGTGGTTTGATTATTGGATCTAAGGGAAAAACAGCCCAGAGCTCCAAGCTTCAGCTTGGGCTCCAGGCTGTTATTACTATTGGGTCATAACAGGTGCCGCTTTCCACTGTCTGCTTCTGTTAATTATCAACTATGTAGTGCAGAAAACGTTTTGCGGGGATTCACACCAGGTGAACACCCATTAGAGCACGAGGGGGACCCAGAGGGTGTCCCTTTTGGAGCCTGTTCAAGGCAGCCCAATGTTCCAGCGTTTCATATGAACATGAGGTGGTGGAACGCTGGAACTTTGGTGCTTAACAGTTAAGCCACCAGTGGAGGTAGAAACAACGCCAAAAAATCCACAACATAGGCATTCTTTCAGACAGCGTACAGCCAAACACCAGTGCGCTACCCCCATTTAGTTGCGTGTGAATGAGTAAAAGCATGCAGTGCAGTGAGGAGGTTGTCTTAACGCATTAAAGCACAATGAAAATATGTTTTATGGGTCTGGGAAAACACACACAGCCATACAACCATGTACTAGTCACACAAGTTCAGTTGTTTTCAAGCTCTTATACCTGCTGATGTAATGATGACCCTTTGAGACAACTACATTCACACAAACAGCTTCCAATATGCAAAAGTCTGCTTTTGTCCGCATTCTCCTTTTCTGCTTCTTTGAATACTTATTTTTTTTCTTTCATCTCCACTTTTCCCTCGAGGCCTTAGTACATCAGTTTACTGTCACATTTCTTACTGGTCGGCAGTCTCTATGGAGCCTCCTATTTCATGTGACCTTTCTCCCTCTTCACTCTGGGAGTCTCAAGCGTCTGGTCAGTCTGAATCACTCCCAGCGCCTGCTTTTGTTCTGGTAAAAAGATTTGGCGAAGAAAGAGAACGAAGGACATAAAGGGAGATGAATCAACAGACATCTCATGGCGCCTGCTGCTGCGATCCAAGTGAAGGATGGTGCTGTTTGTACTCATCCACTTTATCACCCCCTCCCCCTCAACATATCTTTCTTCACTCTCACGTGTCTGCCCTGCCACACCCCCTACCTCTCCCCCCCATTACCTCTGATGTGTGCTCACATGCTCCTTCCATCTCTCTGCAGTTCTCATCTTATTTTCACACCTCATCATAAGATCCCAGTTTGCTTCATTCCTATCAATAATTGAAGAGATTTTTTTTTTGACTGGGTGAAAATAAATAGCGCTCAGCCAATCAAACTGGGGCTTACAGACATTTTGCCAACTGCTTTCACCAGTGGAAAAGAAGCCTTGTTGCCTGAAATTAAAAGAGATGTGAATTTGAGCTTTAAAAGTAAATTATTCAGGTGACTCTTTTTTTTCAACATCAATCTCACCCCAAAAGCCCCTGTTTTTGAAACCAGTGCATTCATGAAAACTGTGTCCACAAAGAGAAATATTTTAATTGCAAATACGCATTCAGTGACAGCCGCACTCAATCACAAAGTGAAACATCCTTAAAGATAACTAAACACATGCAAATGAGCTGATTAGCTGAGTATGTAAATCAATTCATTATTTGTAGCAGGCATTTATATGTTAATTTGCACAATAGTTCATTGCAAATTAATAATATATATTATTCATTTAGTATAGAATAATCCACCATAATGATGCAGATAAAAAGATAACAAATAGGCGCCTTTAAAAGGCTCTTTGTCCCACTGATCCGATATATACCATCGACCCAAGTTACACATTACAATGAAATTTCATTTTCATGCTCATGTGACACTGAACAGAGATCTCAGGATATTTATGTCAAGACTGAATGTTTGTTCTGTGTTAAGAGACAGTGGGTATGCAGGGAGTGCTGCTGGCTGGAAGCTCTGCAGGGTTCCATCGCTCACTTTCTCTCTTTTGCCATCTCCCATCTCTATTGTCTTTTGGCCCTCTGACCCATGCAGGTCTGACGTTCCTGACTCTTCTCTCAGCAAGCAGCCGATCGATGGATGCATCTGACTTTACCCTGACTCAATAACCTTTCATGCACATCCTTTTCCTCTAAGGAGTGAGTGTGTGTGTGTGTGTGTTTTTCAGAAGGAGAAAGTTATGGCTCTGCATGTGCAGGTTTGTGCTCGCACATACCTTTTTTTTAATTTTTCTTTTGGCAGAACAGTTGGTGTGTGTCTACGTCTGTGTATGTGTATGTCTGCCAGCTTCAGTCTCTCACCCCAAGGCCTAGAAGTCATGGCAGTGAGAAAACAGATTGATTTCTCCCCCTCCCACGTACAAACAATTAACTACACAGTGCTCAATTAGACACACGTTGGAGACGCTTCTAGACAAGTCGTTGCCTTGACCTGGAATCTGTATCCTGCGAACCAACCTACAATACTTCATCCCAACAACAAAGCTTTAGCGGTGTCAAGATTGGTGGGAGCCAGTGAGATGGTGGTTGTAATGTGTTTATTTGACTTGCTCTTGCCATGAACCAATTCCTGTTGTTCATGGCATCTTCCTAGGATTGTGTCCCAGCACAAATGAGCCAAGATTATCTTTAATGATGTCCAAGGTGTGCAGGTTTCATTATCATTGGCTGTTCACACACCGCTCCACAGCTTGCGCTAGCTGAGTAAGCAGAGTTAAGATGCTAATTTAAAAGCAAGGGAATTCCAGTGGAGCGTGGAACACTCAGCCGTATCAGTCGGCCCATGTCCACCTTGGGGACCCATATCCACGTAACACATGTTGATCATCCAGTAAAGGACAAACAAGGTTGTCATCCCCCGTCAAGTTTCTGTCACTTCACATTTTTCCATGTGAAACACTCCAGTGAGCATGTCTTTCTCTTTATCTCTCTCCCTTTCCTTGAGCCAAGACATTTGTCAGAATTTCAACTGTGTCCTCCTGCTTCAGCAAACCAAGCTGTTTGTTGGCTACCACACAAAAAAAGTAAAAAAAAAAAAGACAAAAAAACAAACAAACAAAAAAGCAATTGCTGTCTATGCCTAATCAAGTTAAGACAATGCAATCTTAACCTTGAATGCAGTTAATGTCACACTATGATTTAATCCTTTAATCCTTAACCTTTCTCATCACTACTTTTAGGAAATAAAGTCCAACAGTCTTAATGAAGATTTAAATTTCAAGGTGATGCACCAAATCTTATGACCAACAAATCAAAATGTCTATTTTTTATTTATTTTTTTGTGAAATGTAATGAAAACACTCTGACCGAAATGTCAGAATTATTGTCACAAATTCAGATTTTTATTTCAACTCTGAATCACTGGCCAAGTCATTCGAGACTTTAAGTGTGTCATTCATAACGAGGATAATGGCGAAGTCTATTGTACCAACAATAGACTTCGGCATTGACTCTATGTTTATGAATAATGGACTAGATGAAAGAGAGCGAGTGAAAGACACAAACAATTCGTGGAAGTACACGCTCCAGTGGGTGTCAACATTTCTAATCATCTTAGTGTCAAGTCTTGAAGCTAAGAAGAAAACAGCAGAAGTCACCGGGGTGGCAGAGCGGGTATACACAGCTGCAGAATATGCAATCTGCTCATACACAGAGAGTCCTACACATTTGCACACATCCAACCTCCATGCAAGGCCCTGAGATCTGTCCCTTTCTATGTTTCCACCTCTTACTCCTCTTTTCTGACTGTTTCCTAATACTTCCCCGACATTTTAAAATTCACAGTATAAGCATGGATCCAGAGTTTGGTCCCTCCCCTGTCACTTACTTATGTCAAGATGCCATATCTGACTTGAATTGCGCATTTTTGCAGTGAAGGCCAGCAGTATGTCAAATGTTTCCACTGATGTTTATCCTTGTCATACCTACTACACATGGATTATGGCCTGTGATAATAAAGCCCATCCTGTGGGGCTCACTGGTTGGTTGGAATATCAGATAAGCACCAGAGGGAAGGCTGGTGGATTTAACCGGTTTTAGAAATCACGACATGACATCCCTCCTCTCATTTTTGTAGCATTGTATATCCCAACTGAGAGATTTGCATTAAAACCATAAGCTAGTTTGGACTACCTTGAGGCATAGCATGTGACATCCAACTATTGCATTGTTTTTCTTTTTTAGCATGATGGAATATCCTGTTATTTAAAGACCTGAGTGTCATACAGTATATGATGTTGGGTAGCTTTCTAAAATCTCCTCTCCCTGCAAGACTGTCCTGTCTCCCCTCTCTTGCCCTGCCTTTTGGTAGTAGCATTCATCCTCCTCTATTCTCCTGTGATTCCCTTTTTCTGTCACCCAGATTTGTGCCGCTGCTCTGTCCTGCAAACCACAAAGGGTGTGAAAGCTGGGGACGCTTCCACTGTGGGTCTGGGTCAGGGTGACTCACCGGGTGCTAGAGACCTGGCTTGTGCTCTTGGAGACTGTTTAACATTATAAAGGCATTCAGAGGGAGAAGAGCCTTGAAATATTAATCACGTTGGAATTAACAAAGCTGTCAATCAACCCAGCGACAGTACATTGTCCTTGTGCCCCAACTCAGTGGGCTTCGGTGTCACTGCAGTCGTGTGTAAAGTGAAGCAAAGACATAAATGTCACATTTCTCCACAGGACTTTTACAATAAAGTGAAAGCAAAGATAATGAAGTGAAGTATTCTGTTAAAGTACAAGTAATATAGATATGGAAAATGCATAAAAAAGCTCTAATTCTTCCATTTAATTTGACCTATTTGCAAACAGTGTAAACATAATACATTATTCTTTTAATTGTTGGCTTCAATTCATTTGTAAATATGCATCAGTTGTTTGCTACTCGGGCCAACCACATATTCCAAAAACAAAGTAGGATCATTACTTCTCACAACACTTAAAAGGTATTCTGGCATAATGACAATAATGATTTTGCCTCATTCTTCCTATAAACCTATGTAAGAAGGTATTCAACAGTGTGGTGTTTCAATAGACAGAACTTAGTCCACTGGACACAAGCCAGTCCTGTACCTGCACTCTCTTCTTCCTCGGCCATGCTTTTGTAATGTGTGCAGAATGTGGTTTTCCATTGTTTTACTGGAAAATCCATTTACCTTTCTGCATTAATTGTGCTATCACTTCAGAGTAGATGACCTTTGCCAAGGTCACTAACACAACCCCGTGTCACTACACGGTCCTCTTTGCATGTGGTCTGGAGCACAAACTGCCCATTTCTTCCAAGGAAAAAAGCTGAAATACTGATTTTTCTTTTCCATTATAGACATTTATTGCATGTCATGGTCCATCCAGGATGCCTGTGAGTCCAGAGTCATTGAGGCCACCTCTCAATGAAGTTGACATAAGGATTCTCTTCTGCACAATAAAGTTTTAAATGGCATTTGGCAATTTAGCTCTGTATCGTAGTGCTTGACAAAGCCCATCAGATTTGAGTGAATAATGGTTCCTGATGCGGTGCTGTCTGAGAGCCTGGAGATAACAGGTTTTGCTCTTTAATCACTGAAATTTCTGGAGATTCTCTGTAAATATTATTCATTGTTAAGGACTATGCAAATTCCATTGTTTGTAAAATGTACAATTCTTTTTCTTACACATTTCTTCTGTTTATCTGTTGTAAATTTTACTTTGTACCAAATCATTACAATTAGTTGTTGACATCACCTGTTCAGAGTAACATGACTAGGCCTTTTACATCACACCACCTTTTTTTAGTTTTAGTTTTTGAATGGGTTGCAGACCAGAAATGCCAAATTTGATTCAGATGAATGGATTAAATGGTGTGATACTAAAAAGAAAGCATCACAGCAAATGTAAAAATCAATGTGCATGTCCATATTGTCCCATTTTCCTTATGATTTTGGTGTCGTACAACACTCCCCACATGTGCGGGCATACAAATCACAACAACCTAGTTTCAGTTACACACCTTCTGGTCTCAAGCACAGTTCAACAACCTCACACGTCGTAATCCGCTGACATAGCTATGTAGTCTGCTCTTAACAGCTTCACCAGCACAGAGGTGCAGAGTGATTCATGGCATTTACTCCTCCCAGCTCCCATGGAACCAGATCTCTTTTGTAATGACATCACAGTCAGGGCCCTGATTGGTCACCAGATGGCTGCCCTGATTGGATTCTGGCCCAAACTGTGCAGAGTGAATCACTGGCTCATTGCTACTCTGGATACTGATCCAGCCCACCTGCAACGCAGAGCTAACACTCCCAGCACACAGACTTAGAACTTACAGTTGTGGGAAAGCACACATAAGCAAAAACTGACTTTTAGACCACATTTCAATAACATTCAATTAACCATGTTCATAAAGATTAGTCACTTAACCAATAAACACACCTTTCTCATCTCAATCCGTCTTTACCTTTTATATGTCTTGTCAATTGGTTTTAAAGCACCTCTTTTTGAAGATTATGGCTCTTTAAAATCTAAGTGCCCTTGTTTAACTTATCTTAAATGACTCTCTCTCTTTGCTTCGTGGGTTAGGCCCCATTTCAAGATTTCTGAGCACTGTCCTGGGAGACATAAAGTGTATGAGAAAGCAAGGGCATTCAGAGAGCGAGAAAGTGAGGAAGTGGTTGCTGTGCCATGTGTCCATCTCTATGTGTATCAGGTCTTTTATGAATGTATCTGCTTTCTCTGTTGTCTTTGTTCAGCTATGTGGAGCAATCGACAACCCTTTAGTGAAGGTATTCTCTTTTAAATACAGTATAAATGCACATTAGCTTCTACTTGAACTTTGAGAGGCAATCCTGAAGCCTCTCTGATTGAGACATGAAACCAGAGCTCTCTTCTATTTCCTCCCCTCCTGCATTCCCAAAGGGATGCCTGCAGCGTACTCCTTTAAAGGCACCCCTGGCACACACATACGCAACCAAACACAGTTCCCCGAGGACAGCTGCAGGCATTCTGTAGTGTCCAAACATACATTAAGACGTCCATTCCACTTCTTGTGGGTCACACAGCTGTGCAACACTTTTTGAACAGTGACACCACTGTAGTTAGTCCAGCACTGCAAAATCACAATTTCCTTTCGATGTTTCAATCTATTCCGTTTTCTTTATGCACTTCTCAGTTGTATTGGCAGAATGATCAAACACTTGCATATGCAGCTTTTTCAATCCCCTTTAGCAGTGAGGGAGAGAGAAGCACAGCCCTCCTGTAAGCCCATGGAAACAGAGGCACAACATTTGGCAGTTGGACAGATTCCCTGCTGCACCTGTGCCTGTTCAGGCAGATCAGCATGTAGTTGTCTCTGGGGCAGCAGGAAGCTGCCCCAGAGACAATGAGAGAGGGTAGAAGGATAGACCAAGGATTTGAGAAGAAGACTTGGATATCACTCTCCCCGCTCTGAGCCAGCATTGCAGGTCGACTGGACCAAATATCTTTTCTCTGGTACTAACAGACAGCTGTATGGTGAGCTGCCTTGGGGCTAGCTCCACACAAACACATGAATGTGAGAGGGAGCATATTGAGCATCTTGTCTAACATGGCCATCTCCTCCTTCTCTCCAGGCTATAAGGCAATATAAAACAAAGCGTGTACATTTAGGGGTAGGATTTAAATGATGGCCAGAGTAAATTAGCCTACGGATAAAAACAGGATGTCTGATTAGAAATATCAGTATGAAAGTGGTAATTAGTATAAACAACTGCGTTGCAACAGAACCTCGATTAACATGACATTGCTTTACATTTCAGTGCTTGTTGGTAAGGTTTCAGACTTGCATTACACACTCTACCCAATGTTGTCATTACAACATAACAAGCTTCAAAATTTAGAGAGATTGTACCTCCTGGTGCCAAACGCTGCTCTGCCCCTCCCCTAAGGTATTTAAGAAAGCTGTTGATCACACCTGTTCCTGCTTCATCTTTGGAGTCACGATGAAGGCAAGAGTACTGAATGTGTTATCTGCTTAGGAACTGTGACGCTGGGGTTTCTATAGCAACACTCCACCCGGCATTACACTAATTTTTCTGTCTTTTATTTCAGCAAAGCAGTCTTGTTCCTGGCAAGATGGTCAGCAACATGAGGGATTGGTGGGAATAAAGCCAGAAAGAGAGGCCATGCTCAACTCTCCCATGCAGACACCTATCAGTGAGAAGTGTATTTCTTCCTCTGAATAGCATTACAGTTTTGATTCATGTTTACAGCACATTAATTCAAAAAGCAAGATTTATTTCATTAATCCATTCTCCTATGACTAAGAGCTATCTTTACCTCATTATGCACAAAACAGACATTCATCAGAGAGGCATTTGTTTGTGCTCATGCTTCCTCTTGAATAAATAAATAAAAGAGCCTGTTGTGAGACAGTATCACCCTCCCCCTGGAGCCCAGTATCTTACAGGTGCATGTTGAGAAGCAGTTGTTTTGATTAATGCAACATATTATTGATTGCTTACTGATGATCAACGTCTCTGTCTCGTCTGTATCATTATTGCAACAAGTGGCATTAATGAGCCTTGCTGCTGCCATTCTAATGGCCTATATGTACTTGTGCTCCCTCACACCTTTTTGAATTTTGCACTCACTCATTCACACTATTCTCTCAGGCTCGCAGTGGTAACTATAATGCCTAATGTGTCATTTAAATTTACCTTAAAAATGTGCGTGTCATTTGTACGATTATACAAATAGCAGCAATTTTGGTGTGGAGTTTGTGGGGGAACGATGAATTTGAGCTCAGTCAGCACAGGGGGGAAATGGAGAGCAGCAGATGTAGAGGCAAGATGAGAGGGGAGGTTAGAGAATATACACTAGATATATCACTTTCTTCTTCCTTCCCTTGAGCTCTGTGGCTTCACAAGAAAGAAGGGAAGGAAAAAGTAGAAGTGAATGAGAGTCAAGAGATGAGAGTCTGCCCAAAGTCTGAGGCTACAGAGGGCTGAGGGGGCGTGCAGATGAAGTTGAGCACAAACTAACCATACCAACTTTCCTGTCATATCCTTATAACTCCACCACTGTGTAGAAGCACAGACATACTGAGGGTGTAAAGAATATATTAATGAAGACGTGAGATAAAAGACAGGAGAGGCAACAACAAAAAGCCTGATGGGAAATGACAAAGGGGAAGGGGGGGAGAGACAGAGAATGAGCGCATAAAAGTGTTGTAATTTAGCCAATGAGAGAAGAGAATAACAGTAGGAAGTGAGTAAAAGAAATGATGGGCGAGGGAGCATGTTGGTGCACTGAAAAAGGTTAAATGGGAAACGGAGCACACATTAAAACTGAAAGAAAAGCTTATGAGCTAAAAAGTGCATCAATGGGAGATGGGAGGTGAAAAATTGCAATGGAAAGCAAAGTAGGGAAGTGGAGCTGATGAAGATGGAGGAAGGCCTGGGTGGGGAAAGTGGTCTTTAATCAAAATGTTTTTCAATTAATTTTACAATTAAGACTCTGCTCATTAGCTTTGGCACACACAAGAGATGGCATTGCTGTGTTACGTGTGTCATTAATATAATGATGATAGATTGGCCCTCCTGTGGGACTGCCTCTTGCTCTGTGACAGCTGGACTCCCCATACAACATCACCTGACAGGCGTGACTTCACCTAACCTTACTCAATATGGCTGCCAGCAGTACAAGGGACATTGCCACTACATAACAGCTATCGTACGCTTGGCTCTGCCAGGAAAGGCAATGACACAGACAGAAGCTGGTCCTTTACTTCTCCCTCACTTATTACATCAGCCAAACAAGGACAGAGAACCAAAAATAAAACAGTAAAAGAGAAAAAGTCTTGCCACCCACGTTTTAACAAAAACAGCCCAAGGTGCGCATGTGTTATAGTATTGTACTGTCTCACAGACCATCAATTACCTGAGGACCAGAGAACGTGCACACAAATTCATACACATTCACATGCCACACACTCTGCTGGAGCCTCACTCTCTTATACACTGTTGTCATGGAAACCCCATTAAGGGAGGACAGTCAGGCAACAACTCTGGTGAAATCAGCCTGTCTCTATTTTACCTCT
Source organism: Arrhamphus sclerolepis (assembly GCA_037176975.1). Classification (NCBI taxonomy): domain Eukaryota; kingdom Metazoa; phylum Chordata; class Actinopteri; order Beloniformes; family Hemiramphidae; genus Arrhamphus; species Arrhamphus sclerolepis. The sequence continues at coordinate 6,522,990 of JBAMYA010000023.1, read as the reverse complement.
CTCTCGCTTGTCCTTTCACACATGTACACACACCTTCCTTTTCTTCCACTGCCAGCCATTTCTATTTGTCTCCCACCATTACTCTCTCTCTTCCTCACCCATTGTCCTTCTCCACTTCTCCTTGCATCACCCTTGGCGCACCTCTCTGCCCGTCTCTCTCCATTACTATGCTGCCTTTTCATCTTCTCACCTCCCGCCTCCCACTTCTCAGGCGAATGTAAATATGTCATCTTACCTCTCCAACCCTCATGGTGTTTATATCTGATTTTTGCATGGTCGCCATCTACATCATCTTATATTTTCTCTCTGTCTCTCTCTCCCATCAAATCTTAGAGAAACAGAATAAATTTGTGATTGAGACAGCACCTTTCTCCTTCTGCCCCCTCCAATTAAAGTGGAGATTTACAGGGGAGCCAGTCAGAGGGCACCCTTGGAGGACAGCTTTAATAAGGGCTGTGTGCCGCACTGCTCTCGTTTCCATGCTCTCTCGCCTTCTCTTTTAGGAAGATGGCTTGCCATTTAGCAGTTTTGCGGGAAGGAGACAGGAGAAACAGGTCACATGATAACCTTTCCTTGACAGGAGAATTAAACAGTGGCCCAGTTATTAAACCAAGCCAACCAACAATGATCAATGTCAATTTGCAGGAGCTCCAATGTAGTTCAAATAATCGGATAAAAGCAATCTCACAAACTTAACTGCAACACCAGATGCTATTCGAGCTCCTGCCATGAGATTCAGCTGCCACATTAGTTCCAGCAGCCACCCCATCCATCGTGTAGTTTACCAAATGTTATTGGGACCACTGCAAAGCTTCACAACTTTATTATATTGATTGCAAACCTTAACAAATAATGGCTTGTTGTTTAAAGTCCAGTTCAGATCAGATTGCCACAGAAAAACAGCCATCCTCCTATGCTTTTATACTCACTACTAAATCTTGTCCCTGTAGGCCGCATGTTTGTCACAAGTCACAGTCCTCACCCATCATGATCCACTCCAAGCCACTTCATAAGCTAGATAGAACAGTATAGCGGACAGCACACACAGGATGCCCGCAGGGAAATAATCGAAAGATAAAAAGATGGAATACAGGGGGTATTCAGCAGGTTCCTGGGCGACCAGGACAGCTGCATGACGAGCAGAAGAATTCAAAAAAAGGAGACAGGAATGAAGAGAAAATGATAATCTGAAACACCCCTAGGATAGACAGTAAAGGACACCGATATGGCTCGGTGAAATCGAGGAATGGGTAGAGCAAGTGGAAGGGTACCATTCATTAGAGGAGGAAGAAAGAGTGAGCAAGAGAGAGGAATAAGTAGTTGGTAGGATGAAAGGGGAGCGGAGGTAAAGGGAGGAGCAGACATTAGAGGAACACAGAGGAACCAACTGCTCCTCCACATGCAAGTTTATCCACACTGACTTCCTGGAAGAGACGTTGGTAAAACTCCTCTCGAAATAAGTTCATTCCCAAATCACCTGATGGACTTGCATCTTTGTGAGTTCAGAAAAGCCCACATTATTTATGATCTTAATGGTCCTTGCACACATTACAGCCTAATGGTGAGTCTACAGTATAGCAGTGATGTGTCTTCGCATGCATACTAGTTTGTCCTTCTTTGGCTCTGGCTGGTTTCAGTATAAAGCAGCAAAACTCCTATAGCTGGCTGGCAGCGTGTAGAGAGATGGAGTAAAGGAGTAGAGAAAAAAGAAGGTGTATTTTTAGCTCCATGAACATCAGTAGGGAGGCCTCTGAACATTCAAAAGCACTGCTTAATACTTACTGTTAATATGCAAAGAGTATGCTCGGGGCACAGATACGGTGCTCAGGCCAAGAGCAGCTACAACATAAGAATTGCCTCTCAAAATGGAGGGGAGCAGAGAGCTCTGTGTTGCAGTGTAGCTGTTATGAATATTTGAAGTAGCCATATCACTAGGCTCCTGTATGTTGCTTGAGGGGGAAACATGGGTGCAGGCATAGAGTGGTTGGCATTACAGAGTGGCCGAATTGGAGGGGGGTGGTGGACAGTGGCAGAGGCAGCAGCCGATCCTGAGGCTGGCAGCAGGCGGCTCAGTGAATGAAAGCAGGGCAGGTCATGTGTGGGTGGGGAGGCGGGACTCTCCTGCTGCTGAGACAGATGCCATGGTTGTTAGGCTTAATTTCTTCTGCCAAGCACCACCCAGCACCAGCCAAAAACAAACTCAAATGCTTGTGGCCAGTGTGTGTGTGTCTGTGTCAGTTGAGAGAGAGAGGGGGCACTGTGTGATTCGGTATCAGGCTCTAACAGGAGCACACCCAAGCAGAGCAGTAATCGTTTACTGTTCAATCCCGACCACCTTCCTCCTCTGTTCTCTCAGTCGCTTTCTTAGTTCTATCTCTTTTTCTCACCATCAATCTTCCTGACTCTGTCTACTCTCTGTCTCTCTCTCCATCTGTACTCCATCTTCCCCTCTGCAGCAAAGCTAGCTCCCACTGCAGTGCAAAAAAGAAAGACAGGATGAGGGGCACACAGAGGGGGAGAGAAAAAGAGAAGTGAGAGATAAAGAAAGAGCCGTGTGGTATTTGGCTCAGTGTGGCATTATTGGCTCTGGATGATCTGATCTGAGCAGATTACAGGAATACAATACTCACAAATCACTGTTTTGCCTCTTGAGCCTCACACTCTGTCACCCGAATATATACACAACATACACGAATGCTGATGCTCACACGCACACCCTTCTTTGAGCCGACACCCACACCTGTGGCCTGTCTAGCCGTATCATAATTACCGATTTTAAAACCTAAACCTGCCTCAGTTCACCCCTGACACGAGGATGCCATGCCACACCCATACAAGAAATATATTTACTTCTTGACCAATAATTTTTCAAAATAATACAGGAGTAAAATAAACATATTCTAAAAGCAAGATGCTTTCTGGTTTACATCTTCCAAAACTTGGCTATTTCTTTCTTTCTTTCTTTTTTTTTTTTTTTTACATTCCTTTCTCGACTTTGCTCCATCCAGCCATGTTGAAGGATGTTGTGGTGTGGTTACAGTTTGTGTCAAGGCCAATGTGACATCTTTTGCAACTTTAGCTGTACATTAATTAAATTATTGATCATGCATGCATTAAAGTAAGGGGTGGGTTGGAAGGAAAGTCAGAAAAATACCAAACAGAAAAATGTGACTGCCACATGCACACACGCAAACACACACACACACACACACACACACTAGTAAACACTTTATGACTCCCAAGGAGAAACTCATCATACATACACACCTATAGAGCACAAGAGTAATTCAAAGCATCACCAAAGCTTTCAAACCTCAAGTTACTTACATGCATACACTGAAATGCACACACACACACACACACACACACACACACATAGACACATGCACCACATTCATTTCATCTGCAGCACAGCAGGTCTTTGGAAGCCGATCCATATACATTGATTCACACTTCAACGGCACTTATTCATTTATCTATTTACTCATTCATTCGCTTATACATTTCATGTCAAAGAAGTCCAGCTGCTGTGGCAGAAGTCTTATAATTGATTGACATGCACAGTATTTTTATTCATATTCGTTTTTTACTCTGGACGCTAAAATGTATTGTACTGTTTGCAGGATATTTTGCAGAGATTCTTGTTTTAAAGCCAATTTACTTTTCCATCAAGTATCCAAAAGAAACACACAGTCACACAGAACCACATCCCATGTCTCTCTATACACAAGACTTAAGTATTGACATCTTACAGTCTTAGAGTAAGTGTAAGATGTCTTTGTAAGGCTTTCTTTAATAAAACAATAAAAAAAGTCAATATACTTTTGTGAAAATGGCTTGAAAAGCAAAAAAAAAAAAAAATTCACATGTGCCTTACATAATACATTTTGCAGTCACTATTGTACAGCACAACAGTAATCTCTTCCTCTCTTAAACGCACAAACATGACCTTATCCAGTCCTGATGAACATTGAAAATCAAATTCCATTCAATTACAACTGTACATTTCCATTCTCTGCTGAGTTTCACTGCAGCAATAGTGGTTATCCGGGAAATGCAGAGCATGCCATGCTAGGAGAACACACTAATGCAGGACTTTGCCGACCAGTGCCTTCCTGGTCTTCCCTGCACCAACAGCTGCCTCAAGTTATTCCAGGCAAAGTAGACATAATCACCACTCGTGTAGCCATCAGTGATGATCTTTTCTTTGTCAAAATGATGCTAATATAGCCTGAAATTTCTAGTTAGGTTCAGTATATTGACATACTTCCCCATTTTCTCCTTCCCCTCACGTCAAATAAGTGCCTTCCATCTTCTCTGTGCAGAGAGATCTTTTGGACAGGTCACATCATACATGAAGGGATGTGTTTGCTTTGAATCTGTGTGATTTGCACTCCACAGCATCAGAGTAGTACAACATCATTGTTTAAAGGTACTTCAAATGCAATGGCCGGTCCTGGTCTTTCAAAGAGGGGAAGCTCATTTGATGCTTACATCATAAATTCTGCCCTCCGCTCCTTTTCAAGAAAATGGTCTGTGAACGTACTAACAAAGTGATATTAAACTCGAACAAGGAAATGTTGAAATTATGAAAATTATCATTATGAAACAAGGAAATACTATGAGTGTGTTTTATTTAGAGTGTAAGAAATGAACAATGGAATGGTCAAGTGATTTTGCCAAGCAAATACCAAGAAATGGGTTGCAGTTTCAACTTCACTTGCAAAATCCACGATGGGACTGCGCTCCCAATGACTAAGTGATGGTATATATCTCAAATTAGCTGTCAATCAAAACAAGATTCAACCTTTCGAGTGATCCTCCAATGAGGATCCAGGCCAGCCCACAGTTTCATTCACCCCCAGAGAAGCTGAGCGCCGGAGGGCTGGACAAAATCATGGCATTTATCCAATGATTGAAGTTTTGAGGCAATAAAAAAAAATTGTTCCATGCAGTCCATGAAGAGCATGGACGTTGAGCTTCACAGAGAAATGTATTGACCATAGACCGTATAAAAAAACTATTTCTTGAAATCTATGGCATTGATGCCAAAGGGAATATATAGAGGGAATAATAGAGTCAGTCGACTTGCGATAAGCAGCTGATTCTGAATGAACGCACATTTGAAATCAATGAAATGTTAACGCAACGGTACATATTTGACCATTTAATTTTTGCCATTTTAGGGGAAGCTGAGCTTCTCTTGCAGTCATAGAGAAATCGTCTCTGTTCAAGTGGCATAAAATGAATTATCTATATCACTTGTTGCTTTCTTTACTGGAAGTGAACAAGTCTGAAAAAGTGTCCCCAGAAGCAGTGTGTTAGAAATAGTGCTGCCACCTAATGGATAAAAATAACACAATGTTCTCCGTATTCGGCTACGCTGTATTGTGACAGTCAAGGATTTCGTCTCAACTAGTCCTTTGTGGGAATTGATGGTGAAACACAATACAGCATAAATTATTGAGCTTGATCACCAAGCAAAAGACCCTGAAGGAGACTACGACAGGGTCAAACATGCATGGTGCATGGTGAAGAAGGCAGGAGACAGAGCAAGACGAAAGTGAGACAGAAACCCAAGCAACAAAGAATGATAGCTTGGCAAAGAGAAGGGTCAACAGTGAACAATGTGGGTGCATTTATTTCATGCAAATTCTCCTGATATTTCACAGGCAGCATGCTGTTCCAGCTACTTCATCACAACTGTCCCCATCTTAACCCACAACGACTGTTTCTCTCACACACACACAGGTGGGTAAGAGTGATTCTATAAATATAAGTACATCATTGTTCAAAATCATGTAAATGCATTTTGAGCCAAAGACAAAACCAATGGCGAATATAACACATTGTTTCCAATTCACTCATTAAAGAGTGCATTAATACTGTTTCCTTCAGTTTGGACAGCACAACCTGTGTTGTTTCCAGTTTCGGTTGAATCGGCAGATACTACAAGTAATAATCACTTTCAGTTCAAAACCAAGCCAATCCAACTGTTTTCTTGCTGGCAGAATGATATCAGCAAAAAGCGGTTCACATGGAAAGTGACAGCCAGTGACCAAGAGTTGACCCACCACACATTCTGGACGGGAATGATGCGGGTCACATAAATGGTACACAGCTTCATAGAGCATCCCACAAACAAGTGTATACATTAGGGATTTAATAAACTAATCAACTTGCATGAACATCAACGTGTTGATGTATGCAGTGGTTGACTAGTAGTGAACAAAATCATAGCTACTACATCAGAGGGCTCAGATATTCAGTTAAAAGCTAAACTGTCATTCAAGATATTAGTATGACGGAAGTATTTTACAAAAAAAAGGCCTCTTTGACTGAAAAGTTTAAGTTGTGGCCTGTGGCATTAAAAATATAATAAAAACTTGTCTGCTTTGGATAATTTCTCAAGACTTAGCAGTAACAATAGCTGATACCAGGAGCAAGCCAGCAGTGCACGAGCAAACAAAAGACACCAAAGAACGCACTTGTACAGGTAAGTAGGCTAATGAACTGACTCTTGCCATCCTACTAAACTAAATTGTCTTGTTGCACCCCTAAAGTGCCAGTGTTTAATTCCTTTCCTAAAATGTGTTTTTCAATTGTTTTTCTTATGACAAGAAGGCTGGGATTATCATTTAACTGAATAGAGTCCAAACTGAACTAATAATACTAATCTTTTCGGTACCCAGCAATAATAAGCGACAGGGTATAAGGACCTGTCCCGAAAAGAAAGAAAAATACAATGCAAGCCTGCTTGCTAATATTACATAGCAGATAAAATAAGGTGTGGCTGCCTTAATGTGCCAAAGAGACTGGAAAGAAGCTCATCTCCTATACTAATCTAAAATGATGCAGAAACGACAGCCGGCTGACACATAGAGATAAATGTGCAAATACCATCCACCTACTTTTCCTATTTAAATTCATTCCACATTCAACTCGAAATTCACATTCAATTTTGCTGTCAGTTCACATCCAAGCTGGCACTCAAATTCAGCCACTTGTGCATGCAGCCTGTATTCACAGGTCAGTGTAGTTAAAACTGACACTTTCTGTCTACACACCCAGCCCTAACCCCCATTATTCACTCACTTAGACTCTTCCATCATGCTTCACTTAGTCTTCTGCCGCCACACACACGTGCACCGTGCCTACACAATCTGAGTCAAAATGCATAACTATACTGTTATCATCCACTTGTTTGCTTAGCAATTTGTTCATCAGCTTTTCTTCTTAACAATGTTTTTTACCCATTCATTTGACATTTTCTTCACTCGCCAAGCCACCTGTGCTCTCATCTGATCTGTCAATCTTTACCTCCAGTCCTGGGTCACATGCTTGCTCTCTCATGCTCTCATTTCATCTGTTTTGTGCCCCTGTTCCCCGTCACACACTTTCATTCTCTGTCTCTTTTTCCTTTGCTTGTCTTTGTCACACACTGCTCATCCAGTCTGTGCCACCCACTAATTAACCCCCTGGATGACACAGTCCCACACCCTTCTGTTCACCCTCCATAACTCTCTCTGGCCATGACTGCTGTCTTCTTCCCTGTGTGGACGGCTTCCATTCCAATATAAGATTTAAGAGATCCTTAAAGTGTTAATTAGGTTGTCATTTGTGAAGCCAAAATAAGAGACTTGATAAATAAAGGCTTGTTTCTGTTGGCTACGAGCTCACTGTGTTTAAATAGGTGACACTGGAGTGCATTCTAAGCACACAAGATCGATGCCAGAACCCCTGGGGTCTCCTGAAACCGTGAACAGAGACAAAGCTCAGTGCTCAATAATAAAACAAGGATAGAAAGCTTGCTCCCTATTTTGAAAGAAGCACTCTCACTTGGTTTGTATTCCATTCCCTCACTTTTTTCCCCATCCTCTCATCAAGACAGGCCTTTTCAACTCACCAGTTAGCTGAACTGCATAAACAAAGAGACCTAAACCTTTTATTTCCACACATTACACAGAAGGTTAAGCTGGTGTGCTGATGGAATCAGTGAGCATCCTTATCTTCTCTTCCCAACCAGCACACTCTCCCCTCTCCAATCATCCCATCGCATCCTACTATGGCCAATTTGCTTCCATGTCTAATCTCTCTTCTGGAGTAAAACTGTGCACATCACTTGAAACAGCATATCACCAGCCCAAACTGTCTCACCATAAGGCCTGTCACCAAATCTCATGCTGTTTTAAAAAATACATAAAAATAAACAAATGTGCAAAAACTGCCACAGACACACTTCCACAACACAGTGTGGCCCCTTTAACTCTTTTAGCACCCTATCTCATCTCACCTTCCAGCCACTTACATCTCCTTCTATGAAAGCTCTACACCCTGCGACAACAGTTTAAAGGTCTACCTCTCCCTCTGTGGCTCTTTTCCCTCACTTTGATTTTCTGTCCATCAAGGGGGCGTGGATTAGTGCTCTCTTGTTTATCTGCTCGTCAGTTTTATCTATCTATCACTAAGCCATCCGCTGTGCGGCAGCGGCCTCAGCACCGCATTAATCCCCTATCAGCCAGCCAGCCATCCATCACCCTGCTGTCTATCATGTCAGATCCATCATCCGCCCATCTGTCTCACACTGCCCATGCTCTGAGATGATCTCCTCAGAGAGCCCCACCAGCGGGTCACGGAGGGAGGAGGGGGCAGGAGGGCATGAGAAAATTAGAGGGAGATGCAAAAACTGAAGACAGAGGAGAGCAAGTGAAGATTATACCCTACTTTCCCTTCGCTTTCTGTCACACAGCCTCCATCTTTCTGAAAGCCCTCTCTCCATGTCACTACGTGCTTATTTAGATGTTGTGTTTGTTTCCTTGTAAATTGCTTGTTTTCCTCACCTGTTAATTCTACTCAGTGGAAGAAATGCCAAAGAAGGGAGAGGTAGCTGCAAGGGACGGAGGTCATAAATCCTGTATAAAACCCTGATATAATGAGAAATCCAAACCCCTCCTTCTCCAGCATGTTGAGAGCAAAGAAGGGATATTGTTTAAAGCCTCTGGCTTTAAAACAGCTCAATATCTGGGTTCATCAAGGGTCATTTGTATTTCCATCAATATCTGCTTGCATCTAAAGGTGAGTGAAGAGTGGGGCACATGAGCAGGAAGAAGGTGAGTGTAGGGCAAACGTAAGTACACTTGCAGAGGAAGGAAAGAGCACACAGGTGCATGTAAGTAAATCGTGCAGGGACAAGAGGCGAAAACAGATACATTAGGAGAACCTGAGAGTACGTAGACACTTAGGTTCGTAAACGTCAAACGGTTGGTGAGCAAACAGGTACATATGCAGGCTGAGTACTATTAGACAAAGAAAATGTCTGTGAGGAAAGAAAAATGCAACAAAAAGAAGAGGGGTTAATGTAAAAGCGTGTGCTGTTATTACAAAAGAGAATATACACCCATGTTTATGGAGACGAAGTTAAAAAAAAATACAGTCGAGCAGAAATAGCATCTCTGCGTTAAATAGCACTGTAATCTTTGTAATGTGAATAACAAACTCAAACTAGTTCCTGGTAACATTACCTTCTTAGTAGACGCAGATATTTCCCTGATTTCTAAAGTGCAACGTAACCAAGCACAGTGGTTTTTACCATCAAATGGAAACGTCTGTTTTGTTGTTTTGGTGAATGTACGTAACCGCATCACAGGGACTGTCAGACCAAACTGAAACACGAAAGGCACTTTCACTTGTCACAGGTGTGTGTTTTCCTTTTTTGTCCAAAATTCATCTGATTTGCTCTATGACATTCAAAATAAATAAATCAATCAGAAAAGTGGTGTATATGAGAGTGAAAAGGAGTTAAAAAAAAAAAAAAAGATTTTGAGGTAAGTCCACTGGCTTATACTGCCTTCAGTTCAACTTTAATTCAAGCAAAACAATTAAGTTAATAAGTTTACACAGTCATGTTAATGAAATTCACACCTTTGTATGTGAAAACTAGTTCTGTGAGAAAAAAAAAGTCACATCTGAAGGCTGGAGTCTTCTTAGGTCTTTAAAGGATTTTACAGGATTGTGAATGTGGTTTATATCCTAATTTACAGCAATGTCATATTATTACATTAAAAAAAAAGAAACAAATATTTGACCAAATTCAACTTGTAATTAAGTCCATGGATAATTCTTACAGTATGTTTCAGCATCTTACTATTTTATAATAATGCTCTGGTTACATTTGTGTCAACACGTATGGTAATTAAGACCCGAGCTGCAATTTGTGCTATTTGATTAAAAAAAAAAAAAAGGGGACACTGTGTAATATTACTGGTTGTCTATGAACAAAAATGGACTGTTTCATACAAAAGTACGACCTTATTAATTAATAATTACTTCCATCAACAAATCACAGTGTTTTGGTAGGTCTTGAATTTGTCATTTATATGTACATTGCATCGGAGTATTAAATGATGATCGCCATCTTGAAACTACAGTCCATGCCAGGGAACTTGCACTAGAGCTAGCGCTACCAGTAGTTGGCTACAAACTCTCACCCAGCACCGACTGGTCCAGTGCCCCTACCTTGCGGTCTTCTTCCCCTCCCTCTCCCTGTCTTGGTAGCAGATTGTTCTAAAATGGATGTCAGACTCTAGAAAGAACATTTACCCATCAAAGCTACAAGGTATTAGAAGAAGCACTTGCTTTTGTTTTGATAACTATCACAGACAGGACAGGATGCCCAATTGTGGCACCCGTTCCCAGCACTCTCCCTCCTTTCCCTCCCTCCTTCCCAGCCCCGCTCCAGGCCCGATCCTCGCATGAGTCAGACGCGGCTGCCAGTGAACTCTCACGCCCCCATGCCGACCGCGTTACCCATGCGCTCTGGCTGGTGGTCTCTGGCGGTGGTGGGCAGCCCTCAGCGGAGGATTGGAGTGCGGTGGCACTGTGGGTCCATGGGGGGGGGGTGCTTGCCGGGTACCCGTGCTCGTCTCTCACCACCTAACCTTGGGGAACCCAAGCTCCGTGAGCTTCTACCCGCGCTATAAATATAATATAGTGGCTACGTAGATAGCTCGTCTTCATTTTCAGTTGTTGCTGGTTGATATTAGCATTGAAATGATCAATCTAAAAATAAAAATAAAAAACACAACATTATAGGTTGTTTATAAGTCATTTTTCAGGCTACATTACTAAATGAAAACAAAAACTATTGCACAAAACTAACCTCATCAGCTGTGAGAAAGCTACTAGAGTTTGTGTTGGTTGACGACATCTGTGTTTCCCATATCAATGCCATTTCTCGGCTACCGTAGACGGAAATGATTCTTGGGAAAAGGAGTGGGATAAAGAATGGTTCCAGTATACTACCTCACCGCAAGATGGGAGAAGATCTTACACCGTGTCCCTTTAATTTCTGCTGTAAAGCATAGCATAGTCAGTTTACTCTCAATTAATGAGGTACTGTTGCCCTACTTTGATTTCTGTGGTATTTTTTTTTATTTATTTTTTTTAATATATGCTCTTAGATAAACAAAAAGCTTAGTGATTACAATCCCACTGTAAATTTATCATTAATGATTTTCACACACGGCATAGTTAAAATAAGAAAAAAAATATATTCTGCTGGTAATGTTGGAACATAATGACCTTTATTATACTTTTTATGTTTTCTTTTTTTTTCATTAGGAACACCCAGAATGACTATTACAGTAGTGGGTTTCTTACTCATTGAGGCAAAGGCAATTCCTGTCACAAGGTAAGCTCAAAGAGGGAGATTGCTAAGATTTTGGATCTTTTAAAGGTACACTCTGAAGTTAAAATAACCCTGTGTCTATTATTAGATGATAAAAAAAAAAACTCTGCTTAAGCTCTGGTTAGAGATCACAGTAGCTAACGCCTGCCTATTTTATCATAAATATCTGTGTATTGATCCAATTCCATGAAAACAGAAGCCAACAGAAGCCTCCTTTTTCATCTATTAACAGTAGTTTGCATGACATCTGGTAGTTGATTTAATATAATATGGTGGTGGCAATTTTTAAGGAGATGACTTTCCAAACAGTACTTTTTATGCACTTTCTGTACACTTACAAAGTTAAAATTATGTTTGCTTGCCTGTGGATAGCTCAGCCAAACTATCACCTAAGTGCAATGAAATTTTTGAATTTGGTCAGAAACTTTAAAAGGCAAATTATTTTGACATAGATCAGTTGCCCCCAAGTGCCACCATTAACTGCCATTTTACTGCGAACACATCTTCCATTCGAATTTAAAACTACGTCTGTTCTGAATTTAAAACTACGTGGCGTTCTTCCCTAATGAAAGTCTGCAGTACATCTAATAATAGAACAGGGTTGTTTTAACGGCGAAATGTTCCTTTAAGTAAGGCTGCACAACATATCAGAAATTTATCTCGTTGCAATATCAATATGTGTATTATCAGTTGTGCAAAACAAGCAAGCCAAAAAGTGTAATAAATGGTGCTCAGTTATTTTCTAAATGCTGTGCATTCAAGCCCTGAAAGTCAATAAAATATTTGTCCAATAAGATGAACGCTATCCCAATTTATTTTATTGTATTTATAATACTCTCCCTATTTGGTGATCTTTACTTTAGTTTACTTCCCATCAATATTGCAGGAAATGTTTTAAAGGAGCATAGATAGTATGTTCCACTGGAATTATTAACAGACTACATTTCCATACAACTTAGTTCATTCCCACGTTCAATTTCTATTCTTTTTTCCTCTTTCTTTTCTTTTCTTTTCTTTTTAATACAACTATGTTGCTGTGGAACAAGCAAGCCATATTGTCACTGGAGTATATAATACTATCGAGACATATTAAGACTACATAACATTCCGTGTGTTTTGGGATTTTTATTTTCTTTCAAATAAAGTAAAATTCCTATAAAAAAAACAAAAAAAAAAAACAAAGCCTCATATGTGTACACCATGTCTAAAACTGCACAATGTCTTGTAAAATAGTTATCTCTATAAACACAGGTATCCAATTAATCAACTGAGCTTCTGTTCATTACATATGGAACAGGAGGAAAGAGATGTCCAAAGCCTTTACTTTTACCCATAATGAGCCTAAACAAACCACTCCAAACAAATGGTCTTCTACCACAGGCAGCTGAATCAGATGAGACAGCTGTCAGAGAGCATCCATATCCATCCTAAGTAAGCTCTAATTAGAGAGCGGTTCTCCCTCTTCTGGCCCGTTTTGACAGATATTGCTCAATCACCACACAAGGCCTGAACACTGTTCCAATTGTAAAATATATTACCTGAAATTACAGCACATGCTGCCATTAATAAAAAAAAAGACGACTCACGCGGTACACAGTCCAGCACGGTCCTCATGCATACTTATTATATGCGCACACGTGTTCAAGCAGTAATGCTGAACATATATGTGCTGGGCCTGCATATAATATGTCATACTGTTACTTACAGTAACAGTATACTTTATGCACACGCAGAAAAGAGGCGCTATAAATTCTAATTACAGCCACTCCAATACCTGTGTGACAACTTAAGACATTAA
>JBAMYA010000023.1:6489883-6503838 GCA_037176975.1 Arrhamphus sclerolepis | reverse complement strand
GATCTACTTAAGAAAATAAAAGTAAAAGAATAAGAGGAAAACATTTGGTGTTTGCTGTCATTAATAGCCGTGGTTTTAAAAACAAACTCAGTGGAGTGTTAAAATGATATCAAAAGCTTTCATCCTTTTTTTTAAAAAAAAAATCAAGTGAATGTTATTATTTTACAAACAATGCAATACATGTAGATGCCGTGATGGTGCGAAACACCATAGGTCATTTTGTGAAATTCTTATCAGTGCCTTGTCTCTTTGCTTTTTTTCTATTAACATATTCATTTAGTCAGCCTTGTCAAAGACCTGCAGGGGGTACATAAATATTGCATAAAGGAGAGTGTGACAAAAATGCAAAGGAAAATGCAATGTGGAGAATTGTGTGTCACGTACACAAAGAAAAATTAAAATTAATAAGAAATGTGTGCACACATGTTCCCTTTTGTAGTTGTGGAAACATACAGGTATGAGGGCATGCATGTGCATCAATCACCTGCTCTTTAAAATTGAACACTTTGGGGGTGGAAGAAAAATCTAAATAATTCTGTTACTATATACACGCAAAGATCAGCCGGGATGTTCTTCGTTTCCCTTTGTAACTGTTTGTTTCATATGATTATCAAATCCTGACCACTACACTGCAGAGCCTGTGAACATTTACAATGAAATAAATCAAATTATGATTAGTAACTTGTTAAATGTCTGATAATCATTAATGCGATGGTAATTTATGACTATTATTCAAGCACTGAAAGCCGAGAATAATTTTTCTGAGGGTGATGTGACACACAGACAAGGGGGAAATAAATCCTTCTGTCTTCCTGGGGAGTGTGTTTGGCAGTAAACCAATTCCAAGCCTGCTTTCTTGAATGCCCAGATAACGCAATCAGACAGTTGCAATATTGCTGTTTTACCACCTGAAGAATTTGAATTCCATTCAGCCCCTTCAGAATAGTGGACATGCCAATTTTTCCCCAAGAACTGGCAGAATAAACACAATGGGCACCAGTGAAATGAGGTAAAGACTGACAAGTCCAAAATAACTGTTTTCAGAGTGTTTTTTTCTTTCTTTCTTTCTTTTTTTTAAGATTTCTCTGATTTAATTTTATCACAATAACACGCAATAATGGAAGTTTAATTTCATCCATCATCACTACAACATAGGCTGCTGATGCTTTTTTATTACATGCTTTATTATTAAATTGGGAATTAGTTTAGGCATAGTCATGGGGTAATGGTGCCACATTTCATGGCATGAGCCTTAAAACATTATGAAGCCACATCTGATTAAATTTAGATGTACCTGGGTAGTGCGCCGGACACGCTTTTGAATAATGTAGGGAAATGATGTTTAGACACAAATCATTCAGGGTGCCACTTGTGGAATACATATCCTCGACTTTGGATTTCAGATAAATTAGACTCCTGCGAACCCTGAGCCACAGGGTTTCTTTGTGGCTCATTTCAGAGGCTCTGGAAAGGACTAGCCTATAGGTAATGATTTGACAAGGTATAGGATTAATGTTGTGGGACTGAACAGGGCAGTTCTCTGTGCACTTTGCTCTGATGCATGCTGATGCAGTGCTCACTGAGATGCTTCAATTCTCTCTCCTTTTGAAAGGAATTTATCCTCCCATGAAAAGAAATGCAGAAAAAAAAGAGATTGACAAGCATGCTCTCTAAATGCAAACTCATCCAAACTGAATGGCATTATTATTTTCTTCCTAGCGTGGTTATTAAACGTGCAGTTCATCACTTGTAACGAGCGCTGCATGCAGAATCATAATTCACAGCTAAAAGCTCTCCATCATATAGTTGTTGTTTTGGGGTTTTTTTATGGGACAAGCAAACTGTCCTATCCAAGCGTAAAGATTGTAGACAAGGCTTTATTAGAATAGTGTGCATGCCGCGGTGCAATGTATGACCCACAAACAAGAATCCTCTTCCCAGATTCGACTAATGTAGAACATCTAATTTTAAATACGAACCAACCGCAGTTGACGCACCATAAACTCCGTGTCCGAGAAACCATAAAATATTAAATAAATTAATCGGCTTTCACGCCCGGAGTCCTCGCGCGGAGGTTGATACGGGATGCCAGATTGGTGCACATTTCAAGTTATTATTGTGGCTCTGGTATATTGTGTATTAAGAGCACATGGGACAAAAACTGACCGTTGGTCTTACCTCGATGCCTCCAGTCTCCTTCCTCTTGATGGCTCAGTGTGTCTCATTCATTCTCGCTTCTCTTCTCACTTGCCTCCTTCTCCTTTTCTCCCCCACTGGTATGACTTCTTTTTTTCCCCCTCCTCTCTGGTACTGTCTTCGTGCAGATGCATAAGAATTAAAAATTAATAAGCTGCTATCTTAAAGACGAACCGACAATAAACGAAAGAGAGAAGAAGAAAAAAAAACACCCCACGAGAAAAGCGGTGGTGGAAAATCCCTACAGACGGGACCGATTATCCCGAAAATGCGCCCGTCTGGGTATCAAAATAAATATCAGCGACGACAACATCGTCCTGGGTAAAAGCAAAAATGACATGTAAGTTACTGACAGTGGGGGGGAATTGCGTAATTGTAGAAAAAAACGTGTACAAAACCGAAGTTGCAGCTGGTCGCGTCGTACGTCCGTCGCTGTTTAAACGGTGAGCGTGTCAGCAAATGTGCCACCGTCGCAAAACGTCTGCATGCGAAGCAAATCAGACTCTTGGATGGCCGATGTGTTTCTTTTCACGCGTTTCCCCCCAAACTGTTTATCAAAACTCTTCACCTTCCTGCAGTTCAACAGCTTGGCATCACCCGTTGGTGTAACAGGACACAGGCCATATGCGGGTATCATGTGCGTCCTGGCGCACAGAGCGGATATCTCGTCTCTTTTCTCTCTCTTTTTTTTTTCTTGTCGGCAGGCAGCGTACACTCTCATCAGGACCATTCACACGGTGTCTTCAGCTTCTGCAGGTTTGCATCAGACCTATTGCAACCCAGCGCATTTCGCGTCATCGCATTTTACATTCAGTTTAGCACCCTAAAGATTGTTTAGATGCAGTTAACCAGGCCTAACTTAAAGCAGGATAATGTGTCACTTCGGACCGCCCACAAATTATTTGTAGGTATAGCACTTTTTTTTTAATTGCTTTGCCCACGTGGTGTGTATAGGTGTGGTTCAGGAGCCAAAACAGCTTATTGTAAGGAGAATCTGTAATTGCCCTGCAACATTAATTTAATTGCAGTTCCTGCAAACTTGATTCAAACGTTCACTCTGTCAATATGTTACCTTTTGTTCTGTATCTTTTAGCTCTGCAGATCTTGTGATAAAAGTGGCCTGTTTTTAAAACCAAATGCTGGCATCAACTTCAAACTCTTCAGAGTGTTGCACTAACTTTGTAAATTTTGAATAAATGAGATAAAATTGTTGCACATGTGGCAACATTTGTGCACGAGAGCTGAAAGTCATTCAGTGTAAAGTAAAGACAGAGCAGAGTCCTCAGCTCTTCATAGCGTAATTCAGTGAGTTACAAAGGTTATGACAGAAAATGTAGGGGAAAAATGCAACTGTTTTCACACCAGACACTTGTTGGCTGTAGAAATGTAACATTTCATTTCAGTGGAGATTAGACCTAATCTATTTATGTGCACCTGAATTTAAGTTAATCCCGATAGACTCTTCACATAAACAGTAGTAATTCAGCTGCTATCCAGGACGTTATCACATGAGACAGAGAGAGAAAATAGCAATAAAACATCTTACAAAGGTGTGAATAACTTCAAACTTTTTCTCAAAAATGATTCAGCTACTGTACTATCTTCTCCAAAGGAGGAGAGTGAGTCATGAAATGACACACTGCAAAGGTTTTGGGTCGAGTTGGAAGTTCTCGAAAAGGGAGAACATGTTTCTTCTCAGCTCAGTGATACTGGCAATTTAACTAATTTTCAGGACTGCTGGTTTTGTTTGCCTAGCTAGTGATCAGAAGGATCTACTGCAAGCAACATCATACCCAGACAGTAAACCTATGACATTTTATTATTAATTGTTGACTCCAAGATACTTTTCGGCTTCAGACTCATATCACACGTTCCTATGCTACCATCTATGCTCTACATTGTACCATATTATTTAGCCACGATTGGTGCTGTGTTTACTTAGCATACCATGTGAACACATGTATAAGACGCTTTACAGGAACCGTCTGTTCATAATCCAGTTAAAGTAAAACCATGTGACTCTGGAAAGGGAGGGTAAGTCATTCCCTCTTTCCAGAGTCATATGAAAAGCTGACTGAATGAGAAATTTTAAGAGAATTTTCTTTTGTTTCAATCAATCAGAGATTTTTGCTGCTGAATGAATAAATATAGCCAAATGTTATAAGCAAACTTTATAAGCTAGTTTTAGGTATGAGATCCTGTGTTAAAAAAACATTAATTTTCTGACTTGAAGGCTTATGTCTGCTGCATCGTTGTTGCATTATACTCCCAAACAATCACAGTTAGGAGTTGAGGCTGCTCTCTACTTGTGGCCTTTCAGCAAGGTCACTTGATGTTGTGTTCTCCAAGGCAGTTCATAGATGAGGAAATGTAATATATTGGCTTTGAGCAACATCTTTTTCAGGAAAAAAAAGTACATCTCCTTTTGAAGCAAATCCTAACTGTGCATCTATGTGCACGTTCAAATGGAGACATTTTTCTACACATGCTTTAGATCCAGCAAATAAGCGATACTGATTTGTTTAAAGATTTCATTTTATATCAGAGTGAGGATAATTATGGATAGGTATAATTATGGATTAATCCAGGCAGTCTTTTGTCTGCAGGTGAGCAAAGGTCAAGCTACTCTGCCAAAGGAAATTATTCAACCTCTATATCACATGCAATAATTGCACCAGTGCACAGGGCATGTTACTTTTTTTTTTCTTTCTGTCAACTCTGAAAATCATTTTGTCAGTTTCCATTATGATGGCTAATGTTACATTCCACTGAAGAGGCTCTGCATAGTTTTGCCCCCTAATCCTCACATAGCGCCTACTATGGTGTACTGCTCTCAAATCTAGTCAATTGACCTTTATGGGCTGCCTCATTATAGAGTCAATAAACAGGTAACATAATGTACTTTGCGCTCCGTGGAGGCCTCACACTCAGTCAGTAATTTTTCTGTATCAAATATTAGTCACACCAGTCCACTGTTTGGTTAAACTGTTGGTAAACCTCACCACCCACCGAGTAGTTTGGGCCACTAAGAACCCAGAATGTGTAGAAATGGAAAACATCCAGAAATACTATGCAAAGTCAGCGCGGGTTTTCACCGTGGCCCAGTCTCTTAGCAACAACAGTTGTGACTAGCAATGTACTGATTGGCCTACTTAACATGAAGATGAAACCGTTGCAAATGGTGCAATTCCTTATTGTAAACACTGTGATATGATCTGTGAAAGCCAAAAGATATAAAAGATAAGCCTAGCAAGCTATTTTTATACACGGTGAGAGGTTTAAAAGTACACCAGAAACTTGATGCAGTTACTTTATAAATATCACACCAAAAAAAAAAAAAAATCCGACTTTAGGTGCAATAGCTTATATTTAAAAATAAATTTCTAAACAAAATCAACGTAATTATTTTTCTTGCTTTTGCCTAAATAAATGGAGCCAGACAAGTGGTGATAAATGTAGTAGTTAAAGTGGATGGAGGACTGGGAGGGTTGGAGGTAAAATAAAATAAACTCTGTTTCTAAAACTGGTAAATGTCTAAGTTTTAAAATCATTCAGGCTGGACTATTACTCTGTAAATCTCAGTCATTGTTAATGATATTACATTTTTTTTTTTTTATTATTGTTGTTGTTGTTTATTTGAGTTCCACATTTACATTCTCACTGCGGCAGTGCCGTTGCTAATAAGGCGCACTTCAACAACAAAGCAACAGTGGCCTTGTTTGCTTGTTTTCCTGAATATTTCTCATTTTCTTCTGCAAAGAAAAATGGATTCATACAGCTGGAATATTTTAATTTGTTCTAGCTCATGTTTGATTAATGTCAGTTTTTCCTAGTCAGAGCTCATGCTTATCCCAAAGCATTATTTATATAATACCTTATTCTATTTGCCAATATCTCAAATTTGCATGCTTATACAGCTTTATGTTTTGTGCTGATTGAAAGATTACCTTTATTAACTACCAAAGCTAATGTTCCTTTTTGCAAGACTTCTTTGCAGATTGCAGGAGTTGATGTGCAAAATAATTTGCAGGATCATACTTGAGTGAGTTTTGGTGGAGATATAATAATTATTGAATGTGAAATGGAAAGCTTTATGCCTGATGTCGATTAGACTTTCATTAAAACCTGCAGTGCATCGCTTCAAAATGTATTTGCCTCACAAAAAAAAAAAGAGAACTGAGTGTATTAGAACATTACCTGCATGTCTTGCGTTTACAGAAGAAGGCCTGCAGGCGTAAGGATTATACACAAAAGGATGAAAGCAAAGGAAAGTGTTTGGTATTTCCAACACCGAAGTAGGAGGAAACAATGACAGGGGTTAATAGTCCAGCAAAAAAAAAAAATCCCAAAATTTCCACATCTGGGGCCTGCAAAGCACGAGGTTAAAACCTTTGTTTTTTTATGGCAACCTGTGACCACCAGAGCGCTTTTTCCCATCACTCTCTTTCCACTGGGATGTTCACAGTAAATGCTGCATTTCAACATTTTCAGAGATCACATCCATAAAGAAACTCCCACCAGCTCTCTCCCTCGCTCCCCTTTTCTCACTCTCAATCTTGCTCCCTTTTTCTCTTTTTCACTTGCTCTGTCTCTGTGTCTCTCTTTTCCTTTTGCGATATGACAGAGTCCATTATCTGCTCTTAGTACTAATTGGTGTATTAACGCCACACTGTGGGTGACACAGTGAGACATAGGACGGGAAAGCGCAATAGAGAGATAGAAAGAGAGAGAGGCGAATGCGGGATGAATATGGATGAGGTAGAGGTTGGGCGGGTGTGAGGCTCTGGGGGAGGCAGGAACAGAGTGAGAGAGAATAGGAGGGCAAGGTAAATCTTTCCAGCTGCACAAGTGGTTAAGAGTGGTGTGGCAAAATGACGAGTCAAGGAGGAAAAAAAAAGAATCTATCCTGTAATGGATTGTGTTTTTTCTCTCTCTCTTTTTTTTCATTGGCCTTTTCTGGATCCCTTTCTATTCTACTCTCACAGTGACCACTTTCAACCCAATTATCCACTCTGGCTGGCGCCACTGGCAGCATATGGAAATGTAAATTACTGGAAATTTTTTGGGGGGGAGGGGTTGTTGTTGCTGTTGCAGTTTTTTGTTGTTGTTGTTTTACTTGTTTGTTTGTTGTTGATGGTGTTTTTTTTTTTTTTTATCTGTTGAAGGTAAGCTGTCTTTGAGGATGGGAAGAGCAGGAGGAAGAAGCAGAAATCATAAAATACATGACAAATCAGTGAAAATGAGTGCTGCTTTTTAGTCCCTATAGCCTGTCAGTGTTTATACTCTATCAGGTGCATAACTCAGCCCACGGAGGAGTATTTAGTTGATTGAGGTTGATTTATAATACTACTACTGATGAAGTAGTTGGTGGTTTCCTCCGTTAAAAAAAATATATAAAAATCTCAAGAGTTTGGATAAAGCTTCAACTTAATTTAATTATAATAAATACCATGTTGGATTATTATGCAATATAAACCTCAGGGCAAAAACTGTCCGTCATCAACCAACGTTAGCAGCAGCCTCCCAGATGTAATGGAGCATGTGCAGCATACAACACTGACTTCTTTTCAGTCAATAAAAAAAAAATGTCAGAAGGCAGCAATACTGCTCTGGAAAGTGCTCAGCCTTCAGGGTGGACTGAATCTATTTAAGGGTTTTATCTTTTTTTAAGAGTGCTGAAGGAAACTTGATCAAAGAGAGTCTACTTCCTTGCAGAACATGCAGAACATGCAGAAAGAAAACCTTTTTTTTGTGACTAACAGCTTCTAGTTTTACATGAGCTTGCAGAAATGCTACATACTGAGGTGCTGTGCTCTGTTCATTTTACTCACAGTACACACTCATTAACACGAGAACATACTCATTTCTGATTAAAGTCCAGCCAGGTTATTTTCACAGCACTTTTGTTACCATCAAACACATCCATGAAAATACAGTATATTCCCATTTTGTTGTCCATATTGTCCATGAGACATAACTGAAGGTATGGTTTTAGTGAACTCGTTTTGTGAAGGCATTCCACTTTTTTTCTCTTCTTTTTTCTTTTATCTGCATTGTGACACATTATGGACAAAACTAGAACCTTGGTGGACTGAGGGATTTCTTTTTGAAATAGCTCACTGATGATAGATTAATTACCTCACTCAACATGAGAGTAACTTGTTAACTACAGGCATAACTTTGCTAGTAGTAAAGTGTTAGTAGTGTCATCCAATAAAAGAAATGAAGTGACTGAAACAATGGTAGACTAGCATTAATGGGTGTTCTGTAAGGTGAAATTATGGTTGATCATATATGAGTACTTTAGAGGAACATTATGAGTGAAAGTGATGCTGATAAAGCATGATTTATTGTTCATACACTTTCCATCACTACTTTAATTCTGTTCAGGGTTATGGAGGACATACTAGAGCTCATTCTAGGTCACACAATCCCACGTGTAATACAAAAGAAACTGAATTATCCTTATTTTTATTTTTCATAAAAATATTAATGTAGCAAGATCTGCTCAAAGACTTACATTGCACAAGACAGTTATAACTAACAACAGTTCACTGATGATTAATCTCAACAAAGTTAAAAAAAAATACTATGTTCAGATCTGGCCTGAAGAGCCCTAAAGACGACTTTTATTTCTCCATTAATGTGATTCATGTCTGACTTTTTCACGGCTGTGTAAATGCAAAAATCCGATCTTCACATCCAAATTGTGTCACTACAGCAAGTAGTCCTAGATTAAATATACAGTATATCCCATATGTGGCCATGCACGTGGATGAGAGCACACAAATCTGAATTCATGTGGCTTTTTACATGGAGCATTGGTGTCATCAACCTGCAGATGGAGAAATGGCGCAAAGTTCTGCATACGTGCTGAGAAACTCATCGTTGAACGTCCTCAACTAACACAAAAACTGTCAGACTAATGCCTTCTTCACAGATTAACAGTGCCATATACTTTCCTAAAGGTGATAGAGGCTTCAAAGTTTAAAACTTACAAAGGATTAGCACTTTTAATGAGGCCTTATGTTCTTTATCAGGAAAGAAATTGGGACATTTGAGACATCTGGATGTTTTCTATTTCTGCAATCACACCTCAATGTTGGGTCATTTTGTTTTTTGCTGTACATTTTCTTGCAGGATGAGGGTTACATTTCTCAGTAGACATGTACAACTTTGCACCAAAACAAGAAAAAAAAATCAATTTTTCCCTCCTTGATCTTTTCATATAGCAGGGTGAGCCTTTACTGTCCTCTGAAGCTAAATGTCACCAATAACAACTGCTATCACCTCCCATCTGAACTGTTTGCATTCTAAGTCAACTCTCCCTTTTTCTTTGTTGTTGATACAAATTGCATTTGCTGAAACTTATCTTGTGCACATGCATGCCCTTTGAGGGAACTGTTGTGTTCACATGAAAGTCTGATGCAAGGTAGGTAAAAATGTAAATCTTCAAACTAGATCTTTACCAAATCAGTATTGTAAATGGACAATACGGCTTGCGGTGCAAAAGGCTCAGTCCTCAGGATGTGAGCTTAATACTAGCAATCCAGTCAGATAGGAGGTTAAACAGATACCTGACAACAAGCACAAACCACTTGGAAGAACCACTGGAAGGCTGGCGTTGGCAGTGGGAGATAAGAGGGGATCTTATATACTGAGTAGGACTAATGAGTCACAGATGTGGATAATCAGTGCAGTTGAAGCAGAAACATTCAAGAGATGGACGTGGAAGAGGAGACAAGAGTGAGGGCAACGAGAAAAATATGGCATTATGTGGACAAAATTAGAGAAATCATAATAACAATAATAATAATAATACATTTTATTTGAAGCGCCTTTCAGGTCACTCAAGGACACTTTACAAAATAAAGGAAACATCACCCAGACAGTAGTCTGGGACAGTTTTAGCCATCATGGTTCCTCTCGGCCCGTGCAGAATCTTGACGAGAGTTAGTGAAGAGAAATGTTCAGAAAGTATATTTTAATGCAACATCAGAAGTGGTTACTGACCCAAAATACCTCATAAGCCAGGGTTCTAAAATCTTGTTTCATTCCAGATCACATTATCACCATGGTTACCATGGATGGACCAATTATTCTTTGCTTTCTCAATTAACTGTGTTGTTTCTGAGACTGTTTCTGGTCAGGACAAACCCGTTCATATTCTTTAAACATGCACTGGTTTAAAAATGCATATTCTGAAAGACACTTGGACACTTGTTGTTGATGTTGTTGTGTTTTGTTTTTGTCTTTTTGTTTTTGTTGTTCTGTTCTTGAAGCAAAGGTTGGTTAACTTAGCTGCATATTTGGTGTCAAAGCTGCTATGCTAAGCTGCTAAGCTGCTAAGCTAGGGTAAGCTGCCAAACTTGAAATTTTTGTTACAAAATGGAAGATTGAGCACTTTTGTCATAAAAATTCAGATTTCACGAATTCAAAATTAGACATCTTCTTAAAACAGAATTAAAGTTAAATAAAAAAAAACAAAAAAAAACTTTTTGGGCCATTTAAAAAATAATAATAATTTGTCCTAAAATCAAAAATTTAAATCACAGCTTGTTAACATAAAATTACAACATTGCAAATTTTCTTTAAATGCAATATTCTGTCCTAAAATCAACAATCCCTGACCCTCCACAGGAAATATCAGGTATAGATAATGGATGGATGAAGTTGTAAAATCATGCCTTTTGTAGAAGGGTGCATTTTCATAGTAAAACTTGCAAACAGTACCACAAAAAAGGCATGTTTTCTAATTCATATATTTCTTTTCTAGAGCAGGGATAGGCTCCAGCAGACCCCTGTGACCCTGCACAGGAAATAGCGGTTATAGATGGTGAATGAATGAATATTTCTTTTCTTTTTCTTTTTTCCTATTGAAATAAACTGCTACTTTTCTTCATAAAATAGCTGCTCACCAGTCTCCTGGAAGGTAACCTTTCAAATTTTCTTCAGAAATTCCTTAATTATCAGAATATGATTGTCTTTGTAAGTGCTTGCAGACTAGATAAAATGAATATATCTCTGAAGACTCATTTGCATTTATGTACATTGTGCATGGCTTCAGTCCTTACATATATGCAAATGCAACAGAGACCATATGCCATGTGTATGTGTGTGTCTTTTGGAAGTGTTTTTTTTTTTAAACTTGAGATCATAAACTTGATTAAAAAATAAAAGTGAAAAAAAAAAAAGAAAGAAAACCCCTCTGCTTTCACCATTACAGATGTGGCTGAGGAACTGCAATTATGAATTATCAAACTGAAGCTAAATAAAACTTACATATACAGATTTGTCCAAAATATTTTGGGCAGATTTTAAGTGGGTAAATGCTCACTACGTCAAGTTATTTATGTAAGTAAGTTACGTAAGTTATTTATGTGAATGCATCAGTACATTTCATATTTTAGAGCATTTCTACCACTCTTTTTAATACTGATAATGACTATAAATGTTTTATAAATGGTGCATCTCATTTTATAATTCCAAAACACAGTTAAGCATATGCTTTGCAAATTTTGGGTAAAGTAATTTCATTTTTGCAACAACTTTAAATCCAGTTTGGACCTTTGAATCATTGGCCTACCGACACAGTCTCTCATCATCAGGCTCACATGCTCCGTACTAATTTTAACAACAGCATAACAACTGAGACCCTGGGCAACAGAGGTAGATGTTAACAGTGCTGGAGGGGCTTTTCAGACCAGGATGTATGCCCTCTGGCTGGTGAATAGCTGCTGAAGTTTAGGATACAGAGATCAAAGCTGCTCATCTTCTCTCATGCGTATGACGCTGAGACGTGCACAGGCTGGTTATTCAGATACAGTTTGCAGAACTTTAAGAGTGGAGGCAATAGACAAGTGTTTTGTTCATTATCGTTAAGACCTTGCTTTTCCTCTGTTCACCTCTAATCCCTCCACATGCTCATCTTCCACCCCCGCAGTGCTGATGAAGCCAACTTCTCAAATCTGCAATTTGCTCAATTATTTTCAATTATACCGCCATTGCCGCTTCTATCATTCCCCTTAGTTCAATTTTGAACAGAAAATCACTTGTTGATTGACAGCAAAGGCCAATTAGAGTCAGGAGAAAAACTCTAACCTCTAAGGTAATTACTTCTGATTGGTGTCACACAGACATTTTGGAGGCCCTCACCACATATGCAGAAATCCTTGCAGTGATGCATCCCCTTTTTCACCATTCAACAGTTTGTATTATCAGAAATAGATAGTTCATTTCAACTGGAAGTGGATTCAGGTTGCCTAAAGTTTCTAAATACAGATATATAATTTCTAGTTGTGCCCAGGAGAAGTGGAATTCTGTGAGCATTTCCAATGATAAAATTTCGGTAATGTTATTCTTCCATCTACCGAGAATTCATCTTTATGTGTCTCAAGATTTTAGGAAAACTATTCAGCAGTGGACATGGGAATCAATAATGAACTGCTATTGAGCCTGAAAAAGAGACAAGCTGTTTGAGCAGTTTTTCCATCTGCATGGGTTTAAATAATTAAATGTAAGATAGTTTAAATAAATAAATAAGTGATTATCCTGTAAAGTATTTTCAGTTATTTTCACAGATGAAAGGCTGAAACTTTGCTTTTCTCTAGTTAAAGTTCTCTAGCTTTACAGGAGGGAACCTTGATTTTTCACACCTGAGTCGCCTTCACTTTCTCTTGTCCAACAATAAATCGTCCATGTGGTACAGAGCTATTGACCTGGGCTGTTGTTTGTGACGAGGGGCTTGCCTGTGCAAGTGGTGGTTACTCAAGGCACCCCTAATGACATTATGGGCCTAATGAGTTTTAATTGGGAGAAGATCTTAACTTGCAGGCCTAATTGCATCTGATTAACGACAATATTAGTTTTACCCCTGGCAAATTAGCTTGGGAGGGTGGGTGACAGAGTTTTGCGAGGCGCAGCTGTGTCCTTGTGAAAATATTGCAAATGTCTCTAAAAAGAAGTGGTGTGGAGATAAAGCAAAAGCAAAGGAGAAGACAAGGCCAGATGAACAAATGTTCAACATGAAGTGATAGTGTGATAAGTAGATGCAATAGAATGGGATGGAGGAGAAGTAATAAATCGAGAAGGACTGAAGGTTAACAACTCATAGAGAGCAATTCTTTGTCTGACCTCTACGGCTAATGAATACTCATTCTGGGAATATATGAAATATGTGCCTTTTGATAGAAGAAACAGAGAAAAGGTAGATGACTCTGTTCTACTAATCTTCCTTTATGAATATTGCCTTCCTATCATCCACATCTCAGCATGATATTTCAAACTTTTCTTACCTCTACTCTTGCTGAACCTCATAGGTCTTGGGTGTACTTTTTTAGATATTAGCTGACCAACTGTTTTCCCAGAAGTGACACACTCAGCAGTGAAAAGCTAGTCTTCCATAGAATCTAAAGTGAAATTCATGTAATCTTCACCAGATAAATTGGGAAAGGAAAAATTGAATAGCTATCTCTCAAACCTACGAGACAGTGTTCTCATCTGTTAAGCAATCTGTCTTCATGAACTTGCGATGAAATGCCTAAATTAGCTTTATTTCCTCCAAAGCTAACTGGCCTGGTTCTAAAAATATGGCAATATATCTCGTGAATTAGACTATCCATTATATAATTTTAAACTATGTTGGCCTCCTCTGTTCCTAAATTCTGCATGATGTTTTTTTTTTTTTGTTATTGTTATTAATGCATGTTTGCTTTGCTGCTCTTTTTTTTTTGTCCTTCGCTTGTGTTTAGTTGATTTAC
>JBAMYA010000023.1:6463520-6476439 GCA_037176975.1 Arrhamphus sclerolepis | reverse complement strand
GTTGCTTTGGAGTAATGTCTACTCCCTTGCTACATATATATGTATATTTATACATATATATATATATATATATATATACATAGATATAGTTTGATAGTTTGGACAACTAGAGCACAAACACTTTAACGTTTCATTTTTTGCAGTTCAAATGATGGCTTTCTGATAAAAGCCTGCTGAGGACTAAATAAGGAGGTCAAGCCCCAAGAATCGGTCCATTATCTTTTGTCTAAGTCCGCCTCACAACTTCACAAGCTGTGCCTAAAAAAAACACTCATGGAGACAAACTGGCAGAAACTGAGGACGAAGAAAATAAATTAGAAGGAAAGTATGGTTAATGAGAAATGCTATTTTTACTGCTTTGATGTCCCCATCCACATAAGCTAACAGCTTAGACAAAAACAAATTAGAGATGTTGACTGCATCCCAAAGACATTAAAAACATATTAGCACAACAACCATTTGAGACTGTGTCAATACACATGCATATGTGCTGTGTGTGTGTGTATGTGCATTTCACATTCAGAAAAAGTATTCTTATTTCTGAGTACATGTCCACACTAACTGGCATTATGCATATCACTATGAGCAGTTGTTCCTTATGGCTAATAGAAGGCAAAATATCAACATAATGATACCATAGTTTCCGCATGGCCAGATGACTCACAGGCATCGCACCATGATTCATTTCCTGTAATACAGAATACAGATCAACTACATCGACATGGTGATTAACACATCTAGAGAGATCTAACAGCACTTTTTTCCTAACTTTTGAAAGTGATAGTGATTGTATTTCTACCTGTTCCTCAGGGTAACATCCATCCTCTCATGATGCAAGACCTGATAGGCAGGAAAGACAAATAGAAATCTGGAGGGAGACTGAACGGCAAAACAATAAAAAGATCAACACTCACAGAAAGACAAAAGCCTTTAAGCACCTTCCAATCAAAATATTCTTACTTCATTTGCACTACCATGAAAATTGCGTCTTTGAAGATTGTCAGGAGTTGTTGCTCTTCTGCCAGCATACTTAGCAAACTTTTCTTGTTGTAAGTTTCTGGTAAAAAAGCAACCCAATACTACATACACCTTTCTCCTGCACAGATATTCTGCCTAATGGGGTTAAGATAAAACTGCATCTCTCTAAAAAACATTTCTATATCTTGTATAGTTTTCCCTTTCTTGTTGGACGTTAATTTATCTTTAAATTCAGCTTTTACATGTTCTGTTATTCCATAAGCATTCTTACTGCACCAGTCTTGCTATTATTATTTTCGTTCTTTTTCTTTCTTCTTTTTTGTTTTGTTTATATTAAATTGTGTTATGTTTAGTTTAGTTTATTTTATTTCATTGAATGAAATAAATACATTTTATATAGTTTTGTTTGTGTCCCCTCCAAGCCTCCTGAAACTGAGAACGTAGTGTCAACTCTATGTGGGACTAATTGTACTTATTGTTATATCAGTTGGGTTATATAAACATTTATTTAATCAATTAACACTCAAATTTATTGTTATAAAAATTCGGTAAATTAACTTGAATTTCACAAATAATTTCTTAACTATTCTATCATCTTTAAGGTGCGCTGCATGGTATGAGTCACATCTGGCTGAAAGTCATTCGGCTGAAATAACTTTCCTGTAAATGTAAAAATGTGCGATGCATCATTGTCTTCCAAACTGAGACAAGCACTGACAACACTGACAAGATTACTGAGAAATTTTACACAACTTTTTGACCACTGCAGCTGATTAAATTTGGAGACAAAATCATTTGATTTAAGCTGGGACAGTGTGATAACAAGATGACCACAAGAACAAAAAAAACACAACTACCACTCATGTTATTTATCCAAGTTATTTTTTTTCCTGAATTTGTACTATATCTATTTATGTTATTCCTCAGTGTGAATAATGTACATAATGATGTACTGTTTTTGATTTTGTTGTTGCTCTTCTTACCAGCTTGGAATAAATCAATGAATCAATGAATCAATACTCTGTTGCTAGAAATAAGCAACTTGCAGAGTCAATTTAAGCATAAAAGAATAGGGCCTTTAAAAAAACAGGAGCAAGCGTAATTTGTCTATTTAAGCAATATGTTTCTGAATAGCTGTACTTTATATCCATGCATTAAAATCATCAGTGTATAGTAGGACATCACCAAAAACATAGAAAGGCATATGATCAGGAAGAAAGAATAGGAACAGCTAAAGAATATTCAGAAAATGATGAGACAAGAACTTGCTCTGTATTTTATGAGGTAAAAAAAAATGGGAAAGGAAATTAGGGGAAGATGGGTTAAAATTAGGAAAACAGAGAAAGATCCAATAACTGACACTGACTCAAGACCACAGTCAATATGTCTAAGTGGATTTTAGCAGATCCATGAAAGGAGAAATGTTCCAGCATGCCCACAGAGTCCTCACCCCAACACACACTTCTATACACACACATACACACACCAAAACAAACAAACTTGGAATTGGTTTAATTCCACCAGCTTGGTTTGAATGTGAGAATAGGAAGTGACATTATACTCACACAGTCCTACAGTTTCACACCTGCCTGCAGCTTCATTGGGTAGGTGGGGGCAGCAAGGTTGCAGGCTGCAATATTAAACCATCAATCACCCCCTAAATTAGGCATTTTACATCACACAAGCACCTACAGCTCTCTCTCCCTCTCTCCCACAGGTGGGGCCCAAGCCAAGGGAAAAGAGATTACATCACAAAAGCAATGATGGTGCAGCAAGAGCCATGAATACATTATACCATCATGTATTTGCACTGCATCGGTGGTAAGTAGCTAGAAAATAATAAATCATAATGAATAATATCAAATCAAGTAGTTATTTCCTTACTTAGATATGTATGAAGCATGCATATATGCAGGACGTTTTGAAACAGCATGTTTTTTTTTTCTTTTGAATGGTAATTTAAACAAGTCATAGAAGCAAGTGATTTGCATTAGACTTTTCTTTTTCTTTTTCTTTTTTTCAGCCACCATTAAAGACAAGAAGGAAACAGCTCATTTCAATCACCCGTACCGGATGGGACAGCATCACGTCCACTTGGCTGTTAATGTTTTGATTATAAAAACATCTGGAGTACCAATGAGGTGGGAAGCTATTAACAAGCAAAGAGAGCCACAGAAGACAGCACGAAGAGGAAGCACAAGGTTAAAGCGGAATTGGGGGGGTGGGGGGTACAGGAAGGGAGAAGGCATGTGGAAACAGAGTGTGATGGTAAATGAAGCGTAGACTTACATTTATCCCAATTAACTACTGCTGGGGTCTCGGGTGTGCGGGGAGAATGTGTCCACCCCCATTAACAGTGTTTGTTAACATAGCTGCCGACGAAAAGAAAGTTTAGGTACAGCCCTGCTCTCTTCGCAAACGTACAGGAACACACAAACAGACTAATGTGCAGAAAGCACGGAAGATTTTATGTGTCACTTCCACATCCTCTTACCACCATTCCTTTTCCCAGCCAGCATCTACAAGTAATAGGAAGAATTTGTACCCCTCTCACTCCCCTTTTCTTTGCATTGTGTTGGGTGGCATTGGTAACGAAAGTAATTACACTGGCTCCATTTCTTTTCTGCGGCAGAGCGGGCTGGGGCAACATGATATGTACTGCTGCCTGGCCACACAATCCTTGATGTTGTGGAGAATCAGAGGTTAAAGGTCTGCTTATGGTAACAAACCCGGACAGCACAAACTAAACAACTGTTTGTCTACATTTGTGATTTTTTTTTAAAAATGCAAGGTGGTGATTGAAAGCCTCAGGATATTTTTTTGTGCTGTAGTTTTCACTTAATGTTCATTCTGCAAGCATTTCACCAAGACTGAATGTTACGCAGTTTCAGTGGGATTTGCTGGAATCTTGTATTATGGCATCGCTGAGATAAGCTGCCCGTGGGCGAACATACTGCTGCACTTCTGACCCTCCAATACAAAATGATATAACCTCTGCAACTCGGGATTGCTGTTGATACAAGGGAATAGAAGAAGCAGACAACAAAGAACATGGAGGAAATGTGCGAGTTCCTTCTGAAGATGGTGAAGGACAAAAGAACAGAAAGGCAGGGCTGCATATCTAACAAAAACAGGGAGAGAAAGAAAGAGAATGTTTATTTGGCTGAACAAAAGCCCAGAGGAGGTGAAAAGGGTGATAAATAACACAAAGCTGATGAATACAGAAATACTTAGAGGAGACCCTTTTTTTTGTTACTTCTTTCATGACTTTACACTTTGTCGCTATAATTTGAAGTTAACTGTGATGCTTTCTTTACTTCACATCACTAATTAATTGAGTCAAATAAATGACCATAGTAGAGCAAGATGGATATTGTGGAAAAACAAGTAATTCAACAGCCAGGCGCAGAGCTTTTATAGCTCTGCAGGTGGCAGAAACAGCCGCGTCTGTGTACAAACAAGGGCATTAAGAGAAGCAGAGGACTTTGTGAAGTTACCTTTGCTTTTTTTTTTTTTTTGCTTTTTTGTCTCCACACTCTGCTCTGAAATACAGAGGGTCTGACCTCTCTCAGCCCCTCTGTATTTCTTTCAACTTCCAGCCCACACGTAACCCGTCCAAAGAGAGACACCTAGTGGTGTAGATGAAACCTCAATTTAATTCTTTATATCCCGCCTAACTTTAACTCTCATCATCAGGATTATGCTTTCTCGTCTTTCACAGCCCCGAACAAGACCACATTCATTCACATTAATCAAATCGAATAACTTATTACAGAATTTATTGTGATTTGCATTCTTTGCTCTCAGCCACAGACGTCTTTGATCGTTTTGTTTTCCCCGTGTGTGTGTGTGTGTCTAGGTGTGTGTGTGTGTGGGCGTGTGTGTGTGTGTGTATGTGGCAGGGAGTTTGGGAGAAACAAAAAAGAAAAAATATGACAGGGTTGCAGATCACTTTGGTGTGTGAGGTGTATGTGACGCTCATATTTAGTGATTAAAATCCCCCCTTCTGATGTTCCCGAGGTACAAAGAGTTCAACCTAATTTGTGTTGGTTTAAGATTTCATATTGATTTTTATTTTTTTTGAATGCTCAGAAACAGTGCTAATATGACGGATTATATACAAGATGTCATTAGGGTGTAGACATTTCTATTATAATTGGATGGTACCTTTATAGTAGTCGCACCTTACTCTGGGTGCAACACTAAATCACTCAACGTGATTAAGACACTCCTTTGCAGTCAAAAATCAGTAGAATCACAATGCTTTTTAAAAGTTGATCTGCCATGACTGCTCAACAGACTAGTCTGATAAAGCTAGACAAGGTGGTATTACACCAGAGACCTCCAATCACAATAGCTGCAGTCGATCTATCATGGTGTTATCTGCGAGGAAGGGCTATATTACCTGGGCCTCAGACAGCTCTGTACATGCGTGGATGTATAGGGCCGATAGCAGAGCTGGCTGTCATCCCTCTGGGCTGATTAATGAGGAGCTCGGCCCAGTGTTTAATGCGTTTAATAAGGGCCGCTGACGAGGCCGTCTCACTGATGGAACCCACCCATCTCCCTGATGGATTGAGTCGTGTGGCTCTCCTTTTTGGGCTTCCTTTTACAAGTACAGTAAAACAGAAACACATGCACTTCACTGCACAATCTGGTTTATCAACATGCAAAAGCTCATTTCATGTATCCTTATAAGGTGTTTCTGTCATAGAATATGTTTGTTTGTGTTGTTGGTGGTGCTGTTGTTTTAAAATATACTGTTGTAAGTGTGCATTAAACACTCAACAAGTGAGCCCTCACTTACTGGGAGGATTGCTCACTGCTGTGCAGTGACCCTGCTTTCATTCTGAATGGGAGGGAAAATTGGGGTCAAACAACGAGTGCCATTCTTGGAGGTATTTTGGGATCCACAACTCTCTGACTCAAGAGTTTTAGACCTTTCTAGGTGAAAAGACAGACACTTTCTTGCTCTGTGTAATAAAACAGCTAACTTTTGCCTTCTCTAGCCAGCAATCAGACTCCTCTTGCTTTTTTTTCTCCCTCTTGCTCTATGAGTTTTCTGTTGCTTTCAACCTGCCTTGCTTTTTTCTTTATTTCAGCTCTCCTACTCCCACCTGCTAATTTTCACTTATTTCTGCCTTTCTCTCTCACTCACTATCTGTTGCCTTCCCACTCCTTCTCGGCACATTTCTATCTCTTTTTTCATCTATCACCTCCTCTGCAATGTTCTCATTTAATCATCCCCTCAAGAAATGTATTCACTTGTGAACAACTGAGCTCCTATTAGATCACATACTCTGTTGTTACAGCTGTTATCATGGCCAATTCAATCCTCTCAGGGTGGCCAGGGGCTTCATACACAACAGTTCCCATCAAGAAATGCACACACAAAGAGGAGGAAAGATTCATTCTTGAGGAAGGTTACCAAAAACAGGCAAGCAGGATGGCAGCTTTGCATATAGCAGCTGATGCCTCAAACACGACCAGATGTGTTTATGCTTATATCGTGACAACGCCCTTCAGATTCTTCTACTTTGTTTGCATTGTCTTCATCAGTGCACCACATTTTTCACATCTTTCACAAAAGTGAAAGAATCTACCAGGTACCAAATTTGGTTTTCTTGATATTCACAACAACATTTCTTGATAAGATCAACATAGATTTTTTTTTATTACCTCAAAAGCATTCTGATTTAACATTGCTTGTTCAGAGAAGTATCATCAACAGTATTAAAGTTCCTGTTGAGTCACCTCGCATGTGTGGGTTGTACTGGAAATGTCATTTTTAAGTCAAGATAGAATAGGCTGAGCTCTCAAAGGGGAGGGTCCAACATACGAAAAGGCAGATACAGATGAAGTGAAAGACCCGAGGGAGTGGGGCAAGGTGATGATGGTGGGGGATGGAGGTGCACCCAGTCCCTCAAAATGTGATTAAAAAAAATATAAGCTCTCAGAGAGGCTTGTTTTGAGCTCCCAACATGGGCTGAATCCCAGCAATATATGTGCATAGACACATATATGGATCTGCTTTTCTTTGCCTTTTTCTCATGTTATACTTCTTTTGCACAGCCTGTGAAAAGATAGACAGGCAAAGCGGGGCTAGTTCTCCCACTGCAGCCTTTCCTGCTCTAACAACCCGAATCCCATCTGTGCATTTATTCACACATGCTGAAATTAAATGCAAATAGTGTGGAAAAAGTAACAAAAGCGCATTTTGATCAGAACTTAGAATTATGCACAATTGCAGATGCAAGAGGAGACGGGCATGTGTAAGTAAAGTGACTATCAAATGTAGTTCAAGCATGAGCAAAACCTGTTGAACGTATGCCGCATTAATCAAGTGCCGTGAATGTGAATAAAAATGCGTTCCACAAAAGAAAGGTGGGGATGCAGTATAAAAATATATAATGGCATATGCAGATTTTGTGAGAGTCTAGTTATAGTTATACATATACTTTACATGACTACAATATACTGGCGCATGGTGGAGCAGAGAATGTTTTCTGCTCTCAGCTCCCAAGTGATGTATCATAACAATAATCACTGTCAGGCTCAGAATGAACGTGTTTCTTTCAGAGAGGAAGATGAAGGCAGAACGCTGGTAATTATGCAGCTGTAATGGAGTCAGTGCCTAGTGAGAGTCTAATGAGCTTACTGAAGTCTACCATTGAGAATTGATTCCTGGGAAGAGGAAAAAAGTAAAATAAAAAAATGGCTTGCTTGGAACAGAGGGCCAGTGGAGGTGAGCTTGTCTTCATTGTTGTGCACTCAACTGACAGAGACCAGCATGTACTGGATTTTTTTTTTTTTTTTTTTTTTTTTTATATGTAGAATACTGTTATTTAAACCTTTCATACCAGCTGCCAAGAGGAAGATGTCTGATTAAATTTTGAATGTGTGAGTGTGTGCTTTGGTGTGTCTCACTCTTTATGTACTGCCTTAATGCACAAAATAAGATAAAACTGTCCATATCAGTAGAGTGAACCTGTTTTGGCATGGCAGCTGTCACAGAGCTTCGAAGAGGAGGATGAAAAGCACTTAACCCAGAGAGCAATGAAAATGTATCTGACCTCTTTTTCTGCCCAAAGAACTGACAAGTAGACACAGGCAGTCTGTTGCTGCGCGTTTATATACTGTATGTGTGGGCGTGCTCAAATGAGATTACAATTAACTACAGAGGATCATATCAACTGATATAATGCATTATGGACCAGTATGTACTGTAAAAAGAACCCATCATGTGACTGCGTCATTTATTTTTTAAAGAATATAGTGCTTTACTTTTTAACCTTGCCAAAAAAAAACATCAGACTAGTCTATTAGTATGGTGAACGAGCTCCCTTTCAAACAACCAGCAGCCACAGACAAAGCTTTCAGACTCAATTTTCACACATTCTTTACTCACTAAGTGCTCTCTCAGCTTCTCACAATTTTCCCTTTTCTCTCTCTCTCTCTCTCTCTCTCTTGTCCTGTCTCATATCCCTCCTACCACTAATATTTTACCAATTTACTTACAATTAGAATGAGATAAATGAAAATATTTATTTTAATTAAGAAAACTAAGTAATGAAGGGATTTATTCTGGGTGGCAGTGACCATATGGACTCCATGCAAATCTGCCAAGTAGGCTAGTAACAGATGCCACAGGCCAGTTTATTTCCCCTGAAAGAAAGAACGCAAAGAAAAACTTTCCCTGTTAATATCAACATTTTACTTTATTTCAGCAGCAATATTTTATTGGTGGGGGGGGGGGGTTAATTAGCGTTCTGAGACTAAAACCATGCGACGGCTAAAAATATGATCCATTTTCTGTAAGATAATAAAGACCAGGGGAGTTTTATCAGAATCCAAACCAGAACCAGAACCAGAACCAGAATCAGAATTTCTTTATTGCTATTTCTGTGAAGAAATAGCAATAAAGAAATTCTTTCTCAGATTTCTCAGATTCTTTCTCAGATTGGAATTTGTTTTGTTGTCGTGGTGCAAACAACACAGGTTAATGGAAGTAGTAATAAAATAGAAAAAAATAATAACAGTTAAGGGCATGCAGAATCAAAATAAGAGATAAAGAACACTCGAAATATATTAACAAATGTCCAGCATGCAAGAAGAAGACTGTTCAGACAGCAGCTGTACAGAGTCTGAATCTGTGAATCTGTATTTCAGCTGGTGTTTATGAGGGCCACATCATCACCATGGTTACCGTTAAAGGGCCACATCATCACCATGGTTACCGTTAAAGGGCCACATCATCACCATGGTTACTGTTAAAGGACCACATCATCGCCATAGTTACCACTGACAGACCACATTATCACCATATTTATCTTTAAAGGGACGATTATTCTTTATTTTCTCAGCCATATGTTGTCAGATTTCCTGTTAGTTTATGGACTCAGTCATAAAATAACAACAATAATAATAACAATAATAATGAAATAAACTTAAACTTACTGGTTCTTTTAGCTCAGACAATAATTTTTTAGGGTGTTATTTGACATGTTTCCGCCTTCATCAGAGTGTCACATGATGTTTTGTGACCGTCTTTATCAGCTGGTGAAAGGCGGGATTCACCTGTCAGATTTGACAGGTGAGTCCCGCCCTCTGCTGTCCATTCGTCCCCTCTAGTGGGAAAATTAAATTCTTGTTATAAAAGTCACAAATTTCAACAAAATTTGTGACTTTTATCACAAAGTTGAGGCCTTTGGACTAAAATCACATTTTTTTCTTGTATAATTTTTAAACTTTAAAAACTAAAGACTTTTTTTCTTTAAAAAGGAAGTTTTTGTTGTAAAATGGTAAATTTCACGATACCACATCTTTTTTTGATAAAAAAAATTGTGTCATGAAACTCAAATTCTTGAAAACTCACAACATTTATTGACAACTTCATTTCTGAAATCACATCTTTTGTTTCGTAAATTACAATTAAAAAAAAAGTTGATATTTTGTAAAATTTCAAACTTCAAGATAGAGACATTTTTTTCAACAACCAATACTTCTTTTTTTTTCAAACAATCACAAATGTCACTCTGTGACTTTATAAGTTAAAATGTCAATGTTTTAGTAACATTTTGACATAAAAATAGCACAGTTATAAAATTGAATATGTTCTACATTTTTCAACTTTCTGTAATAAAATTTCATGAATTTTGACAAAAATGAGCAACTAAAATCATTTTCACACTGTAAAAAAGCAAACATACGGGCAAATATTCTCCCTGAACATTTCATATTTGATATTTTTGTACGCTGGCTATTTAGTTTTGGTAGGAGTGGAGCAAAGTAGAATCTCAGAATAAGTAGAATAAAACCTTGTTACCAAGAACTGTGACTGACAACGCAAACATCTATACGTTCATGTGCATGTGTACAGTAGAAGCCTGGGAAAGGGCATTAGAAATTACTCCAGAAAGAACAACAGAAAGCCAGAAATGTTTTTTTAAATAATAAATCAAAGACAGAATGATTTCCTTTAAAGTTTGTATTGATTAATGTTTTATAGAAATGCAACTGTGTTCGTCTGGAAAGCGTACATGGAAAGCTGACCCTGAGGCTCAGGCAAAATACAAGTAGTTAATGATGCTGCAGAAATGTACTAAAAACAAACAAACAAACAAACAAACAAACATCTTCCAGCCGACGCTGTGATCAGTACGACGCCGATCAGTTAAGTCATAGAAGGTCACAGCAGTGGATGCGGTTTGAACCCAACCCTGCCTCGCTGCTCAGGAGGAGCATGAAGATTAAAACTTTCAAATTCCTGCCAAACCTGAGCAGGAAACTTTGTACAAACACACAAAAATATAAAATGAAGTCTTAACTGCTCGCTAATTCCAAACGACTGCAGAAAACCAAAAAGGGCTCTTTGTTTGTGCAGAATTACCAACCAAAGCAACTGTGTTCTTACTGAGAAAGCTGTTCTCAGAAACTACATGGATCAAAGTCATGAAAAGTCCCATTTCATGTTGGTCTTTTACCCCCTTTTCTCTATTTCATTAGTGCACAGTACAAACAAAAGAAGGGCAAAAGAAACAAACACTTTTTTAAAAATTACAGACTTAATAACAACTGGGATAGAAAAACTAAATGTAAATGAGTCGACAAGGTTTTGTAACATTTGTGCCAGATTAAAATGTATTTACAGGGATTAAAAGACCTCAATCTCCTGAGTGGAAAGAGGCGCTGATGTGCTTTAGATGCCACAACTTTCTAAGAATGAGGATAAGATTTTCACTCTGTGATTCATCCTGTTAAAGCTCTGCATATTTAATTAGTTAGGCATAAATAGACGTGGAAGACCAGAAAACCTGCATTCGGTCAGCACATCACATGAACGTTGACTGGCCTGCTCTCCACGTGGTTCCTCAGCGGTGGAACAAGCTAGCAGCAGCTACCAGAGCAGCTGAAACGCATCTGTCACTCATCGCTGCGCCCTCTCTTTAACTTCCTAATCGTGTCCCAGCTGCACTCACCTGAATGCTGATTAACCTGAACCTGCTCTGTAATTGACGACGTTCCTGCGGCTGGACTGGACTTCCTCTGCAGGATAAAAGCGTCTGCTCAATGTAACGTAAGAGTCACCACACATTCAGTCCAGGATTCATCAGAGCTTTTGATGCCTGACAGCCTGCAGCCTGTTTGAGTCCTGCATTCCCATTCAGGGCCACGTTAGCCGTCTCCACAGGTTTCCTATAAATCATTGCCTCGCAGGCCAACAGGCAGTAATAGAGACGGATCGTCCCTCTTAGACTACATTAATGAACTCCTGTTCCTGGAATCAGGACAGCTGATGGAAGGATCGATAGTCCATTGTTTTCCTTCCATGCTCAGTTCACTACCAGCTCAGGTGGGCAATTAATAAAAGGGCAATTTACTGAATCAACAGTTCATTAAATAACGATGTAATACGGCCAAAATAATGAATGCATCCTCCTGTGTTTGGAAGCTTAACTTCCCTGCTCCTTTACTTTCCTTTTACGTCCTTGGTTGACTGTTAAGGAAACATAAATAACCACTCAAACTGATTTGTAAGTCAACATAGCCCTTAAAAAACAACCCAGTTACCTCACTGAAAAAGATCACGCACACTTTCACACACTTGTTTAATACTGAGGAGACGTTTTAAAGGACTGTTTTGTAGCTCTGACTGATTTTATCTGTACTTAAATAGCAATATAAGAAATGGTAGAATGGTATTCTGTAATACTGGCAAATCCAACTTTGACAACATTTCATTTAAAATAAATTCAAATGGGGCAATTAAATGAGGAAAGTTTAGTTTTACATTAATAAAACTTAACTCAAAGCTTGTTTTTATGCTGTAACATACAGTTAATCTAGTTCAGAGGTAGAAGCCGCGACATCTCTGGACTCGGAGGCATCTGCGACTGAAAACAGGGAAACGTGACTGAGGTTCCGGATCTTATTTTGGAGAGGTGGATGCCGTCTGACATAAACTGTTAGCAAAAATGAAATAAAAGTGTTTGCTGCTGCTCAGCAAACAAACTCAGAATTTTCCTGATTTACGTAAGTCAATATTTTACAACAAAAATATACAAAGTGAAGTCAAAAAGTCACATATTTTTACATAAAAAGCGATTTTTATAATGAAAACATGCAATTCTACAAAAATCGTGAATTACAACGAAAAATTGGAAATTATATGAAAATAAATAACAAACATCTACTTTTTAATGATAAAGTTGTTATATTGCCAAATCTGAAATTTTCAAATTAATAAATAAATTTCAATTTTGTGAAGGTCAGTTTTTCAACAACATAAACTTTTAGTATTTAGTTAAAAGGTCACTAAATGATTTATAACAAAAAAATCGAACTAAACTCATTTAGATTCGTAATTTGACATGAAGTAATAATTTTATATATATATATATGTATATATATATATATACACATATATGTATGTATATATATA
>JBAMYA010000023.1:6441960-6452839 GCA_037176975.1 Arrhamphus sclerolepis | reverse complement strand
TTTGATGCTACCAGTATGAGGCATGGCTTCGCTAGTACAGCCTCTGCTCAAACTAGCTGGACAAAAGTGCCACTAGTGGCTTGAAAAGTATGACTAGTACAACCTTCTGTTCAACTTGTGCAACACAATCCTGAAGTAGTGCAAAAAATGTTCAACTAGTGAAGTCAAAGTGCAAACAAGTAAAGAAACTTGAGGTGTGATATCAAGGATATGGATTAAATACTCAAACAGTTTGCATAAGTGTATTGTGTCTAATGCTTCACTGTACTCTAGAGGTCAGACCTGCAAGTCACTTTCTCCTTGTATGAATTTAACACAGTGTATGTCCACCTCTCTCTCTTTCTCTTTTCCCCAGAGCATTTGTTTGCCCTCTTTCATACTGGTGTGGTGGTTGGACTTGGTGGACTGGAGGGACAGATCTATGGGAGTAATCTGTGTGTTATCTCATATCAGCGGCAGACCTGAAATCTAGTGCAGCACAGCTGATAAGATGAACAAACAGTTGGGATCATTAGAGCGAAGACATTGTGTAATCACCGCTTTAATCTCTCTCTAATCCCACCATCTCCAACCAGCCAGGAGCTCCAAAACACACGGGCTCATGCACAGCCCAAAAGCCAGATACACAATTATCCGTTGCTGAAAACCACAAATATACAACAAACCTACACATAAACAAATGTTGCCACTGAGGCACCATGAACTCTCACATGGAGAACATGTGAGCAAAAAAGTGCAGCTGTCCAGCTAGCACTCACACACATGCACACACCAACATACAGAGACACACAAGCGCACCACTCCATTTTTTTGTTTCTAAACTAATAACAAGCTGTGC
Organism: Arrhamphus sclerolepis; assembly: GCA_037176975.1. Lineage (NCBI taxonomy): Eukaryota > Metazoa > Chordata > Actinopteri > Beloniformes > Hemiramphidae > Arrhamphus > Arrhamphus sclerolepis. The sequence goes on along the minus strand of JBAMYA010000023.1, from coordinate 6,452,001 downwards.
GCACTTGGCCAACCCAGAGGAAAAAAATCAATACTCTCTCAGACAAAATCAAGATTTCTTTTATCCTTCCATTTTTTTTCTTTTGCTTTCTCCCATCATTCTGTTTTGCTGCTCCTTCCAACTCTCCCTTTCTACAATCAACACCAGCAGCTTCTTGATCTTTGCAGAAGTCCTTGGAGTACCACTACACACTCCACTGGCAGATATTTGGTGAGACTCATCCTCTGAGGCTGATCGATTAAAATAATAAGATGTTTTCCCACGATGCTCATCTTGTGTCCTTGACCCTCACTACTATCGGGGCCCTGTCATTTTCCAGTTCATTTCTGTATAACAGAGCCAATGCTTGCATATCTTCTACAAGTCTGTAGTAGAGAGTGCAGTCTTATCTGCAGTCATCTGTTTGGGGGAGCAGCATCAGAACCAGTGACTTAAAGAAACTGAACAAACTGATGAAGAAGGCTGGCTCTGTTGTGGAGCTGATTGTGCAAAAGAATAAAAGAATCTTACATAAAATGAAAAACATCTTGGACCTGAGCATCCACTTCACAACACGGTGATTCAGCAACTGTGTCTTCAGTCAGAGACTTCTTCAGATCCGTTACAGGAGATCATTCCTGTTCACAATAACCTTTTTTTAAGAGACTTAAATAATGATAACTGCTGCAACAGTCAATTTCACTACAAGTATTGATGAATTCTAATTGAATTTGAAGAGGAGTTCAAGCCTACTCTATTGCAGTGGCTTTCAGAGGACCTTGCGGACCACCTTCAGATATACAGTAAATACAGAAACAAGGGATGAGCTGAGACTGATGTCCACATAAGTTGTTAAAATGCTCATATCTGCTACAGTGCATAAGACATACTTTCATAGACCCCACAAACAGAAAAGGACTGGGGTCAATGTGAGAAAAGGGAGTTAAGAGGGTGTAAAGAAGAAATGTGGAGAGAAATACGCCACCCTCCAATCCATCCATGTTGGCATCTTTTCATTTCTAGTGAGGCAGATAAACAGGATCTCTCTTTTTGTGAGATTTGGCAGTTGGATAGTAGAGATAATACACCCAGCAGTCCTCTGTTTCTTCTGGCTGAGGAAGATGAGCAAGAAGGAAGGAGTTAGTTTGCGTTTTCTGCTGGCTGCAGTAATTGCATCCTGGCAGGAATAGAGTGGGGATACACTAAGGCTGGAAAGCAGGGAAGACAGGCAGATATGATCCAGCATGTTATTTGTCTGTTTTTCTCTAACCATCAAAATGCCTCAGTAATGCCAATAAAGCCTGTTAAATTAATTGAACTGACAGAGGGAGCCAATGAGACCAAGAAAAGAAGAGAAGAAAGTGTCAGAAAGGTGTCAGAACTGGGAAAAGGAAAACTCATAACAACTTATTATATATAATATATAGAGCTCACATTTTGTTTTACCAAATTGTTTTATTTATTTGGAGTTAGCGGTTTAATGAGATCCCAGTGGTACTCAAATAAATAAGCATGAGGGAAGGGAAGAGAAAAGAGAGGGAGGCATGAAAGCAAGCTAATAAAACAGAGGGAAGAGGGGCTATGGGTCAGAACATTGATGTGATACCACCCAAAATCTGGAAAACAAATATATACAGTTAAGTACAGCTTACAGTAAAGTGAATTTATCATCTTCTTAATAGCTCAGCCGTTTTGATTTTTGTTTTGTTTTTTTCTTTGTTCTGTGCTCTTTCTCAACGATATATATCAAGTCTTGGGAAGAGACAGGCACATAATCAGCCAGGCTCCAATGAAACAAAGCCCAATGCAGATTGCAAACCTCAACGCTGGCTGAGAGAGATTGGCCACAGTGGCACGGCACTCCGCCAACTCTTTGTGCCGAGCAAAGGAATGGAAAACAGATGCCACATAAAATGTTCTGGCATGAGAGCTGTATATTGATGTATTTGCAGTATTTTCCCTCTAAACAATGCTGTATTACTTAGTTAAATATGCTCTATGGCTGCATGAGTGCACACTTTAGTTAAGGAGAGCTAGATTCCTGTGTATCTAAGTTCTTTCTGTTTGAAACAGACATTCAAAATTGGGCAGCAGATGAAAAAAGTTGAAGAACAATATTGTGGTGTATCTATGATCAAATTTCATACCGTCCCTTTTTAAAGATCTGCATATAGCTGTGCTCCAATGTGGTCTCTAAAAGCTTCTCTGCTACTTGGCAGCCGCTTGTTATCTGAAGTGCAGAAAACAGGTGAAGTGCCCACAAGAGAAATAAGGATAACATTTGACTGAGCTCTAAGGCAGACCTGGAACGACTTATAAACACAATCAGCCTGCATTTCCTTCACTTTTATCTCTAATCCAGAGCTAGTTTAACTCATGTTAAAATGTAGGACATGATGCTTTTACCTCTCCTTATGTTCTGTCTTGTGCTAAGTTTCTGCCCTACACTTGGCTCTTTGATGATATCCTCTCTCTTATCAGCTGCCTCCAGTTACATAGTCAACTCCATCCACACGACGTATACCATCACCATGGGTCATAGTGGCCTCATTAATCTCCAGCTCTCAGTTCTCTATAGGCTACTTGATTCCCTCTGCCTTAGTGTTCACAAGTCTCTGTGAGTGGAAGAAGTGCAGTTGAAACAATTTTTTTTTGTTTTTTGGCAGAGTAGTAAGGGGCAGAGGGGGTAATGAAATGGTATGTGTGACAAATTAAGGCAAAGGGCGAAGAGGCAAGCAGTGTGTCGATGAAGACGGGAGAGGAGATGAGGGCACAGCAGAGGGGGGAAACTGTGTGAAAAAATGCAGAGTTGAAGGCTTTGGAAGAGCAGAATCAGCACTTATGCAAACACTCTGAGGAGCTTTTCCACACACACTGGCACACAAGCACACACACTTGTACACACCTGTACACAGCCATCCAGCCAGTTTTGCTGTAGCGCAGACATGAATACCTTCCATATCAGGATGTCATACTGGGCAGAGTTGGCTCTTGGAACAGCGACTCCCTGTTGCGTTGTGAGGCTATTACATGGTCTACCGGAGCTCGACTAATAACATGGACCGGATCAGCCACTTCCCACTTCCTCCTCAGATCATCACGTATCACAAGAGTTGAGGCATTTTACCACCCACTCATGCCAGAGACCTTCCTTAACCCTTATCCTACACAGAAACTCACACATAGTCAGATGGGTTCTAGTCTTTCTTTTCTTCTTTTATTTTTTTTTATTATTGCAAACCTCCTAACTTTCCATTCCATGAAGCATAAATCAACTGTTGCCATCAGTCGGTTGGCAGCCATGCACTGTCACTGTTTTATAGTGCTTTGTTTGGCTGTTTGTTTCTGTTAATCTGTTTGAATAGCTGTGGGGGGCTTTCCAAAAGCACTTCCCACTGAATTTACTGTCTTGTTGGCTGAGCACACATCTGTCTTTTAATCAAACAGAAGTTACACCCAAATTCACGCTCCAAATCCTTTGTGTGAAAATACCTTGATATCACAATCCCCAAGCCTTTGTTTGGTAATTTTGTGGCAATGCATGAATGTGTGACGCGGCGGGTATGATACAACTGTCTGGTGCTATTACGCTACGGTTGGTGATAATTGCGCTTGCTGCCGGTGATTTCTTTCTTTTACAGTTTGTGTTCTGCGTCGTGCTGCAGATTGAATCAATTCTATTGACTGACCCGAGCAATAAAGAGAGAGACGACACGTGAAAATCATTGAGATGCCCCAGAGTAATTCTGTGACGCTGAATGGGTTAAATATTTGTGAAATACTGACTTTCATATGGTTGCAATTGCATCTCATTAAAGTGTTTCACGATTAGATGTCAAAACACACATTGGTACTGAGCAAAAATTAATCAAATAGAACAACAGATCTGAGAATGAAAGATGTGATATTGTTCTTCTTTCTAGAGATAGAGAGCTCCGCCGTTCTAATGTGGCAATTGTCTGTGATGTAAAACATTAGAATTCCTTTCACAGTTTAATAAGTACACTTGGTTATTCTTAGTATATGCATTAGTTAAATATGTAACTCTTGCTTTCAGGGATAGAAAAAAAAGAACAAAACTGTACAGTCCGTGTGTGATTGTACAAATACACACAAAAAGCTTTTGGAGACAGTAATGGCCAACCATTAGAGGTGTCATAAGCACCAAGGTGTATGGTTTTATTGCAAACGGCGGCAAACTTACAGTCAAGTGTGTTTTCTTTGGGTTGGAGAATTTTACATGAGACATACCCATCGGCATAATGTCTGTCGCACTGCTTGTCTGTCTGTTTCTCTCCACCCCTCTCGCATACCGAATACGTCCATGCGCGCATATACTCCTGTCAACGCCCCCCCCTCCATTGCCTCAGTCCTCCATTTTTTTCCCCTCCATCAATTCAGTGACACCCAGCAGTGGGCCGTGACATTACAGAAAAACAGGGCAAGGGAAAGAGAGAGGGGATTGGAAGAAAGGAGGGTGAATTGGAGGGAATAGAGGGAGAACATTGCAGAAAAAAGAGATGTATGGAAATTGTGATGGCAAGATGGAAAATTTTAAAGGAAGGGTTAGGAGGGTGGAGGGTCAAAGAAAAAGATTGAGAGAGACGTAAGTGAGGGACATGTGAGTGATTTCCACAAAGTCATATGGCAACATGGGGGCTGGTGCTGCCTCGGGTGAAGGAGCGGTGAAGCAAACTTGATGGGCTACACATCTGATGAGGTGAACCAGTCCCCTTGAAAGAAAAAGCTCAATAATTCAAAGGAAGGCGGAAAAAAAGAAGGGGTGTGGGAGGGGAAAGAATCAATGCTACTGACAGACAGGTATTTTAGAAAATACTATTATTAGAGACCATGAGGGCTGGTGGTCCATGTTGATCGCTCTCTGGTTTAAAATTATCTACCATCACAAGTGTCACCTGAGTGCATATGGATGTCAGACATGCCAGAAAACCCTTTGCAGGTGTACAAGTGCTTGTTGTGGTCCAGAAGCAGAGATTCTGGCCCAATTAAAGCACTGTGAAATCTGTCAGGTTTTGTTCCCAGCTAAGCTCTTTGTGTAGGACATCACTTTGGAACAATTCATTCACACTGGCAGCGACGCAGTATGGCCACAATCAGAGCTGCCACCAGCCAGCAGTGCTGACACAACCAAAGGAATTATAGCCTTACAAAAACCATGCGGGGGCCATTCAGAGCCCCAATACTCAAAGCACATCTCCATTCTGTACAGAAAACATTGGGTCATTTTTCTAAACCAGCACAGTGTTGAGAATTAAAGCGAAGAAAAATCTGCTGCAGGTTAAGCATAGTGAACTTCCATTTGGCTTTTGAGAGGTTAAGACACTGAGAACTTGCACAGCATGTAATGAGGGTGACATAGTAAGTAAAAGAAGTGAAGGAACATTAATTCAGAGATTTTCCTCCAAGCTAATTTAATGTTGAGCAGGATGAGAATTAAAAACAGGTCACAGTTGTTGAGGCTGTGACAAGAGGACAGAGATTAAAATTTTTCATAATACAATAGTTTTAAATTTGTTTCTGGGGGCATATTTCTATTCTTACAACACTGAAAAGTTTTAGAAATCAGGAATTGTTCATGAGTTGGATGATAATAGCGAAGCTAATTAGAAGCCGGCTTCAATTAAGCATTAAGCAACAAGATAATCTCCACTATTTCTTCAACCTCTAATTTGAATGCACGTATTCATTTATGTAGGAAAAGTGTATTCATTTCCCCACATACAGTGCATAAATATTAATCTCACAATCACTGTCATGGTGCTTTTCAGTTTGATAGTTTTCCTGAGATAAAAAGCTAGTGTACGATGGGGCTGCAGTGCATCCTGCTGGCTGAGCTTGAGCACAACAAGACTCACAACCTGTCCCTCTATAGCAGGCACTTGACTAACCTCTGCTTTGTCAACCGTTTTCTCTACATTCAGAGCTCTGTGCAAAGACCAGCTTTATATGAAGCTAAACTGGAACATGCACCATGATTCTGAGCAGCACTGGTGAAGTTCTAAAATTCTCTTAAGAAATTCCCAAGTAAGTGATTGAATTAGGTCTTTTGCAAAATGCAAAGTCCTCAAATTATTTAAGTTTCAAAAGACATCCAATGTTATCAGATAATTTGAAGGCCAGTGGACTTGGTTCAGATACATACAAAAGAAACAGTTCTGTCATTCTTGAAGTAAATATTAGTAGGACGGACTGAAATAAACAGTCTCATAAAGTAGGTTGTGCGTTTTTGGCAGCAAGTTCTGTGTCATGAAATATGCTTAATTATTTTTACTTGGACTTTCCAGTTTGGCTGTATTTACAATTTTCTTCAGTTTTTATAAGGTAAGCAGAAAATGTTAGCTGAAGCATTCTTGTAGTTGTTCACGCGTTTGCATTCATGACTTCTAAACAGCCTGAGGGTGCAACTGTTAAATTCCCTTTACACATGAATACTTTGGCCATGATGGTATGAAGAACACAAATGAAGATACTGCAGCACAATTATCCTAAGGTTATTACATTATTACTTAGAATTGCTTATTATCCCTTGGGCCACCCTGCAGCTTGTTTTTTCTTCAATTCTCTTCAAGTAGTAGAACTGCATTTGCATTTGTAGTGTAAACACTTGCAATCAAATGTGTTTCATGCTATATGAAGCACATCCATCTATGATTATTAACTTAGCAATGTTGAATTGGTCTAGATGAGCTCTATTTAAAACAAATGGGCAATCCTAGACGTAGTGCTGACAGCAGTGAATGCTTAAAACTCCATTAGCCACATTAGTGCTCTGTAGTGTGCAACTGCTCAGCTGGTGGGGGTTTAGTGTGGCTTTGAGTACAGCACTTATTTGCACAGATCCCTAGTAATATGGCCATAATAATATAATAATCACATTAAGATCATTTGTGATAATTTACTCCACATAATCTTGCAACTCCTAATGATAATTTCTTCTAAGGTTTTGCTGAAAATCTACCAATGTACAAACATTGATTTGCAGTATTCAGTTAGCTCAGTCAGACCAAAAATACCCTTACTGCTAACCTTTAAAAAAAAAAAAAAAAAAAAACCCCAAACCACAATACCTCAATCAACAAATGAACCTTATAAAGCCCTCTAAGCACAAATATCTCAAAGTCTATCTGGCTAATTGCATCTCAGACTTCAGGCAATACTGCTGTTATCAAAAATCACAAATGGCATTTTTAAAACTGTATAATTTCTGGATGCAAGAATCGGATTTGTCAGCTTTAAAATATATATATATAAAATTTCTGAGAATGTTTCAGATTACATGGTAAAATAACATTTGACTAAAATATGCTAAATGTACTGGGACTCAATTTAATGTATTAATGGAACTGTGAGAAAAGTTATGTCCATAAAAAGTATTTATAGGTCTAGAATATCTGGCATCTTTCAACCTGCTGATCAAGTGTTTGATTACAAGATTTTATAGCATCATGTGTAATTCTTCAAAGACAACAACAAGAATGTTCACTGGCTCCAGGCAGCTATAAACATGAATTTGTATAATTCATAAAAGTATTGTTGTTGTTTTTAGTATCTTTAAGTATGGTGTTTCTTGCCATGGTGTTCTCTGGTTATAGATTTTACTTACAATTACTGTGGTAGGCTCAAGGTTCAAAAGCTGGATTGTACACGACACATCCTCATCACTCAAAGTTGAAGGCTGGATGTGGTCCAGTGCAAGAATCAGTAAGGAACATGTTTTCTCTGAAACCCCTCAATTCAGAGTTCAAGCTCTGAGGCCTGTGCAGTCTCCTGCAATAGCATCGACAGTCTGCCGTGCTGGTGAATGAAGCTCATGGGAAAAGATGACTTTTTGACACTCAAAATATCAATGTGCAGACCTTCTCTCGCTCTTTTTTTCTTTTTTTTACAGGGGTCATGGGCAAGACAGTAGTTTGACTCTGTATGGTATGCAACAGTTTGGAGGTTTCAGCCCCGAGTGCTCTGCTCACCACTAACACTACTCCACCTCTCTACCTTCCAGATCTTCTCCATCTCCTCTTTCAACCCTTATTTCTGGAGCGTCTCGTCTTCCTTTGTCTTGATGTTACTGTCACTTGGAATTGCTACGTCTATCACCACTTCCTGTTTTTGCTGGAGCTTGTCCACCACAATGTCCAGCTGATTGGCCATCACCAGTTTATAAATCTGGATTTGGAAGTTCCACAGGATCTTTTACATATATATATATATATATATATATATATATATTCATAAGTATATATGTACTGCTGACATGAAATATTTCTTTTTGAAGTTTGTAGATGTTGTTACAGCGCAAGTATGTTTCTGATAACACAAACCTTGTTTGATCATTTTCCCAAGAGCGGCCCTCTTGGGCTAAAGCGTTGCTGCTTTTCATGTAAAGCAGGATCATGTTCAAAAAGCCTGTGTTCAAATCTGTAGGGGGTTACCAAAATTTGCTGAATTTGCAGAGTAAATGGTTCCCCTTCATTTTCCAGCCCGATAGCAAGAGGTAAATTGTTGTGCTGTATTAGAACTGATAAGATGAATTCTTAGAAATTATCTCACACAAAATACTGCCTCTACAAAAAAAAGAAAAAAAAAAAAAAAAAGGCTTTCGGGTGAAGCGTTCCAACGCTTGTTGACTTATACATGCCTGCATGGGCTTGCATCCCCGTATCTCTCTGACCTACTGCAATCCTATGTTCCTTCCCGGGAACTGAGATCATCTGATCAGCTGCTTTTGGTCTTCCCCAAAACTATGATAAAGCTTAGAGGAGATCGGACTTTTTCGGCTGTGGCACCTAAACTTTGGAACAATCTGCCCTCTGACATCAAACAGGCACCTTCGCTTCCACTTTTTAAATCACTTTTTTAAAACACATCTGTTTTAAGTGGCTTTTAATACAGCTTGAGTTTGTTTTTTGGTTGTTTTTTTTTTGTTATTCTACTTAACTTGTTCTCTGTTTGTTGTTTAATATTTGATTGAATATTAATATTTTATTTATTGTTTGAACCGTTGTTTTTTTTTATGTGATCATTGGTGTAAATTTTGAAGCACTTTAGTCAACTCCTGTTGTTTTTAAATGTGCTATACAAATAAACTTGACATTGACATTGACATTTATAAACTGCCCTTTGTGTAATAAATGCATTATTGTGTTTGAATGAGGCACTGTGAGAACAATGATAAAACATCTAAAACATGAAACACATTTAAAACATTAAAACTTAGTTTACCAAAAGTTAAATGCAACATTTGAAATAAAGATGTTTTCTGTACATCAAAAAATATCTCTTTTTACTTGTACTGAAGACACTATGTTATATGTAATGCATCTTTTGCCCACTAGGATGCGCAGTTTGACAAAGACACCAACCGATATCAACGCACCATTTTTATTTTCCACGAACAAAAACAGAAAGATTGCTAATTTGAGGAGCGGTATTGCAAATCGTAGAAAATATAAATAGTTTCTTTGGCACAACAAGATATTAAATTTAAAAGTTAATTAAATAAAAGTGTAGTTTTCAACAGGCTGTTATGAAATGGAAAAGAGCAATTAAGGCTAAGCCCCATTTCAAGGCCAGTCAGTGAGTTTGGTGGTCTCAAAAGTCTTTTTTACTTTTTAAGTTGCTTGACAAACATTTATAGGTGAAGTATTTCCTCAGTGTTATCACACCCGAAGGCAAGAAATACAAGATGATTTACAATTAATGTCAGAAGTATTTGGACAATGACAGAGATTTAAAGATTTTGCCTTCAAACGTCACCACAATGGATTTTATTTTAAAATAAATAAACAGTCAGTATTAGATTGATTTATTTTAAAATCCACTGGCTTTCCTGCTCTTGAACAGGACCCAGTAGTTTGCAACTTGTATAAAGGAAATATAATAAAAGTGCTGACATCAGTACTTCTGAACAGAACATATAACACATGTACCACAAAGATCACTAAATACAACCATTAAACCAACAGAAAAAAAGTTCTCACATTTACAAGTACAGACTGTAATGAAGGTGTGAGGAATGGAAAGTATGACAGCGGTTCCTCTTTA
>JBAMYA010000023.1:6416287-6441860 GCA_037176975.1 Arrhamphus sclerolepis | reverse complement strand
ATAAATGATGCATAACCATATGACAACAAGAAGTAGCAACTTAATCTGAATATATTATATGGCTGAGATACTCTTAGCTCTGAAAGTTCAGCTGCAGTGATCAATAGATGGAAGGAACACATCTAGGAGAGGATGAGGATGGAAAATGCATGTCGAGGAGGGAGAGATAAAGTAGCTATCTACTGGGTGAGGGAGGGAGGAAACTAGACCAGGAAGAAAGAGACCAACAGACGGGTAAGGACAAAAATAAAGGGAGGGGAGCAAGAAGCACCAGTGATAACTGAATTTGGCAAACAGGGAAGCTTTGCTCATAACACTATACATTCTTCTCTCATTTACTGCAAACTGTTCAGCTGAAGTTTATAACAAATCCAGTATCTATCCAGTGCCGTCTGAAGGTAAGTTTTATTCATATTTTATAACCTTTTACAAGTGAGTCACTTTATAAATATCATACTTTGTAGACATTCCTCTTTAACAGATAAAATTTTAGATAGAAGTGACGCTGAAATGAAAGCAAAAACAGGTTTGTGCATGTCTAAAAGTACGGATATGGAAAAAGATTCCTGTAATTATAAATGGAAAGATGGGATCAGATTTCCCGGTGATGGATGTGTTTAAAGCAATGCAAGGACCCAAAACCACAGCATTTCTTATGTTGTTTAGGTTGTTTTTTTTCTTTACAAAACAGAAGTTTCAATGCTTTGACATTTGGAAGAGAAATATGGTATCCAATGTTTGTATAAAACATCTGTACAGTAAATTCAGCCTCTCACATCACTACAGTCTTGAATATTTGTTTGTTTGTGAGTGGACGGGGAAAAAAGCAAAAGTTTGTAATACGGTAGTGAAGATTCTCAGTTATGCAGGTCATTGTTGATTTTCAATGAAAAAGAAAAAGTCCATCCAGTTTAGAAGTTTAGAAAGTTTAGAAATTAAGGTAACTGAGAAGAGACAAATAACAAGCTTTTTAGAAAAAGAAAAGAACATTTTTTGAAGCGCCACTTGGTCTTTTTCAAAAAACATATCATCAAATAAAAGGCAGAGGGCCAAAAACAAAATGTAAATCAGAGACAAAGATCAGCCCACAGTTGTTAATTAGAGATGATAATAATCATCCAGAGGTGATAGAAAATAAAGAGACCAAAGTATTTTTGGCAGGCAAGAGATATGAAAGGTAGAAACAAATGTCATGAGAGGGCATTCTGAGAAACGAAAACACTTAATGGGAAGAAAGCCTGATGTGCAAACTGGAAAAGAATAAATTAATTTAAACGATATTGTTGTGAGTGTCTCCGCTTGGCTCAGATGCCAAAAGTTTTAAAGTTGGCCTGGGTCATTGCTGCAAACTGATCTTCCTCATGATGTTTTTGAAAATCTCCATTTGTAAGAATACGCATTAATTTATTCCAAGCACTCGTCTGTGCGTGTGTTTACCAGAATGAAGACTTGCAGCAGGGTTTCATCAGCTCTTCTTCGTCTTTGCTTGCAGAATAAGCGGCTCCCCTAATTCAGGTTTAAATCCCAAGTGACACTAGTAGACCACTTGAAGTTAGCCCTCAAACTGCACACATATCACAGAATACATTATTACACAATTTTACTCAGGCTTTTCTGTTCTCTCTATTATGGTGATTAACTGTTTAGAGAATGCGATCCCTTGACTTAAAAACAATATTCAACACTATGCTCTCTAACTGGTGTGAATTAATGTTACGTTCAAACATGTTATTCTCTGTAATTCTCTATAGATCTGGATCAGGATGATGGCAACTTCTTTACCAATAAATGAATTTACTGCAACTTCATCACCACCCATTCTTCATCCTAACATGAAGATCTCCACTGATCAGACTTCAACAAATAATAGCAACTCTTCTTCCATTGAAACTCCAGGTGTAGGCATGTCCTGCTTCACAATGACATTTGGCATCATCTCCAACCTCACTGCTCTTGGGATCCTGGCAAAGTCCCGTTACAGATTCCGCCGCCAATCCAAAGCACCATTTTTACTGCTAACAGTGGCTTTGCTTTTGGCTGACCTGGGAGGACATCTGATCCTGGGTTCCTTCGCACTGTACCTGCACATACACAACCCTAAGTCAACCACAGAGTTCTGTAAGATCTTTGGAACAAGTATGGTGTTTTTTGGCTTAAGCCCCCTGCTGCTCGCTTGCGCCATGGCAGTAGAACGTTGTGTGGCAATCACCAAACCCTTTTTCCACATTTCCATGATTACAGTGGCACATGCAAAGGTGGTTATAATTTTTTTGTCCTCAATTGCGCTAGTGTTGGCAGTGTTACCATTATTTTCCGTAGGGACTTACACAATCCAGACTCCATACAAATGGTGCTTTTTGCGTCTTGAGAATCCACAGCCTGCAGACAAAAAACTATCTTTAGCCTTCTCAGGTTTGGGCCTTACTGCACTCACTCTTTCCCTGCTCTGCAACATCCTGAGTGGTGTGGTATTGCTGCAAGCCAGATTGAATTCCAGCAGCAGTACTACAAATTCTAGATCTTGCACCACTCGTCGTGCATCATCTGTATCAATGACCTCTTCGCCCTCGTTTTGTTCATTGGATGTGGAGATGATGGTGCAACTTGCAACAATCACTGTGGTTTCCTGTGTGTGCTGGGGTCCCTTTCTTGTGAGTACAACTATTTTCATTTGAGGAATTTGTATTTACAACATTGTTGATATTAAATTTGCAGTTGTAAGTGTTTCAAGTGCATTACAGAAAAGGCTTATCCATTCTATTGCAATGCACATCTTGCAAGTGAAAACTATGTGTTTCTCTTTGATCATAGATCCACATTCACATCATGCAGCTAAATGGGACTACACCCATAACTGAGGATTTGAAAAAGTTCACTTTGCTGTGCTTACGCCTGGCCGCTTGGAATCAGATCTTGGATCCTTGGGTTTATATCCTACTACGAAAAACAATCTTTTTAAGACTTTGCTGTGGTTACCATACTCAGAGGTCCACAACGTCAGAACACAGCTTCTATACGGATAATCGCAGAAGAGCCCTCAGTCTTCATTAACCTTTTTTTCTTGAAGTTGTTTTTTTTGTTTGTTTTGTTTCGTTTCGTTTTTTGAGTATTTTTCTTTCTTTTTTTTAAATCCTGTATAGTGAAAATGTATGTATGTAAATATTTTTATTTTTTGAAATTATACTTGGAGAGGTCCTACTGAATACCAAGAGCCTGTGGGGAGTGAGGAGAATACGTGATTTGAGAGACTTTAAACTACATTTCTCAGTGTTTAGTTAGTAGTCTGTACCATAGGTCTGTACCGGCGTTGTGAATGACTTGTCCTACATTCAGTAGAAGCCAACTGCGATTCGAGTGGTTGGGCAATTCGGGGCGGCGTAATTTTGTCCAATCATATACGAGAAAAGCCTGACGAACTGTTGATTTAACCAATCGCCGGTCTGGAACGGAAGGTTCACGCCCGTGGTAGGCGGTGCTTTGACAGCAGTCGCTCTCTTCAATATGGAGTACAGAAAATAGCCTTATTCACTCCATCACACTGTTCTCATTCGGCTTGGTCAGATTTCCTCCTCACAGGCTCAAACTATTAAATCTTCCTTTGTAGATGCCATCATCCAGGACTCAGTAACAAACATTTTGAAATATAGTTTAGATGCCGTAAGCTATTGACTACTAAACAGCAGTAAAGCTGTTGTAAAACTTAAAAAAAAAAAAAAAAGGCAACTTTTGCTTTACCCGAAAACGCTGAATCTTAGAGCCATTTTTCCACCGCGGGAGGACGGCTTGATAGTTTCCGTTAGTTGTGTGGACCCATCGGGGTTATAGGGTAAAAGGTGACATTACGTCAGCCTACTGACTCATAGGTAAGTTGTGTACAAACTTTACATTGTAAATTAGCAGCGATAGTTTGTGGGGTGGCTGTTGTTTATGTTCATTGTTTAAACGTGAGCTGGATTCCTTGTAATAATTGTTCTGCTGATATATGGACTGCTGTTCAATACACTTCTATTTGTTTTTTGTTTTTGTTTTTTTGTATTGTTTTTTTATGGAGTTACCATGAAAGAAAGTTTTCCTTGTGTACCAGCCTGAACTTCAGTACTTCAACCCCCTGAGTTGAAACCCATGTAGGCTTTAGTTTTAAGCCTATTATTGTGTAAAAGCCCATCTTTCTTCTTTCACTCCGTGACAAGAATGCACAATGCAGCGAGTGTATCAGCCTCTCTGGGTTCCGTGGGACTGCTGCGTCTGGTTGGGGTGTCCTGGTCCTGGACTCTGGCAGCAGGCCTCGGGGTTTATCTGGGCTCAAGAAGCTGGAAATATTTCTACATTGCAGCACGAACCGCCACAAGAGACCTCAAGTAAGTCAAATGTGTGGAAAAATATAGTGGTGCTGCTTGTGGATTTGCCTCTAGATGTACTCAGGTCTGTCTCCCCTTCTCCTCTCATGCTCATCAGTGGCCTGTATGTGCTGTTGAGAGTGAAGCTGGCTTTGTGGCGTTACATGCGCAGTGGAAGCAATATTCCTTCCATTTTTGCCCAGACAGTAAAGCTCCACCCGAATAAACCAGCCCTGATCTATGAGGCCACGGGGGAAACATGGACGTTTACCCAGCTGGATGAAGTCTCTAATGCGGTGGCCCACTGGGCAAGAGGTCAAGGGTGGGTCTCTGGGGATGTGGTGGCCCTCTTCTTGGAAAGCAGGCCCTTACAGGTGGCGCTTTGGCTGGGCTTGGCCAAAGTTGGGGTGGAAGCTGCACTCATCAACTTCAGCCTCCGCTGCGATCCCCTTTTGCACTGCATCGGGGTGTCAGGGTCACGGGCGATTGTGTTTGGAGCCGAGCTTGCTGAAGGTAAGAAACAGCTAGCAGAGTAATATGCAGTTATGTTGATAATGTATGATTATGTACAGGGGCAGCAGTTTGTCTTGAAATTCAGTGTTACAAAATGAGATCACGCTCTCTATTTAGTACATAAATAATTAAAAAGCTATGTCATTTGTGAGATGTCGACTACCATTGCAACTGAAATACTGAAAATCCAGAGTTAAATGTTTCATGTTTAAACAGTCACAAGGTGATCAACATGTGTGTAAAAGCTTAATCTGTCTAAAGCATAAACTTTGATAATGACTGTATCCCTTCTGGACCTGCTGTTGGTCGGCTCTAAAATTCAAATTAAATAATGTGACAAACTAATCTTCGTTGTAATTTGCTGCGTACACAAACAAAGGGTAGTGCTGTTGTTGCTGCAGTTATTACATTTTTTTAATAGAAAATACTAAGTTCAGATTCACAATTTGTCATGCAGTTTTCCCTTCTTGCGTGAACTGACTATCCTCTCTTCCCATCTTATTTTTGTTCTTCCTCAATGGTCAGCAATGTTGGAGGTCAATTCTTCCATCAGCCAGTCCATGGTACGGTTTTGTACTGGAGACCTCAGTGCAGAACATCTGGCTCGTCTGGGTGCTCAGCCTCTGGACCTAATTCTAGCCACAGCACCTAGACATCCCCCTTCACCTTGTGTTCCCCCTAAAAGCATGAATGGTGAGTAGTAATAGTGATTCTTTAAAAATTAGCGTGACATTATTATTTTTTCTAAAACAAAAAGTGCAGGGAGCTCACAGTTTCTTTCAGCTTTTTCATTCCTGCAGAGAAAGTAAACCTAGTTTCATAACAGAAATAAATATTATTGCCATGTTTATTGAAACATGGTCAGTATCAGGCATCTTACTTTCAAAGCACAGCTGCGCTTGTTCACCAGAGCTGCTCCAGTATGTGCATGTGCTTTCTGTGGCAAAGCAGCTTTCAGTCATGATTACCAAAATAGAGCATTCTTAATCATATTATTCTATTTTCAAATTACTTTTCCTATTCTTCTTGACCACCCAAAGCACTTAAACAGCTCAAGTCACAAAATACTGTTAGTCTTCAGATATATACAGATTGGAAAAAGGACCCATCTAATGAGTTCAGGAAGTGTGTTTTCTACCTCATATACACAGTCAGGCACCAGTGAATGCATCAGAGCCATTGTCGGGCTCAGTGTCTTGCCCAAAGACACTTGGACATATGGACTTAGAGGCCAGGTTGGAGCTGACTGCTCTCCCTGTTTAGCCCTGGAATTACTCAGAATAAAATACCAGTATCGATTGTTGGATATGTTGAATGTTAGTTCCTATATCAGCCGAGCCAAAAAATGGTCGACCCCTAATGATGAGCAGCTTCCTTAGTCCTCCCTCTCTATCAGCTCTACCATCTATTTTGAATACCTGCTTTAGTTTAGCCGTGAACTTTGTTTTTGGTTAGTTGTTAAAGCTCTTAACTGTTTCTTAAAGGTAAATAATTGACTGCTTGAATTTGATGGTGACTACATTTTATTTTCTGTCCTTCTTTTGGTTTATTCCAGCATTATATACATTCATGCTGTGAAAGACGTTCATCATAAAACTGAAAGATGCAGTTACATTGTTCGACTGTGATTTTTCTTATGCAGACCGCCTGTTTTACATTTACACCTCTGGGACCACAGGACTGCCTAAGGCTGCCATCGTCGTGCACAGTCGGTATGTTTTCTCACAGAATTATTACTTTCTGTACTGAAACAAAAAGTTCTCCAGTGTTGTTAAGGATTCGATAAAGCTTGTGACTGATGTCTTAGAATGTCTTATGTTTTCTTCTGACAGTTATTACAGAATTGCTGCTTTTGGGTACTTTGCCTTTCGCATGCATCCTGATGACATCATCTATGACTGCTTGCCTCTTTATCATTCAGCAGGTATGAAATGCTGACCTCTAGATTTTGACAAATGCAGTTCTGCACACTTAGTTTGATTGGATTTGCATAAATACAAGCTTTCTCTTATTACTAGGTGGTATTATTGGAGTTGGCCAGTGTTTGATTCATGGTCTCACTGTGGTTGTGAAGAGGAAATTTTCTGCTAGTCGCTTCTGGGAAGATTGCATTAAGTACAACTGCACTGTAAGATCTTAAGCTTGTACTCAGCGACAGTAATTACAGCATTATAAAGCACTGAAGCAATAAGTTTTCTTTCTGCTTAAAGGTGGTGCAGTATATCGGCGAAATCTGCCGCTACCTCCTGTCTCAGCCAGTCCGGCCATCCGAGAAAGGCCACAAAGTTCGTCTGGCAATCGGGAATGGCTTGCGCCCCAGTGTGTGGGAAGCCTTCACAGAGCGTTTTAGGGTGAAGCAAATCGGCGAGTTCTATGGAGCAACTGAGTGCAACTGCAGCATTGCCAACATGGATGGAAAGGTTGGCGATCACAGTGTTTATTGTCTCTTCTCTAATTAAATGTGAATATGATCTGAGGAAAGCTGGTTCTGCTCTGCCAGGTGGGAGCTTGTGGGTTCAACAGTCGCATTCTCCCCAACGTGTACCCCATCCGTCTGGTGAGGGTTAATGAGGACACCATGGAACTTGTTCGGGACAGCCGGGGCCTCTGCATCCCTTGCCGCCCTGGTAAGGAATATGTGTACTGCAATTATGATATTATGTACTGCAGTGCCTTTCGCCCAAAGTGAGCTGGGATAGGCTCCAGCAGACCCCCATGACCCTGCACAGGACATAGCGGGTATAGATGATGGAGGGATGTACTGCAGTTTGTGACTTACTCGTGTTGTAAAATGATGTTAGATCTCGTAAAAGCAAACAGAATTCTTCCTATGTTGCAGGCGAGCCGGGGCTTTTGGTTGGCCGTATCAACCAGCAGGACCCATTACGCCGTTTCGATGGCTATGCTAACCAGGATGCTACCAAGAAGAAGATTGCTCACAATGTATTCAAGAAAAACGACTCTGCATATTTATCAGGTTACCAATCTGTTCTGCAGTTCCTTTTTTTAAAAAAAAAATATATATATGTTTATTTAATGAAGCTTGTGGTTTGTATTTTTAGAAATTGTCACAAAAACATGAGCTGTTTATTGTGTATATTTTAAGACACTGAAGTTGAGACAAAGAATGTAAAAAAGAGTCGCCGTTGGATGGTCATACTTTAGTCGATGCTTAATCTGTGATCTCATTTTAATGCGATTTAACTACTCAGCTAAATTTAAACTTGATTGATGGGTTTTCTTTTTCTTTTTTTAAACTAAAGACGACAACTGACTGACTTTCACTTTACCCCAAAGGTGACGTGCTGGTGATGGACGAACTGGGCTACATGTATTTCCGTGACCGCAGTGGAGATACTTTCCGCTGGCGAGGAGAAAATGTCTCCACCACTGAGGTGGAGGGCATACTCAGCAGTCTCCTGGGTCAAACTGACGTGGCTGTTTACGGTGTGTTAGTTCCAGGTAATTTTCATTGCTTTCTGTAAGATCATGTTGGGGGGCTGCTTAATTTAGCTTTAATTCTTACATGTTTCATCATATTTTGTACCAGGTGTGGAAGGTAAAGCTGGCATGGCCGCCATTGCAGATGATTCAGGGATTTTTGACTGCAACAGCTTCTTGCAGAGTATCCAGCGTGCGCTTCCTTCTTATGCTCGCCCAGTGTTCCTGCGAATCTCCCCGCAAGTCGACACCACAGGTAATCGGGTTCCCCTCTAGTAAAAGAACATCAATCATCACTGATGTTTTCATTTCAGTGAATTCTAAACTACTGTCGTGCATCTTGTTCTTGTATAGGCACATTTAAAATCCAGAAAACAAGACTGCAGAGGGAGGGATTTGACCCACGTCTTACAACTGATCAGATCTACTTTTTGAACAGTAGGGCTGGACGATACGAAGCCGTGGATGAGGAGCTCTACAATGCTATAGCAGAGGGAAGAATGTCTTTATGATGTGGGTTGCCACATAAGGGGCAAAGTGCCTCCACTAAACAGGAGAAATAGATGCTGTTGAGAGAGGAAAAAAAAAAATATGCAAACAGCATTATGTGCATTAGTTGGTCTGCACCGTTGTGTGCATTTTAACTGTTCAGGAAACACAGTTACGGGGACTACTGACATAGAGTACTGTTTCAGATGATGTTTTAACAGTGTTTTATTAACGGTCTACGGCAGGGGTGTCCAAACCCCAGTCCTCCAGTACCGCTGTCGTGATGATTCCCCACCTGATTCAGATGAATGGGTCGTTCTCAGACTTATGATTCAGGTGTGTTGTGGCAGGGAAATATCTAAGATGGTGGCTCTCGAGGACTGGGTTTGGACCCCCCTGGTCTAAGACATCATGTGAGGGCATTTTTTTTCTTTTCTTAATTTTTATAATTAAAACGCCTCATAAAGCCTTGAGCATCGCTGCACATGAAGTGGATATCTTCCACAATCACTTTGAAATAGGATACATGTTAATGTTATTAGGACAGAAGGGGTAGTATCAAGTCAAATACTGTTATATATATATATATATACCCATTTAGGAAACACTATGCTGCAAGGTTAATCCTGTGTTGGTTTTAAACACTATTATGTTACTGCTGTATTAAATGAGGCTGAGAGACTTCAGAACGCAGAGTAGTTTAACTAACCATACAATCTTTAATGATTTTAATCCAATGGAAAACTAATCCCACTTGTCAGATTTGAAGCTAGAAGCAACACTGACACTGGTTTGAAAATAAACGTGTAATTATTGTATGTGCCTTTTATGAAACTGTTAAACAGCGTTTATGGACAGGAGCTCAAATAAATATGGATTATAACAGTAGTGATTCTGCGTCATGCAAAGCTGTGACATTTTATGTAACAAATATTATTAATGTAGTAATACACAAGTGTTAGGGATTGTGATTTGCAATTCTACAGCACATTTATTTTGTTGTAAATTTAATTAAAGATTTCAAAATGAATTTGTTTTTGTCATTCTTTTAACAACACTTCACAGCCTAGCATTAGTTTTCATGTAATTTTGATACGAATAAAAACAAACAAAAAAGGAAAGCAGAAAATCTGTCCACAAGGTGAATTAATGGTCTATTGACAAGGAAATCCTTGTTGGTAGGATTTTCAGTGGGTGATCTTTGCAGGCAGTGCAAAAGTAGGGAAAGACTCTGGGTGTGACAATGTTTGTGAAGGTGTAGAGGGGCACTCTCTCTTTAGGGTCATAGAATGACACCTTGCCTCTGTCCATGTCTAAAACTACTCTAATCACTTCAGGCTTCTTAGTCATGTTGAGCGGCTCCCACGGAGCTGTACAGGCTTTGTGCTCTCCGTTACGAAATCTTACAGTCCAGAATCCCTCTGCTGGCGTCAGCACGTGTTTGCCCTTTCTGTTAATGGACTCGCTGGCGACTCCCAACACCCAGTAGGTGTTGTCGTTCACCTCCACATCCCAACTATGGCGTCCGCAGGTGTAGCCTTCTGCTGCGAGCATCTCAGCGCTGATGTCAAAGCGTTCTGGGTTGTCTGGCAGCTTGAAGATCTGGGTAGAGTTCTGCACAACTGTTAGATCCTCAGAGAGAATGAAGCAGCTGGCTGCTGTATTGGGATCCAGAATCACTGGAGCTTCAGGAGAAAATAAGATACAAGTTACTGATGTAACAAGTAAATAGTACATTTGTAAATTATAACTAATTATAGCTTGTGAAACTCACTGCAGTTTACTATTTTCTTCATCTTCTCCCACACTTTGTATTTCAGAGAGCCCAAATGTTTGGCCACATCAATCAGAGCGCCAGATATTATTTGTGGATCAAGATAACTTTTCCAGGTTCTGAAAAGATACGGTAAAAGTTTGTTCTTGAGGATTCTATTGGTGAGATTAGATTATCTTTCAAATAATCTCAGCTAGATTGCAATAAAGTAGCTTACCTTCTTATTGTTTCCTTGTAATTCTGAAAACACAATTTAAAATGTGAATAAATGTCTCGTACTTGCGTGCAAAAAAAAAAAAAAAAATGTTCACAATAAAGCCCACGTACAGTTGCAACCACGTTTACATGCTGTTTAGAAAAAGACAAGCTTGTCTTTTCCTTAATCCGCTTAAGTTGGCTCAAAAGTTTAGAGAAGCACCGTAATGAACGTCTCACAAAACTGTAATTGTGTCCTGTTCCTTCTGACAAGAGACAACAGGTAATATTTCTTCAATTTTACTGTCAAACATGTAAGGAAAAAAAAACGTCTTTTTCCAGGTTGTATGTATGTTTCTGGTTGCAACTGTAGAATCACTGTGCATGTCTAATTGTATATCTACCGTAAGAAACTGGATATCTTGGCTCCTCATTTCCTGTTCCACTAATCTGATAGTGTTAGAAATGGATGCCATTTCATTGCTCATCTCCTCAATTGTTAGATTAATCATGAGATTCTTCTGATCCTCTTCAGCCTTTAAAGCAGACAGCCTAGCAGCCTCCTGCTCTCTCAGAAAATGGTGAAGGCCTTCAAATTCCTCTTTGATCTGTATTTCTGTGTGTTCAGCTTGGATCTGGAAAAAGATACGGCTGATGGGTAATCACTGCCACCGTACCTCGCCTCTTATATCCTACATAACATTTGGCATTGATTGGGATCGATGCTACCTTGACATGTTGCGCCATTTCCTCACATGCCGTTTTTGCTTTCTTGTACAGCTGAAACTTCTCTTTCAAGGGCAGAAGCGCGTTCTTCAGCTCCTCCTGAAAAGTCAGTGACAGAGGGTCACATTTTAAAAGCAATGTCAGTCTGGCGCACGGCCAAGCTGCCAGCAGAGTGTGGGGCCTTCAGCTACCACATACTCTTCCATGACTGTATTCTACCTCTATGCATATCTGAACAATATTTCTGCATCAAAGGGACACGTCTATAGACAAACATCTGTTACCCTCGCAGCATTTACAACACTGACAATTACAGTCCAGGTATGGACAGATTTATTTCATTCATGCTCAATGCTTCCTTGTTTTCACAGAAGGGAGTGAAGGACAGGTTTAGAATAAATCTAGTGTCACAGAACACTTTTGGGAGTCAGGTTTCAGTCTTTTGAGGACCCCCAGTAGCAACAGGAAACCAAATATGCAAATCTATTATTAGAATGTAAATGAACTCTGCCTAAAAAGAAACCTTCACTTACCTTGTATTGACATATTAGGCTCATAGGAGCACCAAAATGGTAATATATAAAAATAAATAACTTGAAATTCCCTGATAAAGTGAATAGTTTATAAAAATGTGAAAGTATTTTAAATTCCTCTGAAGTCTCCCTAAACCATAAGCATCTATTCAATGAAGACCTATGTGTAAAAAAAAAATATATATATATGAATCTTATAATTCATACTTTTATTTGAAATAAAAGAAACTGTCATCATTCCCTCTTGCTGTATTTTTATTGTCTTTTTTTTAACAGAAAACAAAGTGGATATGCAGTTGGACAACAGAAGTGTCTGCATGTGTGAAACAATTGTGGGTCCAGCCTTGTGACATGAACGTGCCTACCTTACAGTCATGAGCACCCTCTCCAATGGGATAGAGCCTGTGTCCTTTGTGCTCAGCTGCTTTGCCACACACACCACAAATGGGCTCCAAATCCTCCAGACAGAAGAGTGTCAGCTTTTCTCCATGTTCCCTACAAGCCTCCGGATCACTTTTGCTTCTGTCTTCTTTGTAGGATTTACAAACCTTCTCCAGCACTGTGCTCACCGTTATCTGATCCATGGAGGAACGGCGCCAACACAGAGGACAGTGGTGTGAGTCCTTACTACCTTGTGTATCCCAGCTGTCTTTTAGACAGGCTTTGCAAAATGTATGTTTGCAAGTGAGGATCACCGGTTGACTGAGAATATGTCCACAAATTGGACAGGAAAGGTCGTCAGCAGAATGAGTACGTCTGGTGGTCATCCTTTGTCACGGTGCTGTAGTGTCACGGCAAACTCCAAAGTCCCACCCACGTCTCTGGGAGTCCACCTCATCTTAACCTCAGAAATAAGTGTCAATACTTCAGCTCCCAAAGGCATATCCTGTGTAACGCCGTGTTGTGTTGAGCATGCACATTGCACGTTCTCAAATAAACACCACTCAGAATAAAATTAATCTCATCTTACATTCTAGAGATTGTATCTCTGCGGATCATCCCACTTTATGTAAACCTGAGGATGGAAGAAAAGAGCTGGGATATTTGCTCAGATGATGGTCTTTGCGTTACAGTTCCGATGACTTCTGGTTATTTGAGAAGTTCATAAAAACAACCAGTGGCACTATAATGAAAGAAGAGAAACAATCCAAAATAACACTCAGGGCTGATGGTATAAATAGAAAGAAGTGGTGACCACTGGAACATTTTTTTCCACTGAGTACTTTTTTGTAAATCGACTCCAACTATAAACTCATACAGTTACTAAAATTAAATGTTGTTTCAAATGTTAAAGCAAGTGGTATACAGAATAAAACAGTCTTCTTGAGGAACTTGATTGTGTTAAATGTGTTTAAAGGAAGCTTACCTTGCTTGTTCTTTAGACAGTACTTTGTAAAAGTTACTATATTTGAATGAATACTGTATATAACAAAAAAAGATCAATTAAGTTGATAGTGAAAGCCCAAGAAACACCATTCTGTTATGACGCGATGGATAGATTAATGGATATTCCACTTTATAAAAACAAAGTGACAAAAGTAACCTAATCTGACATCCTTTCTAATATGGTCAGTAAGAACTTCAATCCACTTGCCCCAAGTAAAACCAACCCATATGAGTGAAAGGGGACCTTGTCCTTGGTACTTTTGTTGAGATGCCAAATAGAATATGGGATTATATTTGCTTGTGTGACTTCAAATGTTTTCTAAGTGTATGCTTTGATGTCATTGGTTTATAATACTTATAAATGACAGAATCTGAGGGAAACAACAGATGTAAAGATGGCCTTATTCATAAAAATCTCTTTTCGTTTAAGAACTGATAACTTACGGAATGTAGACATATGTTTGACAGAGAAAAAGAAAGAAAGCATAAGGGTGGTAAGGGTGGAGGAGTAGCAGTAAGTGAGAGAGAGGCATGGTGGAAATTTCCAAAGATTAACATGAACACATTGAGGTGTTTTGTTTTCATTGGCAGTCAGCTGACGATGTCATGTGGCGCATCAGCATGTAACACTGTTGAACTCTCTTGGGGGACTACATAGATGGAAACTCAGAGCCAACAGTTTAAAACCTGCATTGCACTGACTCTCAGAGGCAGTCACCTGTCCTGGATTACACCATCTGTCACAGTGTGAAAACTGGGCAGACAGACGTTGGAATCCAGAATATGTTCACACAGCCACGTCTCAGTGAGACAAAAATACTGTATTTTTAACATCCCCAATTATAATAAAAAAAAATGCTCAGAGAAGTGGTGAAGCTTGAGCTGAACCGATTTGCTGAATTTCTGCTTTATTTTTGCTTCCCTTACAGTCCTTGAATGCTTCTTCTATGGGCTACATTTTGTGGTTTATAACCTGAAGAGTCAAAAATAGAGCACGCTGGCTTCAGGTCAGCTTCACAGGGGAAAAAACATTCTCCAAGTCTGTCATGTGACTTGAATGGAAGTTCAACACTTTTCAGAGCACAGAATTCACACTTTATCACCAAACTATGTCCAAAACTGCTCCATACAATAATTACAGAAGCTGCAGACACGATGCAGTAGAGGACGACTGAAGCGAGGAAGGTTTTCCCAGCAGAACAAAACCTTTCCTTAGTTGGTCATGAAATGTCTGCGTCCGTCTGTGGCATTCGGTCTAGGACTGATGGGTCTCTTGCCACGTAGGAGGAAATTAATTCTCATACCTTTTCTTTCATATGACCATATACTGTCAGCTACAAAGAGAAACTGTTGTTCTTTGTTCCTCATAAGTGACCTTTAATTTGTAACAGCTGTTCACTTCAGACAAAAATTAAAATTATCACTATCCTGACTGAGGTTGACAAAAAAAAGAGGAGACTCCAGACAGAGATAGCACCAGCCACTAAAATGATTTTAAGATATTTAAAGAAACTAGAGTATGGAAATGCAGAATTTCAGTGCTGGAGTGACCTGAAATCTTATTAAAATGTTGTAAAAACAAAACCAACCAACTAACAAGATCGTGAGTCACATATGTTTCTTTCATCTCAGGTAATCTAATAATGGTGATTATTGAATAAATTAAAAATAGTGTGATTCCAGTATCATTTAATATAAACCCACTCAAAGACTGCTTTTAATCACAAGGTCAACTTTATTGACTTTACACAGTGACAAAAGTGCAAAACAAAAGACACCACAAGGAATGCAAGATTTGTTAAAAAAAAAAAAAGAAAAGCTGTGAAATATTAATTCAAAAAAAGAGAAAAAGTTGGAACCTGACACTACGCAAGGTGATACTTGTGATCTCTGACAACGTGGGATCAACCAAAGATTTAAAAGCTTTCTAAAATGAAAATCAGGCAAATTTGAACACATGCTAACAAGCTATATGGCTCAACATGACACAGTGGGTCCCATGTTCATTAAATGACAAATTAATGTGTCAAAGTATTTGATTTATATTCTCTATATTAGATTTACAGTGTGACAATTATTTTCATTAGTACCACCATTGTTTGACATGTTTCTACGCAACATCACACGGAAGAGAAGCTATTTGTTGAGATAATTATTCATACATAAACATTTTTTGGCATCAAAAGCATGTAGTAACACTCTCCAAGTGTATTTCTCCTATCCCCCCCCCTACTTTCACTAGCCTCAAAGATCAGAAGTCACTACGGCAAAAAAAACTTTACATCAACTTCCTGTCAGGATGATCCGCCGCACGTCCCGATCTCTGGTGTCGGACCTCCAGGTGTTTGCTCTGCACATGGTCGAAGTGCTGCAGCAGCTCACCGTAATCCACCTGAGCATGAGAGGCGCGTTTGCAGGCCATTTGCTGTTTAGAGTCCATATGTTTGGATTCATCCACAGTTCTCATAAGCTCTGGGTTGGGGACACACTTCAAGCGGTGGGAGAGCAGCTGGAAAGCCTGGCTCTGTGGCAGCAGCATCAGCAGGCCGTACAGAGCCTTAATCAAGTATGGGTTGTTCTCCACATCTAGGAGTTGCAGACGTAGGTAGGTAAAAATGGGACTTTCTATGAGCTGCACCAGCTTGTCCACCTCCATCAGAAAGTCCACAGTCACCTCCAGATTTCCAAACTTCTGGATGAGATCATAGGCGTGCCTGTAGTTCTGCGTGAGGAAACAGAGCGACACGGTGGCCACGGGGTTGTGGCACCAGGAGCGATACAGGCAGCAAAACAAAGCACAGCTTTCCTGGGTGTGCAGGTCTTTGAGCTGGTTGCGCAACTCAAAGAGCTCAGCAGAGGTGAGGAGGATGGTGTTTAGGGTCTGAACCATGGTGGAGGCGAATTTAAGGTCCTCCTCCTTCAATAAAATATCAGCCATAGAATGAAAAATGTTTTCTGCATGAAGCAAAAGACACAGTTGTCTAATAATAAAAGCTCCTCTGTTCTCCAGAAGCTTTCTCTCCAGACTAAAACGCTTCAACAAATTAATCATGAACTTGTAAAAATATGAGTTCATACTGGGAGTAGTGGGGGAGGAGTCCACGGCTTTGGAGCCTGTGATGGGCTGCTGCCCTGCCTTTGGGCCCACTGGCACCTTGAGTACCAGTTTGTTGTCAGCGTTGTCGCAGGAGGCGGCTTGGTCGGTTTGGCCAGCTGGAGACGATGCAATTTCAGCCAGCACCTCTAGATCTTTCAGTATCACCTCATCAGACTCATCAGACAGCGTTTTAAGCAGAATGGGGAAAAGGCTGTCTGTGTGGCGGAACATCTTGCGTGGTGTCTTGATGTACAGGTGGTAAAGCCATTTGAGTACAGCTATGCGAGTCATCATACCAGTGGAGGAGTCGTGGAGGTGGCGGTCCAACACTTGAACAATACCATCCAGGTCCAAATTTACCTGAGCTCTATCAGCACTTGCTGGAGTAAAGAAACTGATGTTACTGAAACCAACAGATTCGTGTGATGCATTCAGCATATCACCGCCATCCCCCTCTACTTTGGGCTGACCTTCTCCTGCAGAGAGCGACCCCGTGCTTCCATTTTTTTCCTCCTCGTTATCCTCATCATCCTCAGAAGTCACCAGTTTCATCAGACTGTGATTGCAGGCACTGGCTGCTTCTTTGGTATTCTTCTTTCTGTCATCATAGGAAAGGCAAGGGAGCACTGCAGTTAGGATGCCAGAAGAATAAGGAAGCACCACTCTGCCCGCAAGCTGGATAAACTCTCTCATCCAGGTCATAGCTGTCAGCTGAATCAGATCATTTGTGAGTTTGGTGTCATCTGCGACTTGACAGTGGATGACCAGGATGTTGGCCATTTCAGCAAATTTCACTTTGGAAGGTGTCTTCTTAATCTCTTTCAGAAACTCTCCCAAAACCACTTCGCACGTCCTACGGATCTCCTTGCTGTTGTCACCAAGGATCTGGAAAAGCCCATCTAGGATCTCCGGAAGGTAGTCTAACAAATTAATGTCAGGCACAGACTCCAGGACGTGGATCCAAGAAATTATAAATTGTCTGGCATATTGATTATTTGAATATATTCTCTCCCTCAGCAGGGGAACAAATGCCACCAAATCAAATGTGTTGCTCTCTGTAACAATGTCTTTCAGAAGTCTGTCCAGGAGTTCTGATCCACTTTTCACATTGGGGTCTGGATCTGCTGCAAGCTTGCTGAGACCATCAAAAAGCAAATTGAAGTGGGGCAGCACCGCTCCTCTAGCCACTTTGACAATATTATAGAGGGCCTCGCAGGCATAGTAGCGCAAACGACTGTCTGAGTCATTGAAGCACGTGAGTACAGGCTCAATAAGCTCCTTCAGATACAGACCTGAGTCCTTCCCCAGGGCGATGGAGCACGCTGCCAGTCCAATGAGACCCCCCTTCCGGCTGTGGGGGTGTTGAGAGAGAGCAAACTCCGAGGCCAAAATCTGGATAACATGTCTGATTTGAGTGGAATTGTTCTGAGCGACGAATTCCCGCACCAGCTTCTCAATTTCCAGAGCAGCGACTTTCCTCTTTTCATACAGTTTATCATTCAGAGCTCTCACAATGTTGGGCGTCAGGGGCGAAAAGTCTTTCTCCGTGTTCATGTCTGCAGCTACGGTTGTCCCGGACTGTGTCTAATGAAGTCTGAGTTGAAACGCGAGAAAAAACTATGCATTTATGTCCATTCGAGGAAAATAAATAAGCGACTTTTGCTCTAACAAGCAGAAGTGGAAAGCTTCCTTGACACAAGGCAGCTGACCAGCTACATCCGCCGGAAACACGTCACGTTTGCAACGTTTATTTGGGTCCCGATCTTCTAGCGCTGTTAGCTTAAATTAGCTTCATTAGCTACGTGTTCCGCAAAATAATGTGCTTATTTCCCATTAACTAACAACGAAGCGTTCTGGGTTTAAAAACACTCTTTTTTATTATTTCGGCTAAGGGAATCTGGCGCATTCACAGTCAGCGATGGCGAGCCGCTCCTCTTTTCACTCGCGGCTCTCTTCCATCATGGAAACGATGGCCAAGTCTGCTCTGAGTCAGGTCTGCAGGCTCGTGGACGAGGACTCGGCAAAGCTGCAGCTGGAGCTGTCGCGGCTCCTCGTAGCCAACTCGGCTCTGGTCGAAAAAGTGGACAACCTCGAGTGCGAGCTGACGATTGTGAGACGCGATGCGCCAAAGTTGAGTAAAAGTTGTCGCAGCGTCGGTGTCCAAACCGTCTGCTGCAGAGAGGAGGATGCTTGCGATGGTACCGCAGTTTCACCATAACAGCAGCTTTGATCGTTGTGAACGTGGTCTCCCCTGTGTTTTAATAAATGTCTTTCTCGCTGTTATTTTTTTCTCCTCAGTCCCAAGGCCTCTGACTATAGAGGGGATCTTTGGGAAAGACTGGTGCATGAATCTGTGGAAAGGCAAAGACCCATATAGTCTGCAGAGATGCACAGACTCACAACATGCTCACACTCCTGATGAGGTGAGAGGAAGTTATTTTAAGGATTTGAGCGTTTCATGTCTTTATTGTAATGAGCCACGAACAACTGTGCTTATGGACGTGTTGTAAAACAGGTAACAATCACGTTTTAACCCCTTGATGCACCAAAGCACATTTTTATAGCATATTATTGATGATACATTATTTTTGACTGTTCTTACTTTCTTTTTAAAGTATTTTTCACTTTTTGGATCATTGTGAGAACAAAGTGATCATTGAAAATGACGTGGACTGAAATACTAGCATTTGAGGCCCTATAAACAAAAATGTGCATGTTTAAATCCATTCAAATCACCATTTTTGATCTTTTTGATGTATTTTTTATTAGGACTGATGCTGGTATAAAGAAGTAAGAATGAATGAAAGAAATAAAAAGAATGCATATAATTAAACGTCTAATCTTTTACATATAGCAGGATGTGATAATAAAACTGTTAATAATCCAGTTTGCATTCAGTATACTGATGATATTGAAAATATATCAGTTATTGGGTTTGTTTGTTTGTTTTTAAACCCTAAAATGCAGGCACTGCATTCTAGGGTATTTGAAAATTCATCAGTATTTGATATGCATGATTAGGACTGATGCTAGTTCATTTATTTATTTTTTTATTTATTTTTTTTTAATTTGAAAAAAGAATTCTAACATTTAAATAGTTTGTATTTGAAAAGTCATCTAACTTTTGTGCACTGAAAAGCTCCATGCCTGAAGCTTGTTGTTATGGTTACAGAAAAGTGTTTACTGTATATTAAAGAACTGGTAAAATACTTTTTTCTTTACAAAAGTGCATAAATGGAATAATAATAGAATATTTATGTGTAATACATTTCAAATCTAACATTGAGGGCTGCATCTAAAAAGAAAAAAAAAGTCTCATCATGTCTGGACTTTCATAAAGATCACACAACATAACATTAAATTAAAGATGAATCATAAGACTGGTCTATGATGGGAGAAATGCCCATTATAAAACCCAGCATGAAGTTTTCCAACACCTGTTTTTGAATTTGTCAATTAACAGTTAGATAGATAAACTTACTACGTTAACAGAATCTTTAATCACTATTTTGTCATCAAAATTGCTGCTGATTTGCCAAATTCACAATCGAAGAAGTGCTGCTATCAAGGAACATTCCTGCATGCAACTCCAGTTTAACATTTTTATTTATTTATTATTATTTCTGTTTAACAGTCTATAGCAACACTGTCAGACCAAATTTCCATTACTGAGGTCAAGGAAGAGGAGTACGTGCAGGATGATGCCACTGACTCCCAACAGGAAGCACTTATCACTGAAGGTATGGTAGGGAAGAGGAACTGGCATGGGACAGTAGACAATCTGGATTTTAGCAGCTTTGATTTAGATTCAACAGTGTTTGATTTTATACTTCCATACAACAGCACATGAAGACGGCATGACTGAGGAACCACAGCAGCTTACGATGGATTACGCGGTTGATGCAAGCACTTGCAGCATGTCATTTGATCAAGATGGAGAGCAGGTTGTCTCTGCAGGTGGTATTGAAGACCCAGCTGTGCAGTTGATATCCATGAATGATACAGAGGAGGCCTTCAGCACTCATATCATTCCAATCGATGAGGATGATGTTGATTATGATGACGATGACGATCATGATGTTGATGATGATCATGATAATGACAATGATGATAATAACGATGATGATAACAATGATGATAATGATGATGATAATGTTGTCCAGCTTGTTCAAATAAGCGAAGAGGAGCTGGTAGGGAAAACTGCACATGGGCGCAGTCGCAGGAAGCGGCATACATTACCTCTCGAGAATTCCCTTGATGAATTCAGCGGGATTAATGATGAAGCCACCAAATATCAATATAGACAAAAATTTACGTGTCAAATATGCAACAGGATTTTCTTTCACAAGGGCACTCTGACGCGCCACATGAAGTCACACAAGTCAAACTTCTGCAGCATTTGTAAGCAGCATTTCCATCACAAAAACAGGTTAAGCTCACACAAGTGCGTGCCGCCAGTTCCCACAAAGAGAGTCAGCAGGTCTTGTGAGCTGTGCGGAAAGACGTTTGCCAACCCATCCGCTCTGAGGATCCACTATGTCGTCCACACGGGGGACAGGCCCTACAGGTGCAACATGTGTGACAAACGCTTCACCCAGAAAGGCAATCTGAAATGTCATCTGCGCGTCCATACGGGCGAAAAACCTTTCCACTGTGTTAAATGCGGGAAGACTTTCACGCAAAAGGTGAACCTCAACCATCATTTAATGGCACACGTAAACCGTGAGGCTGCCGAAGAGAGCAGCAACTCTAGACGACAGCATAAAAGCGAATGAAACAAACCTGTCAGTGACTGTTTTGCAGCATCAGTAGCTTCATTTACTTGATTATCAATACACCACTCTCTCATTTTAGTGTAAGGATAAATAATGTCATGTTTGTAATGATTTGTAGTTTGTAGTATTATACCTAAAAATCTGGAGTGTTGAACAAAAATGTTTTTGTAAGTTGTTTTTATTTTAATACTTCAATGTTCATTCTAAAAATAAAACCATCATGAATGTTTGCTGACTGAAACTGTTTTTGATGTATTTCTTTTTATATATTTGTTTTTTCTTTTGCTTTTGTCTAAATATAACCTCAAAGTGTTTTTGACTCTTTGAACCATGAAAGCATAAAAATGTCCAGAAATATCCGGGTAATTGGTGTTTTTGAACGTTGCTGATGAAAAGTAAAGTAATGCTCATCAGACATCAGCAATAGCTCATGAACTTGCAGATCCGGATAAGAAAGCAGAGTGACAGAGAAGAGGGTGAAGGGGTGAGCAGGGCAGTGGAGCATTTATACGACAAGATGGTCAGTCTTCGGGGGCAGGATCCTCCTTCTGGACCTCAGCTAGAAATGATCTCTTCTGATACATGATTGTTCTCTTAGTTAAAATTCACTCAGTCGCTCTTTCCAGAGGGAATCATTAATACAAAATCCTGCAGTCGGCACAATCAAACAAGACTGATCTTTATGAATAATGATGCAACCATAAAAATAGGTTTATTCAAACAGCAACATCATTTAGATTATAACAATTTCTGTAATTTGCTTAAATATGACAAAGACACATTTTCATAATTATGTTCTTCACAAAGACATGCCTTCACCTTTCATTTCTTCTTCTTCTTCTCCTTTCAACTGTTCTCTCCAGGGGTTGCCACAGCGAATCATCTGCCTCCATCTAACTCATCTGCATCCTCTTCCTCTCACACCAACTAATTTCGGATCCTCTCTCACTACATCCATAAATCTTTTTGGTCTTGCTCTAGACCTCCTGTGTGGCATCGTCCTTCGACAGATATATTCACCGTCCCTCCTCTGTACATGTCCAGAACATCTCAATCTGGCCTCTTGACTTTCTTTCCAAAATATCTTAACGTGTACTGTCCCTCTGATGTCCTCATTCCTGATCTCATCCATCCTCGTCACTCCCAAAGAGAACGTCAACATTTTGACCTCTGCTACCTCCCATCTGTCCCTCCTGTCTTGTCCTCGGTGCCACTCTGTCTAAACCACTCAACATCGCAGGTCTCACCCCCGTTTTGTACACCTTTCCTTTCCTCACACGTCACCCCTGACACTTTTTTCCGTCCATTTAATCACAAGAAATGAGGCATGGCAAAAGAGAAACACAAAGCAATGGTAACATTTGGGCAATGAAGCAAACAGTTGTTTTATTTCTACTTTGTTTCAAAGAGGTAGTTGTAAAGGTTTAAGATGCATGTTTGCAAACCAAAGAGCACCTGCCCAGAGTAGTTATTTTGGTATTTTCTGATTCAAGCCTTTTAGCAGCCTGAGTTAATGAGGTATGTAGACATGCACGGATGAATTTCTTCTTAAATAACTGACTTTCCTCACTAAATTTGGAAAGTCCTGGAAGTCCTCGAAAATCACAATTAATCCCATACAATCAAAAAGGACACGCGTCGTCTGTACTGCTGTTCTGCAGCAGAAACATTTGACTCAGTGCGCAATTTCAAAATGTTCGAAACAACGGCACTGTCAAATATATGAACAGTTACATGACTGTTGTTCACATCAATATTTGTCATCCATGTTTGAGGTTAATATAGAGATACTGGCACATGCTGAGCCGCTCTGAGCAGTACTGAGCGGACCCCTATCAAACACTTCTGGTTTGACTACCCAGTTGAAACACTGGTGATGATTCAAACCATACTTGTACGTGTAACATTTACCGCAATCCACACAACTGTAAGGTTTTTCACCAGTGTGCGTTCGAAGATGTATGTTCAAAGAGCTTTTCTGGGAAAAACTTTTGGCGCAGTCTGGACAGCTGTACGGTTTTTCTCCCGAGTGCACTCGCTGGTGCAGCTTCAGGTATGTTTTTTGAGCAAAGCGCTTCCCGCAGACGGAGCAGCTGAACGGCTTTTCGCCAGAGTGCCGCCGGATGTGGACCTTCAAGCTGCTCAAATAGTTAAAGACCTTCCCACAGAATAAACACTCAAACCGCTTTGTCGGTTTCACGTGTTGAATGGAAAGTTCTTTGGTTGCGTTCTCATGGACACTGTTAGTGTAGTCCGAGTTTCCCATTGCGGCTGAAGGAGGATTTGTGTTTTCAACCAGAGTGCTCATCGTTGCGTCATCTATCAACTTGTCCATTATTGTTGGCCCGGTGCGTTGTTGGATTTGACTTTCAGATGTCATGGGGAAGTTGTTCATTTCCCCTGAGTGAAGCTGCAGTTCATCAACAGATCTATGCAGCATGCTGTCATCCTCAAACATCCCAACAACTGCAGAATGAGAATAAATAAGGTAAAAGACACAAACAGTAATGGCAGAATCAGGAGTGTAAATATCTACGTGCAGCACTTACATTTTCGGTTATCAGCGTGCCTCATCTGTTGACTAATAGGGTGATCATCATATGTCTCCTCCTTGACAAAGACAAGATCAGGTTCTCCACCCATCATGTCAATTGCCTACCAACAGAACAAGAGAAGCAGCTATAAACCCAACAAACATTTAATCAATGCAGTGTATCTACTTTTAAATCTAAACAGCTGACCTGCGCTCCTGCGTTTGTCATAATAGGAGCATCTGCTGGTTCTCTTGTTTGAGGGGGCAGCCTGTCTTCTCTCCACAGATCCATGCACCAATCCTTCCCAAACACTCCCTCTATTGCTGGAACAGGCTGGTGTTGATCTACAACAAAAGGCAGGTGTGACAATGGGACTTTAAAAAATAAATAAATAATAAAAAATGGAAAATGAGGCAGAAAAAAAGAACAGTGAAGTCCAATTAGTTGGCTCTCAAGTACAATCAGCCAGCTTCCCTCGGTTTTTGTTCAACAAACCCTCCTCTGACCTGCGGGCTGCCTGCGGCTCACACCGGTGTTGACATGTGAGGGGTAGGTCTGCGCCTCCCTGGCTGCTCTCAGCTGGACCTCCAGCGAGTAACACCTTTTCTTCAGCGCCTCATTCTCCGTCTTGTGTAGAGAGATCTCTGTGCGGAGGACGGAGGAGCATTCATCGGCGAGATTGCCGATTTCAACCAGCGCCACCTTCGTTAGTTTGTCCAGAATCGCGGCCAGCTGCGACCGAAAACTCCGGTTTGCAGTGTCTCTCATCATATCGCCAGAGCAGCTCAGTATTTTAGTGATTTTGACACGCTTCTCACCGTAGCAACGTTTGCTATTTTAATCAAATATGTGATGCAGCTGTTCCGCAAGGGGTTATGGGAAACTGTACACTTGGACGCGCCGTTTACGAGGAGCGCTTGAACGCAACATCTTGTTTTGGGAAATAAAACCTCATTAAAACGCGTATTTCGAGTCTACGAGAAACTAAAAGTGTTTTCTACCTATTGTTTGTAAACTCTGAAAGCGTTATATAGATTTTAGTGTCACAATGCTCTATGAAACGTCTTTTTTTTTCTTTTTTTTTGTTGCAACAACAGCTGTTATCAACACCAACACATTAAAATAACAGCTCTGATAACAGCTGCTGGTATTCTTACAGAGGACAAATAACTATATACTTTGATCTGTTGTATTATTTTCTTCCTAAGTTTATATGAAAAGTATGCAGTCATGTCAGAAACGAAATTCATGTTCATTGCTCGTTGGGTTGTCTTTAGAAAGAATTGAAAGACTACTTTCTTCCAACACAAAATAAATAACAATTGCTCATAACTGCTAAGCGATGTTTAAAAAAATCATTCACAGTGTTTTTTTAAGAGCGTACACATAACCTAATAATAAATCTTAAAAATAAAACATACTATTGAAACTAAACACAATTACTGACATCTAGTGGTTCTATTGAGGAACTACAGCAGTATACATTTTAAGATAAATAGGCCTAATGTTTACAAAATCTCTCTTTTTTTGTATGTGTACGGTATATTTGTTTGAATGTACAACACAGTACACGATAAGAAATAAACGTTACCATAAGTTATCATCAAACAGGAACATGTTTATGAGAATGACGCAACCAAAGATAATTTTGTTTTGCCACTATGAAATAACTGTTTACACTCTGGGCCTACTGATATCTAAAGGACTGAGTATTTCCAAGGTTACAGTGTCTGATGTGGGCCTGTCTGATCATTCCTGTGTTTTCTTTGAGAG
>JBAMYA010000023.1:6386370-6412083 GCA_037176975.1 Arrhamphus sclerolepis | reverse complement strand
CTAGTGAATGACCTGCAGAGAGCTGGGACCAACGTGACAAAGGCTACCATCAGTAACACACTACACCACCAGGGACTGAAATCCTGCAGTGCCAGATGTGTCCCCCTGTTTAATCCAGTACATGTCCAGGCCCGTCTGAAGTTTGCTAGAGAGCGTTTGGATGATCCAGAAGAGGATTGGAAGAATGTCAGATGAAACCAAAATAGAACCTTTTGGTAAAAACTCTACTTGTTGTGTTTGGAGGAGAACGGATGCTGAGCTGCATCCAAAGAACACCAGACCTACTGTGAAGCAATGGAGTGGAAATGTCATGCTTTGGGGCTGTTTTTCTGCAAAGGGACCAGGACGACTGATCTGTGTAAAGGAAAGAATGAATTGGGCCATGGATGGTGACATTTTGAGTGAAAACCTCCTTCCATCAGCAAGGGCATTGAAGCTGAAACATGGCTGGGTCTTTCAGCATGACAATGATCCCAAACACACCACCCGGGTAACGAAGGAGTGGCTTCGTAAGAAGCATTTCAAGGTCCTGGAGTGGCCTAGCCAGTCTCCAGATCTCAGCCCCAAAGAAAATCTTTGGATGGAGTTGAAAGTCTGTGTTGCCCAGCGACAGCCACAAAACATCACTGCTCTAGGGGAGATCTGCATGGAGGAATGGGCCAAGATATCAGCAACAGTGTGTGAAAACCTTGCGAAGACTTCCAGAAAACATTTGACCTCTGTCAGTGCCAACAAAGGGTATATAACAAAGTATTGAGATGAACTTGTGTAATTGACCAAATATTTATTTTCCACCATGATTTGCAAATAAATTCTTTAAAAATAAGACCGTGTGATTTTGCTGTATTTTTTTTTCTTTTTGTCTCTCATAGTTGAGGTATAGCTATGATGAAAATTACAGGCCTCATATCTTTTTAAGTGGGAGAACTTGCACAATTGGTGGCTGACTAAATACTTTTTTGCCCCACTGTAAACGGTTGCTTGTAACAGCATCATTTGTGAGTTGAAATCGAGTTATTATCCAACCTAAATTAAACGGCATCTATAGATTTGTCGTGAATCAGTAATGTACAAACTGACATGCAATGAATTACAAAATGACTCGTGATCTGCTGAAGGAAGTTAGCAAGAGTGAGATGCTGCAGAGTAAAGCAAACACGCCTGTGGTGAAGTGGTTACTTCACTCGCATATCTGGCTTTGTCTTGGCTCAGAATTTTGACAGGATTCTATTGCAAAGATCCATGTGTTGAAAAGAGGGGAAATTACGAGTGTGCATGTTTCATGAGCATACACAAGAAAACCAAGTGAAACAGAAAAACTCAAACTGAAGAGCAGGAACTTTGGACAAACACCAGAGTGTCTGAGTGTGCAAACACAGTTTGAAGGAGAAGCAGAGAAGAAATGAACAAAGCAGAGATATCTTTTAGTGTGAGTGCAGAGGTTTGAGAAAGAGCATTACAATATCCGACCATGAAAAGTAAAGTTAAATTATGGCTGTCAGTAAGTTATCCATGATATGTAAACATATTGTGCTGATCTCAAGCCATAGCAGGTCCTCGCTTGTTGCAATTTGAAGTTTTATGGAAGAACCACCTCCAAGTGATCTGTATGGCAGAAGTGCAAATGTTGACTCAGTGCTGGTTGCTTATCTGGATCACATTTAATCTCTAATGTTTTGAAATACAGGTCTGAAGTAGCTCTGCAAAGACACACACTCTTGATGGAAGATAGAGCTTTATTTAGACAATATAAACTTTTGCAAGCACTGCACGGTTATATCAAAGAGTTATGTGTCACTTTGGCACTTTTTGGGGCGTGATGAGTGATTTGGTTTGTCTGGATCTCATACAGGAAACCAAGAAAATTGTGGCCCCCATCAGCGATTCTCCCAAACCACCTCCACAGCGTGTAACTATGACGTTTCCAGTGGTGAATTCTGCACGCTGCGTTGCTTTCGTGTCAACAGGAGGAAGCAAAGCATCGGTTTTGAAGGTAACGCACAGAAAGTCTTCAGGAAGCATGCACATATCAAAATCATATTCTTCTAGCAAACTGTATTTTTTTCTTTTGAAATGGGATATCTTTAGGAAGTGGTGGTGGTCAGCAAATTGGCAAAATTCTGCACATTCATAGGATGATAGCTTGTCTGCCTAAATGTATCCCTACTCTAAAGGGAATCTTGTCTTGTCTTTTGTTTTATTCCATATCATTTATTGATATTTTCTTGTATCAAATGGGAGAAGAAATAGGCCACTGAGATCACAAAATCATGTGACATTATTTTAATTTATAGTAGACTTCTATGCAAACTGACATATTTTCACCCATGAGTCGCCCCCTACTGGCCAACAGTCAGAATGCAGGTATTCTGCCTTGTCATAAGTTTTGTGTGTGTGTTCAGTTTCAAACCTTGCTATTTGCAAAGCTAAATAAATCATTCATGACTATGTCCACACATAAATCATATTAAAAAAACAAAGAAATCCAACAATGTGAAGAAAATCAGATAAATTTGGGGATTTCTTCAGCTACAAAGTTGGGAAAAAAACAATGTGATGTGTGGATCGGCACTTTTGACCCACTGATACATAAGAAATACAGTTAATAGTTTTGTGTTACATAATATCAGTGTTGTATTGTAATACTGTGCCTATCGTTTTGCAGGAAGTGCTAGAAGGTAGAGAAGGAGCACCGTTTCCAGCAGCTCGTGTGGTCCCAACTAATGGTGAACTGTTCTGGCTTGTTGATGACCCTGCAGCTGCTTCTTTATCTATCCAGGTAGAGAGGCTAAGCTCAGGGGCCAAGCTGTAGAGCCGTCGGTGCAATAAAGTCAGGAAGTAAACAACAGTGCGTATAAAGAAGATAGTGCACTACATTCCTATAGTGGTGAGATTGTGAATTAGGTTACACAGAAAGTTGGGGGAGGGGGGTCCACCTTTATATGCAACATGTATTGTAAGTGTGTGCTCAGGTGTGGTCTGAAATGTCAAAGGTAACATTCAGGTAATGCATTCTGATTATTCTCTGCAGAATTGTGCCTGCGATGATTGCATGTGCAGAACATTTTAATGCAACAAATCTGAAATAGAAACTAGAGACATTTGCAGATGCACAGTAGCAGACATGTTTGCAAGAGTGCACTTTTGTTTCTTCCCAGACCAAATCTTTGTTACAGGATGGTTCTCTTTGTTAAATTGTTGCAATAGAAGAATCTTTAAAATTTGGGTTTTCTTCACTTCCTTTACAAAACGGTGAACTAAAGTATAATTTTGTATATATAGAAAAAGAAAAGTTCGTCTTGATGCTTTGAAATGTGAAATAAAGTCACAGACTTTTAAAGATGAAAATCGTCTTTCATTTGGATCTTGAGTGCTCCTCATTAACCAACCATTTTCCCTCAGCAAGGATGAAGAAATCAAACGTGATTTTAACCGTCTGTTGTGGAGAGAGCAGTGAAGTTTGACGTTCATCCCCTTTAAGAGCAGCACACCCCACCCCTTTAAGCTCAACTTACTGCTGCATGAGGATCTGCTCAAATACTCTGCGTCTGTGATGGCCGCGAAAAGCAAAGAGATAATATTTCTATAGCTCATAACGGGCCCAAACCACTGCAGGTTGTTCTTTGTGGTCTAACACGTTGTCGCCATGCATTTGCTCCCCGCCGCTCTGCTGCTCTTGCTGCCGTCCTGCTGCCGTCTTGTCCGGGGATATTTTGCGGAGGAGCGCTGGAGCCCCGAGTCTCCGCTGCAGGCTCCTCGGGTCCTTGTCGCCCTCATTTGCAGAAACTCTCAGCACTCCTTGCCGTATTTCCTGGGTACTATTGAGCGCCTCAACTATCCCAAGGATCGCATGGCTCTCTGGTAAGTTGTGGAGAAACGCTGCAAGATGTTGAGCGACTAATGAGTGAAGTCAAACTGATCTGAGAAACGATTCCTCGGAAATCCACTAAAGCGCACCGTTTAATAAGGAGAAATAAAAGAGGGTGGATCCGCAGATCTAATGACAGGAAAGGCTTTGAAAACTCCTGAGTTTCATTAATTTTTGTATTTTCCAGCATAAGAAGAACAGACAGCCTCTAAGCACTGATGTAAGGCAATCTTGTGACAAAAGATTAGCACATCTGGACACTTTAATCACAATAGAAGTGTGTTGGATTAATGTGTATACGTGGAGGGGGTGGGGAGGGGACTGATGTGGCCTCCAGTGGAACTGTGTGATTCAGCATCTAAATCCAAACACTTCCAAGCACGTACTTTTCTGCACCCCCACCCCACAAAAAAAAAGTTCTGCATTATCCAGCTTTCAGTTTTTCCTCCACTCTTTGACTGCCAGTTGTGTGTTGAAAGATCACTGGTAACTATCTGGTAATAAGGATTTCTGTCCTAGAGAACAGTCACTTCTGAAGAGCTTTGATGACGTTATAGAAGAAGGAAAAGAAATGTGCATAATTTATGTTCATCTTTCATAATAAGAGCTGAGGAAAAATACATGTTGCACATTTTGACTGTATGTTGCAGACCAAAGTGAGACAGGAAAGAAAAAAAAGGAGGTAGAGGTTAAAATGTTGTGGTTCTGTTTGGGAGTGAGGATCAGGAATGAGTACGTCAGAGACACATTACATTATAACAATGGACAGAACATTTACAGAGGAGAGATAGTGAACATGTTGGCAGAAGGATGGTGAGGTTGGAAGTTCCAGGCAGGAGGTCAAGAAGAAGACGAAAGAGGAGATTTATGGATGTAGTGAAAGAGGGTATGAGGATGGCTGGTGAAGAAGACGATGCAGAGGACAGGGTTAGATGGAGGCAGATGATTCACTGTGGCGACTCCTGAATCTAAAGCATCAAAAGCACGTGTCAAACTTGAGGCCTAAGGGCCAAATCCGGTCCGCCACTTCATTTTATCTACAATCATCTGCTAACAACTAGAACATTTCTGAGGAAATTTCTACACGACTGTCCGTTAGATTTGGTACTGACATCAAAAAGTGGAATAACAGGTGTGAAGAGCAGCCAGGAGACCGATGAGCAGCTGGTTTATGTCAAAAAGTAGGGATTTAGCAAACATTTGCAAAAGGTCTTATGACAAAAAGTCGTGATTTTTTTCAAAGTATGTGGGTTTGGTTTTGTTTTTTTTGTTAAATTGCCTTTTTTTATTTAGAATAAATCGTGATTTTAGGACAAAAAGTTGAAATTATACAAAATGTTCAATTTTATGACTTGTAATTTTATGTTAAAACACTGCAAGAGGTTATTTTTCAATACAAATTGTAATTCTAATTAAAAAATAAATAAATTTTTGTGACATTTGAGATTGTACCATAAAGTGTCTTGATCTTTCAAAATTTGCAGTTTTAATACAAAATTAGTTGTTTTTTTTATTAAAAAGCCAACTTTGTGATATTAGAGGGAAAAAAATGTGAGTTTAGTACAAGTGCTTGTAATTTTACAATAAAGGTCAATTTTTGTTAAATTTAAGATTTTATGACAAAAAATTTTTACTTTTTTAAAGAAAAAAAATGTATTGTGAAATTTAGCATTTTACAACAAAATTAGCTTCTTTTTTAAGATAAACTGAACATGGTTTTTCATTATACTTGGAAAAATTGTGATTTTTAATGCAGAAGCCTCCATTTCATCATAAACATTATGAAATTTCTGAAGTTTTAGATTTTGTTACATATATTCACTTTGCTTTTCAATTTAGCAGGTTGAGAAAATAAAGAATAATAAGCCCTTTAATGGTAACCATGGTGATGATGTGGCCCAGGATGAAATAGCGTTATTTTTATCTCAAGGGAAATAAAAATAATTTTGAAACAGGCTTCTAGAACTTAAAAAAATAAATGAAGGCTTGCAAAACCTTCAGAACTGATTCGTTGTTTAACTTTCCATGCAGCTCGTGCAAATGCGGATTTAGATCTACAGTATATTAAAGGCAATTTGAGCATCTGTCTGCCATGACTGGCCGGGTGAAGTAGAAACAAGTGAAAGGGAGGTGTTTGTTGAGTGATTACTAAATAACATGCTCCAACGGCCCATCTGCAGTTTTATCCTCAGCAATAAGCAGTTTACATGACTGCCCTGAGGACTGCAGAGGTGTGCTTTTAACTGAACAACTTCATGAATAAATTCACTTTATGGAGTGCCATTACGTGATACTGCAGGCTTGATCTTTTTATTATATGTTATTTAATTTTTGGCCAGCAATAATATGAAAATAAGAGAGTTAACTTCAACATGTTCTGCAGTACAGTTACTTGTGGAAAATGCAAACATTTATGTCTATTCATGTAAACACTGCAGGTTGTATGCATTTACTAGAGTCTCTCACAGCTGCTTATAAGCATGCCAAAGCCCCAGAATCAGAAGTTGTGAAACCATCATTTAAATCTTTGGTGTCTCCAATTAGGTCTGCATTTAGCACCACTGCAGTTAAAGGGAGAGAAACACATGCCTCTTATAGATGAACGTTTTAGAGCACAAGTGCCACATGCATAAGGAGAATGCTTTTTTTTTCTTTTTTTTTTAATTGGCTAGATCTGAACATGCGCGAGGAAAATGCAGTGCAAGTCTTAAGTTTGAGTAATTTAAAATCAATGTACAGCAGGAATGAGGATTTAGCAAGAGCCACAATGTTTTCACAGACCCACAGCTGACTGTCGTGCAGATGTGGTTTCTGCAGCAACAACATTTGACCTGTTTGACCAAATAATAAAAGCTTTGGTTGTATGGTTAAAGCATCATTTTTCACTTATTTTCAACAGAAGCTCACAGGCAAATGGAATGATTTGTTGGATGATTCAGTCTTTATGTATAATGACATCAAACATGCAGGTTTTCTAACATGCAGCCTCTGCCAGTGTTAGTTACTGCAGTAATGTTGTGCCCCTCACATTTCCTTTATTTAACTTTCGCAAGAAATGCTGACCCAGAAATATGAACTAGATCCACCTTGTTTTTGTTCTGTGATGCTGGTATCATGCACACATGCACCAGTTCCCAGTGAGTTTACAAAAAGTAAAAGGTTATTTGAGTCGAGGTTTTCTCTTTCAGCCCTTGTTTCTGCCTGAATGCCGTCTGGTAGAAGCGCTGCTGTTAACTGCTGTTGCCCTTTTTCTTCTTTGGGCCTTCCAATTACGTTGTTGATCATGTTAAACGTTGTTCTATATACCGACAGGGTAGCGACGGATCACAATGAGGACAACACTACGTTCATTCTGCGTGACTGGCTTGTAAAGGTGCAGAACCTTTACCATCATGTGGAATGGAGGCCAGAGGAGGAAACCAGGTTGAGTCATTGATGAAATTGTTTTGCTTTAAAGACTCATGGAGCCTAAATATGTAAATACATTCTAATTGCTTAATATATATCTTTTAGAACATACGAGGATGAAGATGGTCCGAAACATTGGACGGACGAGCGTTATGAGCACGTTATGAAGCTTCGGCAAGTAGCGCTGGAGTCTGCTCGTGAAATGTGGGCAGACTACTTCATGGTACGTCAATAAACTGGTCTAAAGTTGCAAACGGCTGCGCAAGACTGAAAATCTTTCCATTTCAAGCAGTGATCGCTCGGACTGTTTTTGTCACTGTATTATAATTAAGGCCGAACCCATCGCTAAAATAGAATGTTCATCTTTGTAATTTGATTGTAATATTATAGTTTATTACATCCAAATCTTTGAACCATGAATGCAGCACTGTGCAGAATTTTTTTATTTTTTTTAAATTCTCCAGCTCAACCCACATTGTCCAGCTTTAGTGGGATGTAATTATGATGTGAAGTACATCTACAATTGCAGTAACTGTGTACTCTTGGACTGTCTTCTTAGCTTTCACTGCTGAAAACAGAACTTGAAGCGAACGGTCTATTCTTTCTGATCAGTGGCCCGGTTTCAGGGCTACATTTAAACTTCATGTCCGTCCAGCGTTGGTTTTTCAGAGTCAGCAGTGAAGCTCACATGCATTCCTTTGACTCGTCGTAAAGACGTTTCACAGTCTGTCCTCTCTCCTCTGTGCAGCTTGCGGATTGTGATAACCTCCTCTCCAATCCCAATGTTCTGTGGAAGCTCATGAAAGAGAACAAGACGATAATTGCTCCAATGCTAGAGTCCCGTGCAGCCTATTCAAACTTCTGGTGTGGAATGACCTCCGAGGTACTCCGCTGATAACGAGGTGTGTTTTATGAACTCCACTGCTTTTATGAAGTGAGACATTAATCACCTCCGCTTCACTTCATAGGGTTACTACAAACGGACACCGGCTTACATACCCATCAGGAAGCAGATGCGAAAAGGCTGCTTTGCTGTTCCAATGGTTCACTCCACATTCCTGATTGACCTCAGGAAAGAGGCGTCCAGGCAGCTCGCCTTTCACCCACCACATCCACAGTACAGCTGGGCTTTTGATGACATCATTGTGTTTGCATTCTCCGCTCGGATGGCAGGTAATTTACTTAAATTCACCGTCTCGTGCTTACATCTCATCTGACTGTTCCTTTTTGATAGATGTATACGCCTTGTGCTCTTTGTAGATGTTCAGATGTTTTTATGTAACAAGGAGACCTATGGTTATTTCCCTGTACCACTACGCTCCCACAATACTTTGCAAGACGAAGCCGACAGCTTCTTGCACTCCCTGTTGGAAGTTAATGGTAAGGACTTCGCACCTGGTTTTTAAGTCTTTATTCTAATTTCTTCTGCTCTATCCAAAGACAGCACAAACCTCTTATTTCATTTAAACCATTTCTGCATCCATCTTCCCTCTTACTGCATAGTGAGAAATTCCCCAGTGGTGCCTTCCAAATACATACGTGTTCCAGCAAAACATCCTGACAAACTGGGTTTTGATGAGGTAAGTGAAGAGTGATGTGAAGATGGACTATGCAAAAATGGTCTTCTGTCCGTTTCCTTCCCAAAAGCCTCCCTCTGCTGTTGAAATCTGTTCTTACATTGAATGGCTTGATTTTTTTTTCTTGCAGGTATTTATGATAAACCTGCAGAGGCGGACAGACCGCAGGGAACGCATGCTAAGGGCTCTGTATGAGCAGGAGATTGCATGTAAGGTCATAGCCGCTGTAGATGGAAAGTAAGTTTATTCAGTCTGCACTAATACTATTATTCAGCGTTTTCATAGGGTCATTTACACATTTCTTCCTTTTCTAATTTAGAGCAATGAATATCAGTGAAATTCATGCTTTGGGCATCCACATGCTTCCTGGATACAGTGACCCTTACCATGGTAGACCCTTGACGAAGGGAGAGCTGGGCTGCTTTCTAT
Source organism: Arrhamphus sclerolepis (assembly GCA_037176975.1). Taxonomy (NCBI): domain Eukaryota; kingdom Metazoa; phylum Chordata; class Actinopteri; order Beloniformes; family Hemiramphidae; genus Arrhamphus; species Arrhamphus sclerolepis. Next base: position 6,402,801 of record JBAMYA010000023.1, on the reverse strand, counting down.
CCCATTATAACGTCTGGAAAGAGGTGAGCTCCAGAAGTACAATATGTATACCTTTTTTTTTGTTTGTTTGTTTTTTTTTGTTTTAACCAGAAAGATGCAGTGCACATAAATGAATCTGTGTCTTTAGATTGTAGAGCAGCGCCTGCAAATATCTCTGTTGATCGAAGACGACCTGCGCTTTGAGGTCTTTTTCAAACGTCGCCTGATGAATCTGATGAGCGAGGTTAAATCTGCAGGACTAGATTGGGATCTAATGTGAGTTTATTTCCCGCTCACAATATATAATTTTATTCCCACACGCAGAATTGTGCAGTTTCTTCCCACCTCTCCTTTCTGCTTATCCCTTCTAGTTATATCGGTCGGAAGAGAATGCAAGTGGATCACCCAGAGAAAGCGGTGCCAGATATACACAACCTCGTGGAAGCTGACTATTCGTACTGGACCCTCGGATATATGATATCATTACAAGGAGCTGAGAAGCTCTTGAAAGCAGAACCGTTAAAGAAGATTTTGCCAGTGGATGAATTTCTTCCCATCATGTTTAATAAACACCCTATGTAAGTGTTTACCTCACGTAGTAAAAGTATTAAGATGTAGAACAACATAAACGTGCTCACAATACTTTTCTTTTTGTCCTCAACCTCTCCTCCGCAGCTCGGATTATAAGGACCAGTTTCAAACCAGGGACCTCAAGGCCTTCTCTGCAGAGCCTCTTCTAGTGTACCCAACACATTATACAGGTGACCCAGGCTACATCAGCGACACTGAGACCTCCACTGTTTGGGACAATGACAAGGTCCGCACAGACTGGGACAGAGCACGCTCAGGAAAAACACGGGAGCAGGCTAAGATCAGCAGTGAGGCCCAAAACTCAGATGTGCTCCAGTCTCCTTTGGACAGTATAGCCCGGGACGAGCTGTAAGAAGATCCATATGAGAGCTTAAAAGCTAAACGTCCAAAGGACAAGTTCATTTCCAAATTATTGTGATTTTTATCCATGATCATTTTGATTTAGCATGAAAGTAGGTATGCAATGTAAAAGTTGAAAACAAAAATGACCTTTGTCAGCTGTGGGAAGTTAAAAAAAGGGATTGTGGTGGGTACCTTTTTTGTATGTTTATGTTTTACTTTAATAAGGCACTAGACTTGCCATTTTGTATGGCATTTGCAGTACTTATCTTCTGTCTGTCATACAGAAATTAACAGATGCATTAACAAGGAATTAAATTGTGCTGGTACAGATCAGTAATTTTAGTTCACTGAATTTAACATTACACTGTGAGATGTTTTTTTTTTCCTTTAATGATCTCTTAAAACCAAAATCAAATAGGGATGCAAACAGAAACAAGACTTAAATTAGGTAATTCCAAATAATTTTTTATATAATATTTATTCACACTGCAGTGGCTTATAGGTTAAAATACGCAACCAAAAGGTTCTTTTGACTCACAATCACAGGTTTATAGAAATACTTACCTGTCTACGAAACAGTTTTTAACATTTTATATATATAAGGGCATCTAAACTGTGGCACAGGGTTCCTCAGAAGGAGCCTACCTTACCACCAAGTAAACATTAACCTCTGTATGCATTCACTTTCTCCCCACCTCATCCTGTCCGTAGGCCGAGGGATTGTTCACAGTTCATCGTAAAGCCACACTGAGTCAAAAGAAGCAACAACTATGAGTACAATTAGATATTTTTGGTCCTTTGGGAACATTTGGTTTGCAGCAGAGGTCACATGACATTTCCACACTCCACATGCAACATAACATAAAGGAGCAGCCTATATTCACATGCACTTGCACATGCAATACATATTTTATATGGAACACTTTGGCCAGACCAGCTAGGAATCCTATTCTATTCAGTCCTTTTGTTAATATAGAATAGACTAATAAACATCCTTGTTTTTCAGTTGCCAGAGGCAGTTGAAATATCTTGGGGAGGGGCACCATCATAAAGCCAAAGCAACTTATTTAGTTTTATACCCTTTTCAGATCAGCTCACTTTGAATTTGAGCATTTGGTGATTAACAAAAAATATCAAAGAGTCATGGTGCTTTTGCTCTGATCGCAATTTATTGTTGAGGCACGCCCCATCTCATAGGGAAAAGTTGACACTAAACACAAAACATAAATGCAAAAAAAATCTTTTACTGCAATTGTGTGACATCATTTACTGACAGTTATGCAGAACTTAAACCCTTTTTCCTCCATATTGAATTGAGTAAACCTCTGGGTTGTTATTTTTTTCTATTATTCAGCAGAGATAAGACAGTCAACTATCGTATTGCATCAGTATCTGCTCAACTTTAAACAACATAAATGTTAGCGGTGTGAATGTTTTCTAAAAAAAAACATCACACAAAAGCACCTTCTCACTATATGTGGTGAGATAGAGTGGGTGGGGCCTACTGTGACACAAAGATACACTTCCTCTTCCCTTGATGGTGAAATCATTGGTCAACCTTCACTGTAGCGGAGGAAGATCATTTCAGGAGCCTGAACGGTAGCTCGAGCTGCATGGTGTCAGTTTGTCATATGATTGTCACTGTGTGTGTCCACTGCACTGTAAAAGTTCCACCGCTAAAGCTAAATGGTTTTTTTTTTTGTTGAGTGACCCATGTGCAGATGATATGTGAGTGCCGCTGTTAGGGTCTGACAGGGTGAGAGAAAAAAAAAGAAAGAAATGGAGGAATTAGTGCCAAGCAAGGATTCTTCTCAACCCACAGGTGAGCACAAAGACAACATTACATTTTGTGGAAAGGTTTGACCAGGTGGTGCTTTATATTCTACATATCTGGTTGCCTCTGATGCGCTTAGCTTGTTAAATCTTATTCTATTTTCAGCTGCTTCACACATGCATACATTTATTGGATAGAATTGATTGAAAATCTTTTAACATTACAGTAGTGACATAAAAAAGTGGATTTTGCATGTGCATAGCGGTAAACACTAAAACATATTGGGCCTGCTAATATGCCTGAGAGAGTGACAGCGCTGTGGGGCCTCCCTTCTCCCTTTATGCAGAGGAGAGCTGGTGAACTTCCTGAACTCTTTCTTCATTTTACCACATTCTTGTTCTGTCTTTTTTTGCTTGACTTCTGTATTTTTATTGAACAGGATATAGCTTCAGTCAGTCTTTGCGAAAAGCCAAGAATAGAAATTTTTGTCACGATAAGTCGGTGAGGTATGGTGGAAGTGAACTATCAACTAGAAATGTTTGCGGTGGTGCGACTGAGGGACCTTTCTGAATGCGATATAAATGTATTAATGTAAAAACACCAGCAGCTGCAAATATAGCCGGTAGACAACACACACACAAAAAAGGTTTCTTTCTTGTTGACTTCAGTTTGGGATTTTAATTTTGCCAAATTATGTTGCTGACTCTCAGTTCTCTTTCTTTTTCTGAAACACTGTTGGTGTGAAAAACGAGGACAGTAAGAGCATTATGACACGAACTGTGAGCAGGATGTGGTTTACCAAAATGGAGGTGTCTCTATGAGAAGATTTATTTTTCTCATTTATTGTATTTCTTGTAACTTATTGTGTTGTGTTCAAAGGTACGTCAAAAAAAGCTTTAATGCTCATTTTCAAAACGTACCATTATGCTTTGTATTCAAGTTCTGATCCAGTCCAAGAAATGTCCCTTTCCTTTCTCTTATCAGAAAGTCTCTGGAAATACCGATATATAGGTATATTTCTATTAAAAAAAGAAGAACTATGTTTGATTTCTTTGTCATTTTTCATTTGAGCGCTGACGTTTTTCTAAATTTGTGGTTTTTGTTGTTAATAATGTGTTTATCTCCGACTCTTTACAAAGTGTAGAGGAAAAATACATTTTATAAATCACAGAACACAGGTTAGAGCTGTATTTGCTGCCAAGATCGATCATTTTGGGCTTGTATATCGAGTTTATTCACACACTTTGCATACTGATTTCCTCTCATTTCTGCATACACTTTGTTTTTCTGTGTGACAAGTGTGTCCCATTCTTTTATGCTCCTCAGCTTTTCTATTTGTCCTTTCAGAGGTGAGGAAGGTGCATAAGTCTGAAACCAAGAGATACAGTGAAATCTTCAGAGACTTTGATAATCTTGAACTTTCTTTAATCTCTTCGTAAGTATTTTGTATTTCCAAACGATGCCACCATTTGCCCTCATTATTCTGCTTGTTCAGGTTGATCTGAGTTCAGCACCGGAAATACTACAGTGACGTGTTATTCAAAATGGTGTTATCATCGCTGGTCATGGAAAAACTGTAGAGGGTGATCATTTTGAGTTCAATTTTTCATGGCCATAGTCCATTAATATCTGATGTAAAACATTTACAGCATGTTCTATCACTCAATATAAAGAAAATATAATAAAAGATGGATTGATGCCAATTTGAATAAAAGTCTCTCTTGATTTTGACAGTTTTCTGACTAGAACACTTGAAATTAACTTTTTTTTTTTTGCAAAACATTACAATGTATCTTTTGGGTTGCAAAAGTATCAGGTTGTTGAAAAGTAAAGGAGTATTAACACTAATCTGCTCACCAACATGTGTAGTTAATGTATTTCTTGCATTTTTATATGTAAAAATATTGTATGCACAATCGTCCCTAACAAGCCCTTAACTTTTTTTATTAGCTTTTTTTTTTTCCAAATAAAAAATAATTCTGTTTGTGTGTTCCTCTCAACATTTTTCCCATTATTAGTGAAGGGGAGGATCTGCTGGCTGACAGTGACTCCTTTTCCATCTCAGAATCCATCTCTGCTGAAAGTGCAGAGATCACAGAGCAGAACGATGTCCCTGTAAGGTTCATGTTCTTTAAATTTATTGTAGTCATATGTGCAGCATGTCTGATAGTGATTTTGCTTGCATCGAACAAGGTTCTTATTTCCAGTGGTGTTAAGATGTACTTTGTCCCCCAGACTCGTGCTGAGACCAATGATGTGGATGGAAACCAAGCAGGTAGGATTTCTGTGTGTGAGAGAGAGAGTGTGGGATGTCTGGCTTACATAAACTACATGTTTGCAGTAAGTGTGCAAGGTTTCTGTGCATCACCAGGTGCTGGAGACTTTTCCTGCTTGAGGCGGATGGTTTAATATGTTGCTTACATAAACATAGAGTATCCTGTGACAGATCCCATAAGATTATTAGGAGCAATTTGAGCTGATGTCAGCGACACTTCAGGTATCAATTTCACTCTTTAGTTATTTTCTTATACTTAGCTCTGAGCTGTAACTGCCCTGGTGTAACAGGATTAGGATAAACGGAGAGTATTTAAGGAGGACACAACTGCTCTAAGTTTATATGTCACACATGAGAGAAACAGACTAAAGTGAGAGCAGATGTCAATAATGACATTTGAGGCTAAATAAAAACCTATAAAGTGGAGAATAGACTGCACTTACTCATAGTCTTGCCGGCATGCAAGACATTCAGTGTGACTCAAACTAAGAGTCACACCACAGAAGAACTGCAATTAGAGACGTAGTGCAGACAACAATAGAAGAAAACAACAAGCAATAACAAGTTGAAGCTTTCTGCACAGATTCTTTCCTCAAGGACTCCTCCCCCACCCCATCCTATCCACTAGCTCAGTCACACACCAGGAGGTAAACCTCATCCAGTGCTTCCCTAAGGTCTGTCACTCTGCAATCTGGACCTGGCCAGGATAATCCTCAATTCAAGTGTCGGAGGCTGTGGTCATGGGACGGCACAGAGTTTATATGAAAGTGCCAAGTGCTCACCGTAGCCCAAAATACGAACAGGAATCACTAAGAGGTCAACTGTAGCTCATTGTCTGGCCACAATGTCATCATTCTTCTGGAATTGTCTTTTGTAATCTTTTGGACTTTGCTTGAAGACACAGCCGGAAATATCACTCTTGATGGGTTTTTTTTGTTTGTTTTTTTCTGCTCTACTAACTGGATTTGGTGCCAGCTGCATCATGAGACTGAGGACAATAAAATCTGCATTTCTAAGTTAGGAGCTTCAGACAGAAGTCGTTGCATATGCTTTCTGGCTGTGCGTGCTTGCTTATTGAAAAATATACTGTGCTGTGCAGACTGGGAGAAGTGAAAGTTGTTGAAGTGCATCAGTATTTAGTCTCATAAAGAACCTGTTGTTTTTTAAAAATGTGTGTCGTATGTTGAGTAGAGAGGATACAGAGATAAGCTAGAAAGTTACGTCAGGAGCCTTTTTGGAGATCATGTGATCATCAGACTTGATCATCATCCACCCTCTGTTGGTGTTAGTCACAGAGGAAGATTAGTTGCTGTGCCCACACCCTGCCAGCCTAAACAGTGTTGAGTGGTGACATGGGGTTTTTTCTGTTACTTCCCACTAATTCTGAGCGGCATATCAGTTCTTGGAATGTGGCTTCTGTAGCTGACCAGAAGTGAACAGGTGTGAGGGGGAGGGGCCAGGACAGAGAGGAAGAGGGGACAGGAGGGAAGTTATTTAGCTAAATCCGTTTGTCTGTGGTCCATAGAAACCCTCCTCTCTGAGATCACATCTCCATTTGTTTACTGGGAGACCTTGGGTAGATTTTAGAGGGTTTTTTTGGCAGCCAGCTACACAATACATGAATTTTGTTTACATGGAAGAAATTCCTGAGACCTCCTGGATACCACAGGATCTGTACCCTGAGGAGCAGTCATGACTTGCCATATACAATCAGTGATTCCTATTTTGGGTTTGTGTATCTTTATTTGATGTTTGAGTCATTTCATCTTTTCTGATTGCGTCTAGAAGCTTTGGGGTTGACAGTCTGGATAAAATATCAGTGCTTCTTTAAGGGTTGGAGGGATTGGGAGGTCGGGTGAGTCCTCCAGGAGGGAAAAGCTGTTGGGTTTAGCCCAGTGGACTCAGTGTCATCCCTGGATACAGCTCTTAGTGCACAGAACCTGCAGTGATACTGATGTACTCCCTCACAGCCCAGGAAGCAGACTTGGCCCTCTGTCGCTGCGAGGGTGGAGTGGAGACAGCGCTGCAATATACTAAGATGTGGTGCCGCTATGCCAAAGACCTTCTTGCCTGGATGGAGAAGAGAATCAGCCTTGGTGAGAACTCAGCACTATTTGTTGGTTTAACGTTTGGGAGACGTTGCATCCGCTCGTACGACATAATACATGCCCCCAAATGACTTACTGCAGCTATGCTCTGCAATAAAGTACACTGTGCTTGTACAATGATGTACAGAGTTAAACTGGATTGAGTTTTTTTTTTTTAATCTGTCTTTAGAATGTTCACAAATTCCTCACAAAATGTAAATGTCTCAACAACAACTTCCCACCAGTGATTTAAAACTAAAAAAGACTTTCAGGTTGTGAGGTGAAACATCTTAAAGAACTAAGGAATTACGTCCTTTTGCCTTATTTTCAAACATTTTGAATTTCTTTCTCACAGATTTAGAGCTTCTACAGAGAGGCTCAGAAGAACAACCGTGGTTATAGTCAACACGAAAGAGAAAATTACATTTCATAAATATCTTGAGTGTGTCGACTACTGTGGTGGAGCAGCATTTAATATTCACGTCCTGTCTGAAACATTTTACCCGCTGACTTGACAGTCACGCCAGAGAGCTACATGCCACGCTTGCAGAGAGAAAGGATTAAAGATTAGCTGGAAAGAGGGGGAGCAATAAAGAGGAGGGAGTTAATTTGGAGTACATAGACGGTGATTACTCGTGTGTCGACCTGAACAGGTGTCAGGGTCCAGAGAGGAACGTAAAGATTACAAGAATGATGGTTGTAATCTCATTCAGAAGGTAACAGCTACTGATGATTAATGCTGGGTTGGAAGTTAACTGCTAATTACTGCACTGTGCATTTCCAAACAGCAAGAGCAAAGTGTTTAAGTGTTTCAAGAAAAACAAGCAAGTTTCAGAATGAACACAACAAGGTTCTAGTTGGCCTCCAAGAGGCTTGATGAAAATTTGAGTAACGATAGCGGTTCAGTGTCAGGGGTAGTCCCATTTCATCATGTGAATAACATAAACTGAAATTCTAACATTGTTTTTTTCTGACAGAACAAGAATTTGCAAAAAATGTGATTAAGACAGCTGAGGGGGCTAAGACCAACATGTCACAGCAGGTAGGGTGTCGGTAACTTGATATTTAGCACAGATTTTATTTAAGGCTTGCCTCTCCATGTTAGAATAATTATTGGTACACACCTTACATTTGCAGTTGCTCCTGTTGGCTCTATCTGCTATTTAGGCTGTATAATAGTTGTTCTTGTCTGTGCAGGAGATGATGCCACTACAGTACATATACACCATGGCTTTGGAGCAAGACATCAAGAACAGTGTGACGTCCAGAAGGACGTCTGAACTACTGCTAAACCGCTGTTATCAGGTACAGAAATCCATGAACAAAAAGTGAGTTTCAGAAACCCTCTGAAGGCTTACTGGTATTTACCTGCAGGTCCAGTTTTGACAACCTACAAAATGGCATGATTATGCGAATGAAAAATGATGCCAAGCATGACAATGTTTTGCAGTAAAGGCTGCGATAGAAGCAGTTTTGTCTAATCCATTGTCTTTGCCTCAAAGGGTTTGGCTGCTAAGAAGAATGAGATTGATAAATGGCGCAGGGAGTTTAAGGAGCAGTGGGCAAGGGAGCAAAGGAGGATGGTAGGTGAATTATAAATGAAGTCTATGGCTTAAATGGAACCGCACTCGCAAAAATATTTAGGCCTAATTTTAAGACTTATGTATTTCAGTTACATATCAAATCTCCATGACACAGATTTAACATAAAGGAGCTAATAAACTCAATGTGGTGCATTTTTGTCAGTCAAATGAAAATGAAACAGTTAAGAATGAGATTTATACAATAATACCTATAAACCCAATGTGATTTAAATACATAACAATGGATTTATGTATTAATAATAGCTTGTTTCAAATATTTAAGAACCATTTAATATACTGAATACACACTGGTCCTTTAGTTGGAAATAGATGGATTTTGTTGTTTTTTTTTGACAAATTCCTGCTTAATTCCTTCCTTAATGTCCAGACCTATTTATTATTATTGTTGTTATTGTTCATGTAATTCTTCCTGAATGAATGTTTTATATATATATATAATATATATACATATATATTTTTTTATCTCTGTTTTGTCACAAATGTGTATTTTTCAGAATGAAGCCGAGGCAGCTTTTAAAAAAGCCAGGCAGCATTACATCCAGCGCTGTGATGAGCTAGAAAAGGCCAAGGCAGTCTCTGCCAAAGCGTTGGATGACACCGCTGGAATCAAAACTCTGGATAAAAGGAGGAAGTCCAAGGAAGAAGCCCATTCTAAGGTTGATGTCCTGTTCATATGCTACATTCATGAAACATGAAAAGAAAATATTCAAAAACAGCCGAGTATAGGAAAAGACACTGAATATTATTCGGGTGCTCACTCAGAGTTTGTGATGCTTCAAAAGTAAAGTTTAAAGATTCTAGATTACATATTGCTGTGTCTCTCTCAGGTATTAGAGGCAGAACTTCTGTACAGGCAGTCTGTGAGCGACGCCAAGATCCACCAAGATGAGCTAGTGAAAGTCAAAGAGAGAATCATTTCTCACATTCGCAAGCTCATCTGTCAGGGAGACACCGTCCTCAAGGAGGTTGGTATGAAATCAAGCAACCTAAACATTTGTCTTCCTGTCCTAGCATGTGTCTAGACAAGTTGTGGTATGAGCATACGAAATCAGTTTGTACTGGCAAACACTGAGTTGTACTGCATTACTGTATATGTACATTTATATTGACAGCAACTCATGTTTCTGTTTTTGCTAAAAAGGTTAAAATATTTAATCAGAATAGATAACCTGCGTTGCTTTGTGCAAATATAGTTATCTTTTTTTAATTAATGGCTGGTAACTTTGCTCCTAAAAGAGAAAAATTCAGGTGCATATATCTTTTACTACATTATAGAATTTAGTGTGGAAATTAACAAAAAAAAAACAGTTAAATCAGTTATTGAAATGTAAAGATAATATCTGTAAGAACAACTACACAGCTTTTTTTTTTTTTCTTACAATCAGGCGACAGTCAACATGTTCTTCTACCAGCGGCAGCAAACGGAGCCTGTCCCCCTTGGCTATCACAACCTGGAGCTGACATGCAGATCCCTGGAGCCTGGTGAGCCCTATCTGCTCTACATCCTCAGCAGGCGTCGCCCAGAGCAGACTCTCCCAACCTTCACCTTCCAGGAGCATCTTCCTCAAGGCAAAAGGTGCAGTAGACTGCCAGTGGCTACAAACGTCCATTGGAGTTGTGTTCTTCTGTGTCTTCTGCACTCTTGTCATCAAAACGATTGCTATCTTTGTTCTTTCTCTTAAAAAAAATATCATCATCATTATTATTATTATTTGAAAGCAGCAAACGAAAAACCAGCAACCTCAGCTCTGTGCAGGACTCTTCACTCATGCATGATGATACCAGGCGATACAGTGATGGTACGAAGAACTCTATATTATGTCATAACTATTTTAACTAGGGGAAGAAAAAAAGTCCGTCTTTTGAATCTCATTAGTCTTTTGACACACTTTAGGGAAAATGGGGCACAGTGACAATGACAGTATTGGAGGTAGTTTGGAATCGCTGTCCAGTCCAGGTAAGCATAAATTTATTTCAGTAAGTTTTCATACAAATCCAAACCTTTCAGGTTGTAACATTTCTCCCTTTTCTGTGTTTCTGCGTCATGGTAACGCATAACCGAAGCTCACAGGAGACTGCCCAAAACAGCATCTACTGTCACAGTGTCATCAGATGATCTGGACGAACGAGACTTGGCGTTAGAACCAGGTTTGATGCCTCAGACGACTTGACATGAGTGACTTAAGAGCACCAGCACTCACACTGAGTTTGACTAAACTGTTTTCACTCTTTCCCCGTAGAGTACGCTGACAGCCAGTCTGTGAAAGCGAGAATGGTTTCCCGAGCTGCACTAACGCATCGACTCAAGAAAATGAAGAGCAAGATGGTTAAATGCAAACAGTGTGACAACTACATTGTTGTCAGTGGGGTTGAATGTGAGGAGGTATGACACATGTGAGAGATGGTCAGAAATATGGACATTTTTAGAAAGGAGGGGTTTCTAAAAGATCTTCTTTTTCTGTCACAAATTCAGTGTGGCTTGGCCTTGCACAGGAAGTGCATGGAGGTGTGTCAACTAGAGTGTGAACACAATAAAGGGACGGTGTTTGGGGTGGACCTCTCTATGCTGTTACAGGATAGCGCAGATGACGTGCCGTTTGTGTTGCGGCGCTGCACGTCTGAGATTGAGAATCGCGCTCTCTCTGTCCAGGTATCATTCACCGCCAGAAAGACTAAAATATATCCTGTGTCCGGTCAAGTTTGAGTCGCTGTCTAATACCTGTCGTCTGCTCCTGTTTTTTGAGGGTGTGTATCGTGTGAGTGGATCCAAACCTCGCATTCAGAAGCTCTGTCAGGCCTTTGAGATGCAGAAGGATCAGGTGGACCTCTCTGACTGCTCCCCCCATGACATCACTTCCATCATTAAGCACTTCTTCAAAGAGGTACAAAGAGATTTGTTGGAAAAATAAAAAAAAATAAATCCAAAGGCAGAGTAAGGGAGCTTCATTGATATTGAAGTGCCTTAAACATGGGCTGCAGGATTCCGGTCGTATCTTGGAGAATAATCATCAGTATTTTCCCTTCCAGCTCCCAGAGCCCTTACTCACATTTGACCTGTACAATGATTTCATCGTGGTGGGAAAAACCATTCAGCATCTGAATGAAAAAGACACATCATCAGAGCCTAAAGAGATGTTGGACATCATTCAGAACCTGCAGAAGCTACTGCAGAAGCTTCCATCATACTGCTACAATACTTTGCAGCACATTATTTCGCACCTGCAAAAGTAAGCATGCAACTGGATGACAGATTTTAGTTACACTTGACGTTTCCCTTTTTGGTTTTGTATATTTTCTTCCTTTTGTGTTCTACATTGGACTTTGTCTGAGTTTACGCCTCTCTTCTTCTTCCTCCGCAGAGTTTCAGAGAACTACGACAACAAGATGTGCCCCAGCAATCTTGGTATTGTGTTTGGGCCGACACTGCTGCGCCCCCTCGTATCTGTGGACATGTCAATGATTGCCCTTTTGGAGACAAGCTACCAAGCCGTTCTGGTTGAATTTCTCATTACACACTACAACAAAATATTCGGCGTAGAGGAGAGACTCAGCACGCCCCCTCCGCCAGCACCCACAGCACCTCTTCCAGACACTCCTCCCAGAGCTTCCTGTCCCATGGATGGAGTAGATGATGCTGACTTGGAACGTGACGCCTCCAGAAAAGAGCGACCGCACTCACACTCCCTGGAAGTAAGTATCTAATTTCTAAAAGGATAAGTAACAGCTGCCTAGCATTTATTTCGGGCAATGAGAGGCTGCTCTTACCTGTCGCTTTTAAAAGCTTTAGCACCTTAGCCTCGTGCTTATTCCATGAGGATTAACAAGCTGGACAGCTACTTAGTTCTGCCTCTTTCTGAACTCTGACCTGCATGACCTTCTTTCAGGCTTTAATGTGAGCACTGCTGTGGCTTAAACGTTCAAATTGAATACCGCAATGTAGACGTGTGCAGTGGTTGTATAAAATGCCTCAGTGGCCATCAGCACAGGGGGATTTATACTCCCAAAACTAAACCTGAGGTTCACAAATTCCTGTCTGTACCTAATGCAGTCCTTCTCTCTGTGAGCCTGTGGTGCTGCAGAATTTAGACGTGGTCTGTAAACGCTTACAGAAATCCACCACTCAACTCGTGTCATTCCAACAGAACCGAACTATCAAGAGAGACTCAAGCGAGGGTTATATATCTGACAAGTCTTCATCCAATGAGGCAGTGGACCAGCTCGGCCCTGAAGCCAATGAGGGAGCAGGTAGGCAGTCGTGACAATAGTGCTGATGTCATAGTTTGTAGTTTATAGATATGTAGTTTATTATTGTGAAATTTTGTATTTATGCTTCATGAGAACACATTTTAATTAAGCTAATCCCACCTTGAAGGCATTCCACACACAGATCTGAAGTTGTTTTCCTATTTTTTTTCATAGACAGGTTGTTGGCTCTAGATTAAAGTAAGCACTAGATGCTGTGGGTGTTGAGTGCAATGAGCTGTGCTGTCATAACCTTTTTAAATGATCTGCATGCTTCCTCAAGTTATTCTTAGAACACAGACTTCCTTTCAGTAGCACATAGTTCTTTAAACCTCATTTAGCCCCTCTCATGAACTGCGTTACTTGAATGATGGTTTAGTAAATGCTTGCATTTAGCCTCCATACTAGTGATGTAAATAATTTGGGTTGTAAGTCTTGGTGATTATCTTAAATCTTGATGTAGTTTTTGAAAAAAAAAAGAGAGAGCGAGAAAAGAAAATCATTTTGTCTGAGGAAAAGTATAAAAGCATTTATTTTCTTCCTACACGGGAAGTTTTTTTTCCCTCCTCATTTTAAAAAAATGTTTCTTGCTTTTCTCTTGCCAAGTTTCTCTTCTCTGTGGCTTCAACAGCGAGCAGCTTCAGTGTTTTGTCATAACTGAACTCGTGCATGTATCAGCCTCATGTCCAAACTGTTAAAGCACTTTTACTCCCTTTCGAGTCACTGAATGATAATGTGCCTTTCTAGAAGAAATGTAAATATTTGATAAAGTTCCTCATCTATTATAGGTTTACAGCACAGTTCTGCTAACTATTGTTAGCAGAACTTAGTTTAAGTTCCGTATTTGCTTAACTTTCTTGAAAAAAGCAAGTTAATTAGTTGTAATACATGAATAAGTTATGCTTCGTTTGCCTAAGCTGTGAATCACATGCTCTGTCTCCCTCTTGTGCCCCAGTCTTGGCTGTGAGAATGGTACCAAAGGCTTCTCAGAGTGATTTGGTGGGCGAGCCTTTCTCTGACATATGCACCCAACCTCTCAATCGCTTGACAAGACAGCCTGTGAAGTATCACCGTCATCATCACAGTTCAGGAACACGATTCACTAACCCAGGTTGTGCAACAAGACAGCCAGTGAGGAGCTGTCAAAGGAGTGCAGACAGCAGCGGCAGCTCCTCTCCAGAGCCCGGGACACAGAGGCTTCTGCAAAACTTAAGTGCTGATTGTGATAACGCTCAGCGGCTCCACCAGGTCACCACCGACGCAGAGGATAAAACGGATGTTCCACTGAGTCCGCGTGAGGTTGTCCAGTACATGCTGGGGCTGGATTCAACTTCACCTGCAACTGCACCATTATCCGATCCAGCGCAGAAGGCTACCGAGAAAGTAGCAACAAGGTGGCAAGCTGATCACAACACGAACGTGAACAATAACCGGCAGAGGCATGTTCTCTGTCCGTCACCAAAGACTGTTCCTGTTGAGTACAGCTTGACCTCCCCGGCCCAGAAGATTCTGTCTGGTCTGAAGCTGAGACGCAGCCACTCGGGGAAAGACGAGCAGCTCTTTGTCTGAGGAAAGTTTGAAAACACACTGGAATGTACTGACACACTGGAGGGCATCAACAATAACAGTGCTATTCTGTGTAACTGTTACTTCTCTCATACATTTGTTTTATTAAAAACAACAACAACAACAAATATCCCATATTTAAAAACTGTTAAAAAAAAAAAAGTTAAATGTTTGAAGTTTACATTTCAGATAATATGCATAATCTCAATTCAACTTAATCTTCCAGCAGTGTATGTGCAGACCGGAAAATACTGTATTAATTTTAATGTTTCTAATATATTTTACGTAACAAGCAGCTGCTTGGATGTAAGAGGACACAAGAGTCAAACTAGTGCAGAAATATGATGGTTTTGTGCTGTAAAATAGATTATAACGATTATATAGATGCATATATTTTTAAACTTTGTGTCATATTTGTTCTGCTTTTTAATATTTTAGCCTCAAGAAGGGCTAACTTTTTTTTTAATGCACCTTTTCTGTTTTTACACAAGAGGGCGATATTTCAGTTTGAGAGAAAGCCATGTCAGAAACAATGGAAGGGCAATAAACTGTATATTACTAATTGTGGTGCTGCGTCTGAAGGTAACACTTTTCCTACAATCACAAAAGCCTTTTCATTTCTGGACCTGTGTCAAATCTGTGACGCAGGCTTTTTTTTAAATTATATATTATTTTATTTTAGTGGTATCTGCAAGAGGGGATGTTGGCCGCAAGAACAATCACTTCTATCTGCTTTTGTTCTTTTTCATATTTTTTTCCTCCAAAATCAGAAAGTTTGAGGGTATGACATGCTGACAGAGCCACAATAAGTTTATTTATCATATGATGGGATATAAATGAATCACTGCAAATTCGACTGCGTCTAACCTTGAATACAAATCCAGGAGAGCCTCCCCATCGCAGTTATCAATAGGCTGCGTTATCACTCATCTTCTGCACCTTCTCCCTCCCTCCTTGGCTGTCCATCTCCTCCCTCTGCCCCCCGTTTTTTTTTCTTTCTTTTTTTTTAACGCACAAGACAAGTCAGAGCTCACACACGCGGCTGCCAGAGCAAACAAGACACAATAGAGCGCACTTCGGGTCATCATGGTATTTGGATTTTTAACGTAGGAAACGCCGCGCTGCGAGGTACAGGTGGACGATCCGGAGTCGCGTCTGTTCATTGGTACGAGCTGAAAGTTTCACAGGTTTTAATGTTGCCAACCGAGATTTCAGGAGGAGTGTGTTTCACCTCAAGGTAGGACTTCGCAACTCAGGAGCAGGTTGAGGCAGGGGGGATGCACAGATCAGCGTTTTTGCTTTAATAAATGTTTCTGACTCCAGTTTCAGCGATTGCACGGATGCAACGTTATTTGCTGTGGGGCTTTTTTGTTTGTTTGTTTTTTGCTTCTTTTTTTTTTTTTTACAAAAAGCAGTAGCCTAAGTAAAAGAGAGAAAAAAGGGAAAACAAAGTAACCAATCTGTTTTATGAGGAATGTGTTATTTGAAAACAGATGGGGTAAAGGAAATGCAGAAGAAAGCAGTTTTAGTGCGTGTGTTGATTTATTAAGTGTGTTTGTCTGTGGATATTTGTCGTATAATTATGATGTGAGTTACCAGTAGTTCTTTTCAGTCCTGGAGTCATTTCTATTTTCCAGATAAAAACTGACGCTTTAATCATAATAACTCATCTCTTGTAGTTTTATTATTATTAGTTTGTTTGGTTTACACAAGTGAAAAAATGTTTTTCATCAGCTTTTACTCTGAACCCCCAAGACCAGCTTTTATACTGAATAGTTTGTTATATTTAACTTAATATCATCAACATAATACGATAACAGTAGATAGATAAAAATCAAACTTAATGTTCTCAATGTTCTGTCAGCAGCTTTAGACAAAAAAAACTTGTATGAATCAATACTTATTTGTTAGTCAACTAAAGACCATCGCTTAATATATATATATGTGTATATATATGTGTGTGTGTATATA
>JBAMYA010000023.1:6354618-6365576 GCA_037176975.1 Arrhamphus sclerolepis | reverse complement strand
AATTCAAAAACTATATATATATATATATATATATATCAATCATGGTGTTATGACTTTTAGACACATTTTCAGTCTTTTAATATAAGGTTTTACTGTGAACATACTTGATAAAGGTTGCTTTAATGTAATGTCAATGGAAACATTTTCTGTATAGTATTTTTATACCTAACACATTATATTGTTTTATAGTATGAGGTTCAATAGATTTGGCAGTTTCATTGTTCAGACATTTGTGGCTACAGTTAGCCTTTCTGGGTCTTCTTGGCAGTTTCCCTGTGGTTTTGATATTATTCATATGGATACTGAAATTATATTGTATCGTCCAAAATTAATAAATATATTGTGATATAAATATATATATCATTCAACCCTAAGTTACAAGTCTCACAAGTGGTTACAAACTTTGTCATCTGTTTACTAAAAAAAACCCTGCTGATTCCCATAATATTTGGGTATACAGTGGCAAAGTTTGATTAGTTTAATGGTTAGTGCATGGTCAAATTAAAAGTTAATATAATACAACTGTTTAAACTTTTTAAAATGTCACAGAATCTAAGTCATTTCAACATTTTTTTTTTAGATTATAACACTCTGACAGCCATGCTCTGAGCTATAGTTACTAAACATTGAGTCCCATTATTGATTAAGTAGCTGTAAACATGACTTATTTGGGTCACAAAAAATTCAGAACTCAGTGTAAAACAACAGTGTTTTCTCAAGTCATGATAATTTTTCATCTATTCATATGTGTACAGGAGCCAGATCCAAATAAGGCTACACTGGCGAAGGTCATTCCCACCCCCAACAATGGCTCTGCTGAACTTGTTGCACTACAAAGAGACCAGGTTTGTTCATATCTTTATTGACTGGATTCTTCATGCTCTCTTAGTTGGAAAAACGCACCAGATGTTGTGTTCTTTGTCTAAAATTCTTGTGATTTTACAAATAACTATTTTTCTGAATGCTTGGCATGCTAACAGATGCTTTTAATTCTCCTTACTGTATACTGGTAATTTCTCAAACTGAAGTATGTCAGTTCATTGTGGTTGGAGTTTTATCTCTCTTTAATATTATAATTTTTTTGTCTGTTCCTTGTTCTTATTAACAGGACGAGAACGGTGAAAAGATTTTGTCCCTTGAGTTTCAAAAGATCCGCTACATTTTTGACTACAAGGAGAAGAAATGTTTCCTCCCAATAGCATTTCCTATCAGCTACCCAATGGGTTACTTTCAGTCGTGGCGTGGCTACCAGGAAGAGACTGAGCTCAGAGCTGCTGAAAAGCAATATGGTACCAATCGTGCTGAAATGGTAGTGCCAGATTTCCTAGAACTCTTCAAAGAAAGAGCAACAGCTCCATTTTTCGTATTCCAGGTATATTTGTTTCTTATTTCTTATAATGTGATTGATTGATATTTAGTACAACATGCAGTGTTTGAACCAATGAGAAATGATCTTCTTTCTGCCCTTCATCAGGTTTTTTGTGTGGGGTTGTGGTGTTTGGATGAATACTGGTACTACAGCGTTTTTACACTTTTCATGCTGGTGGCATTTGAGGCATCCTTGGTCCAACAACAAATGAGGAATATGTCAGAGATCCGCCGTATGGGAAATAAGCCCTACATGATCCAGGTAGACTTGATCAGTTTTTAAATGAACTGTTGTACTTGGTTTGATTTATTGTGTTAAATCTATGGCAAATCAGTTTCTTCAAAGTACACACAAATGTACATTAGACATTTGATGAGAAAACATTTTTTTATTGCAAGAGAACGGTGGGTTGTGTGTGTGACACATAGGCAGAGGTGTTATATGGGCAACATCATTAGTGACTTGAACTGAGCAACAATGAAAAGATAAATAATTCATCTATTTAAGCTTTGAGTTGTAACTTCCTTCCTACGAATAAATAATATATGGATAACATTATGATGCCAGATGCCAAAAGACACGTGTTTTCCTCAATTCAGTTCGATTCAGAAATACTTTATTAATCTCCAAGGGGGTCAAGATAGAGAATTAGCTAAGGTGGTCATAAAATTCTGTTTTATGAGAATATTTTCCATTTATTTAAAGCATATGAAATTAAGTGGATGTACTTTATGACAGGTATATCGCAACAGGAAGTGGAGGCCTATTTCTAGTGATGAACTTGTCCCTGGAGACATTGTCTCGATAGGTAAGTGTCAGGTTTCCATGACTTATTATCCACAAATATTAGATTCACTTTTTTTCTCTGTTAAAAAGAAAAGGGATATTAATTATTCTACTTGGTAGGACGGTCGCCCCAGGACAACTTGGTACCATGTGATGTGCTGCTACTCAGGGGTCGCTGCATTGTGGATGAGGCTATGCTGACTGGAGAGTCTGTGCCGCAGATGAAAGTCAGAAACTGATTTATTGTATATATTATGTTACATTGTAGCCTAAACCTGATTTTCGTACCTTAATTGTCACACTAATACTGACAATATCCTGTGTAGGAGCCAGTGGAAGACTTAGACCCAGAGCGAATTCTGGATCTTCAGACGGACTCTCGTCTCCATATCATCTCTGGTGGGACAAAAGTGGTCCAACATAGCCCCCCTTTAAAGGCCAGCGCTGGACTCAAGCGTAAGAGTTAAATTAATTTGGTGTATCTGTCATCAGTGACAGCTATTAGTTATTGAATTCATACAATTAATATCTGCATGTACTCAAATATTTTCCGTTATGTACAGCTGTAGACAACGGCTGTGTCGCCTACGTGTTGAGAACAGGATTCTACACTTCTCAGGTGAGTAATTTGAATATTCACTTTATGCAGATGTTTAACTTTTTCGTCAGATGTTTTCACTCCACTCTTTAATGAAGGCATACTGAGGTTAGTCCAAATGATGTGTTAACACGCTTGCTTCCAGGGTAAATTGTTGAGGACCATTCTCTTCGGTGTAAAGAGAGTAACAGCAAACAACCTGGAGACTTTCATCTTCATCCTCTTCCTGCTTGTGTTTGCCATTGCTGCTGCTGTATATGTGTGGGTGGAAGGTGAGTGCAAAAAATCAGCTCATTAAGATATAATGCGTACTTCACACACATATAGATTTAGTCTTAGGCATTGCTAAAAAGCAGAGGTGATGGATTCAGTGGAATCTAAAAAGTATGTTTGTTTTTTTTTTATATCACCCTTTTAGGGACCAAGGACCTCAGCCGTAACCGCTACAAGCTGTTTCTGGAGTGCACCCTTATTCTCACTTCAGTGGTTCCTCCAGAACTGCCCATAGAGCTTTCTCTGGCAGTTAACACATCTCTCATTGCCCTTGCTAAACTTTGTAAGCATGTCTATATTACTGCTCTACCTGACTGTGAAATGTGTAGAAGTAGATGAAGCCGTTTATAGTACAATGCTTGAAACCAAGAGTTTCATTCAAGTCTCTCTTTTCTTTTTTTTTCTTCCACATGTGCTCAGATGTGTTCTGTACAGAACCATTTAGGATACCATTTGCTGGGAAAGTAGAAGTTTGTTGTTTCGACAAAACAGGAACACTGACCAGTGACAGTCTGGTGGTGCGAGGGGTAGCAGGCCTCAGGTAAATCCTATACATTATTACTTAAAAAAAAAAAATTCTCTTTTGCCGTAAATTGTAAAATTGTGATAGACAAATGTAATACATTATACTGAGGTTTAGTTCTGTTAATGTATATGGTAATATGCATTACTCAGACTGTAGCAATTTATGTTTTTCTTTTTCTTTCTTTCTTTTTTTTTAAACTACAGAGAGGGAAAAGAGGTAATGCCTGTATCTGAGATCCCTATTGAAACGCATCGGGTAGTGGCTACCTGTCACTCACTAGTCACTCTGGATGATGGACAGCTGGTGGGTGATCCACTAGAGAAGGCCATGCTGACTGCTGCTGACTGGGCACTTACTAAAGGTATCCATTAAATGCATAGTGCAGAGTAGAGACTAGTATATAAGAGAAAATGTACAATAAATGCGTGTACTACGCTATGCACAACGCTACTTGGGTGTGTCCCTCACTATTGTCTCTTAAACCAGATGAAAAGGTCTTCTCGCGAGGCATTAAAACCCAGGGGCTAAAAATCCACCAGCGTTTCCACTTTGCCAGTGCTCTGAAGAGGATGTCAGTCCTGGCCTCCTATGAGAAGCTGGGCTCCACTGAGCTCTGCTACATCTCAACTGTCAAGGGAGCTCCAGAGACACTCAGAGGAATGGTACATATTGAAAATCAAACAATCTCTTGTGTACTTTACCGCCAGTATATTATATCCCAACACGGTTGACTGTAGTTCGCAGAATGTCCGGCAAGTTATGACAAAGTCCACAAAGAAATGTCACGAGAAGGGGCTCGAGTCCTGGCCTTGGGCTACAGAGAGATCGGACACCTCAGCCATCAACAGGTATACATTTAAAATTCTTTAATCCAGACAGAGATTGTATGATTCATTCTGTACATGAAAACTGTTAGAAACTGAGCCGAATCTTTTGGGTAACGTAGGTCCGGGAGATGAGCCGTGACGCTCTGGAATGCAATCTTCATTTCGCTGGGTTCATGGTTGTATCTTGTCCACTGAAGAGCGACAGCAAAGCTGTCATCAGAGAAATCCAAGAAGCCTCTCATCATGTAAGTAACTTAATGATGCAAACTTGTGCTTCGTTACTTGAACAAACGAGATTTTGTCAAGTTTAATTCCCCTCTACTACTTTCAGGTTGTAATGATCACAGGAGACAACCCTCTAACTGCGTGCCATGTAGCGAGAGAGCTCCACTTTATCCAGAAAGAGCACACACTTATATTGCAGCCGTGTGCCAATCATGGTAAGAAGGGTATCATTACATAGAATTATAATCACATGAAAAAGAAAATACACCCTCTTTCACTTCAGAAGGTTTATGTGTGAGGACTTATGGACTGGGTAAATACATCAGATGAACAAGACATATTACACTTTGTCCTTATTTAACTTTAAATAGGTCAAAATGGAGAAACTGTGTGTGCGTGTGTGAGGTCAAGGTTCATTGTTGCTACTTCAATATTAATTAAAACTAAGTAGCTGCTAATCAAAGGTAGTCAAAGAAGAACCAGCAACATGGAAGGTTTGGACACAGCAAGTAAACTGCTTGGACCACTCATCCATAACTGTGACCACCTTTATAAAAGCATAACCTTTGTCATTTAGCATTTATGGTTGTGTTAAGACAATACCAAAGAGGAAAGACACAAACACTAATCTTAGAAAAGCATTATTGCTTCCTATCAATCATGGGAGGGCTGTAATATATTCCCAAACAACCTTGTTTGTTCAAATTATTTCTGCTCAGGTGGTTCTACAAGCTATTAAAGCTCGTGAATGAGCTGTAATATGGCTTTCACAACCCACTTCTTCATTTTCACTTAGTATTTGTAAAGACATTGTTAATATTATACCCTGCATTGTTGTTCATTTTAGGTTTTATTTAGCTCATTTTAAGACCGGACAAGATGATTTCATTGTGATAATACATAAATCATATACGTTTAAAGAGGTTTTATTTTCTTGTTCAGGTGACTGCCTATACTTACTGAAATTATTCAGCTGGTACTTTGAAAGGTGGCATGAACAAAGGACAAAAAAATTAGACATCTTTGTCATTTTGTTTTCCAGGTGGGTGGCGGTGGGAATCCATTGACGGCAGTGTGCTTGTACCACTCCCTCCTCCTTCTGTCTCTTCGTTTGTGCAACAGTTTGACTTGTGTGTAACAGGGGAAGGACTGGCTAGGTTGAGCTGTGAGCCCAGGCTACTCCACACCTTACTGCCACACATACGGGTATTCGCCCGCGTCAGTCCAAAACAAAAAGTAAGTTCTAAAGCAGCAGCTCTATGTACTTTGCAGTTTTTGACTCTTTGTCCTTTTTAAAACAAATAAAAAAGACTATTAGAGGGGGGTAAAAAAAAAAAAAAGCCTTAATTTGTCTGTCATTCATGGCAAACTTTTAAAACGTATCTACTAAATACCTACCATTAATTACAAAGAATTTGGCTGTTCTGTATATTCAGGTAAAAAGGTGACCTTATTTTTGGGCACATAATGCTGAATCAATGCAAGACAATGACATCTGCTCCCATAGATCTGTTCAGCTAGGCACAAGGAATGATGGGTACAGCGCTTCATATGCTCCCATCTCTCTGGACTCACAAGACCACAACTTTTTCCCATTGTTCTCGAGTCCAGTCTTGATGCTTATTTCCAAATTGAAGCTGGGGTTATTTGGGGTGTTTCTGTTTGTTTTTCTCTAATAGTCTAATAATTTACGGATAAGTGGTTTTCCTAAGGCTTTTGCATGTAGATACTCTTACATTATCATGAAACATTGCCTTGTGTCATGTTGTTGATTTTCTCTGATCAGATTTCACCAGAAGTTTAAGTGATCTCTTAAGATGGTAGTTCCCCTCCTTCCAAGTGTTTCCAGGTTTCATTTATGTGTTTTTAACACTGTTTCACGAGTTTCAGCATTCCCCTCTCATTGTTTTATTTTCTTGATGTCGAAAAATAGTTTGACCCTTCTGAGAGTTGCCATATAGCGTATCATAAAATGAAATACCGCACAACTGTACGATACTACATAAGCACAAACGATTCAGTGTCACTGCAGGAGGATATTATTACTGCATGTATGACAATGGTTGCCTGGTGTATTTCAGGAATTTGTGATCACAAGTCTGAAAGGGCTGGGGTATGTGACACTTATGTGCGGTGATGGAACAAATGACGTGGGAGCTCTTAAACATGCTCACATAGGTAAGATTTGTCAGTACTGAAAGCATGACTTGATATAAATGACTCACAATGAGCAGTGATAGTAGTTTTCTTTTTCTCCAGGTGTCGCTCTCTTGGCAAATGCCCCTGAGCGCATATTAGAAAAAAAGAAACGGGGAAGAGAAAAAGAGACATCCACATCGGAATCCAGATCTTTACCACCTATCAGTGCAGGAGGCAAACTGAGCTCCAGAGCAGCCAGACAGCGGGTGATGGCCCAGAGGGAGGAGCAGCTTGCAGCACAAAAGGTCATTACTTTGTGCAGTAATGGGACTGTCGTCCTAGTATAACCTCCTCCACAGTAATATCTTCAACCCGTTCAATTATTGCTAAACATCGGTGAAAGCGTGTGTTTTGTACCTAAAAATAACAGGTTGGACATGTAGTTCTCTGTTCTGAATGCCAGGATATTTCTTCAACAGGAAAAGATCAGTCAAGTCCTACGAGAACTTGAAGAGGATCAAGTGCAAGTAGTTAAACTGGGTGATGCCTCCATAGCTGCCCCCTTCACCTCAAAACTCTCCTCCATACAGTGCAGTAAGTAGCATGTGTTTGTAGGTCACAGGCCACAAAGAAAACTTTGCAAAGATTCAGACATAATGCTGACTCCTCTTCTGAAATATCTTCTTTTTTTTTTCTTTAAATCCCTAGTCTGCCATGTAATAAAGCAGGGGCGTTGCACTCTAGTTACAACACTCCAAATGTTCAAGATCCTTGCTCTCAATGCCCTAGTGCTGGCCTACAGTCAGTCTGTTCTCTACCTCGAGGGAGTCAAGTTCAGTGATTTCCAGGCTACTCTCCAAGGCCTGCTCCTGGCCGGATGCTTCCTCTTCATCTCTAGATCAAAGGTGAGAATTTAGTTTTTAAAAAGTACATATTCAACAGTTTTCCAATACTCATAATTCTCAGAAAGTCTTATTAACTGAATAATTTTATTCAATGTCAGCATACTTGGAAGTTCTGGAAAATGACCTGACCGCTAACTTTTTTCCTGTATTTTTTTTCCCCCTCATTTACGCAGCCACTGAAAACATTGTCACGTGAGCGGCCCTTGCCAAACATCTTTAATCTGTACACGGTGTTGACTGTACTGCTGCAGTTCGCTGTTCACTTCTGTAGTCTTGTATACCTTTACAAAGAGGCACAAGGCAGAAGTCCACCCAGGTAAGGAAAAGTACAACCCCAAAATCAGAAACAGTGGGGATTCTATCGAAAATGTGGGGACAAATTAAAATGAAAGACTGTGATTCTTACGTTTACTTGAAAATATTCTTTGCAGATGTGAATCCAGTATATTTCACTTTTTTCATGTCAACAACAACCCCATACTTTTGCACATTTTAGTACCCCAACCAGTAAGAATGGGATGAAATAATAGCATAATACTATTAATAATTACTTGGTATCTTATATATAAGTGTTGTGAGAAGGAATGGCAACATTACAATGGAGCTAGAAGTGGTGAAAGTGTTACGTCCAAACTCTTTTTGGAAAGTGTTATCGGCCTGCAATGCAAGAATGAATGTATATTTACAAATATTATTAAGTAGATACAAGCAGGGAAAAAAAACATGGTTCACTCTTGTCTGCGGAGAAGAATCTGTAGTTTATCATTTCACTGTTGTGCAGATTACATCCAGCTAGCATGTGCTGCTGCAGATTCTCATTCATCCAGGTCATTCATGGTTATCCTAAAACACTCACTTGTTATTTTGCCTATTCCTTTTTTATTTCAACTATTCCTGTGCCTGTCCCAATAAGAAAAATTTTCAGTTTCTCCTCCACGAGTTAGTTATTAGTTTAGCTATTATGTTCATTGATAACATATGAATACATTATAACATTTAGTGTTCTCCTTTTTTTTTTGCAGAGAAGAGCAGTTTGTAGATCTGTATAAAGAGTTTGAACCCAGTCTAATTAACAGCACCGTGTACATAATGTCAATGGCCATGCAGATGGCCACCTTTGCCATTAACTACAAGGTATTTATTCCAGATGCAAGACATGATTTTTCATTGTTTTGTTATTTATAGTATGCAGGGACAAAGCATTTCTTTTTGTCTGACAGGGTCACCCATTCATGGAATCTCTTAGTGAGAATCGACCACTGCTCTGGAGTATCGCCTTGTCCGGTTTAGCAATTGTGGGGCTTCTTACTGGTTCTTCACCTGAATTCAATGAACAGTTTGCTCTTGTAGATATTCCAACTGAGGTGAGTTAGCATCAATAGGGCTATTTTTCAATAGCTTTGCAATAATGATATACACAGTGAATTACTTTAATCTGCTTCCTGTTTACTTTCTTGCAGTTCAAACTAATTATTGCCCAGGTTCTGGTAGTGGACTTTGTTGCTGCCCTGCTGGTTGACCGTATCCTGCAGTTCCTGTTGGGCAAAGGAACTCTCAGGCTGCCTTGTTGAACTCAGTGCCAACTGCAAATGCTGCCCTTATCAACCAAACTGTAAAGGGATAGAAGACTTTGGAGGGGAAAGAGAAATACAGCTGTTAAAGAATATAAGACAGCTGAGACAGTCATGGCATGAAGTACTGTTCACTCTGTGTGTCCTTTCATTTGTCTTATTCTGATCCTCCTTAACCATCTGTTTTCAATGATGCTGTGTCTCTGTTCTTGTATTTTTCTATCTAAATCTTTTTTTTTCTTCTCTCCCTCTTCACCTATCCCTTACCATTGTTACAAAAAGGCCATGAAGACAGCAGTATTGAAGGGTGTGTGATATTGTGCCAGCCAGAGTGAAATCTACAGGCACAAAAAAGTGGCATTCTCCAAGAGAATTGCAATAGTGTTTTGGGATTTTTTTTTTTCTTTCTCCTTGATTTTGTAAAAAGCTTAAAAAAAAAAGATCTTTAACAAACTGATAAAGACTTAAACATACACATGATAAAGTCTGGCAAGTGTTTTGTCAAGAAAAATGGCTCATGGAAGCCTCAGTATGTCCAACACATCACATAACCCCCACCCCCCCCAAAAAGGCACAACTGAACATGCAAGTGCCATTTCATTCAGCATCACTTGATCAAAATTGACTGTATAAGCCTTTAAATCATGAGCAGCTTAAAATAGTTATGGAAAAAAAATTGTATTGCACTGTTGATCAAAAATTACACGTGCGCATGGAAATAACCAATGGACCCAATTAATTTCCACTTTCTCTCAAAGATGTACATCCAAATATACAATGTGAAGGCTTTTGCCTCAGTATCATCTTCGGTTGGTTCTACCCCTTCTAACAGCTGAGGTTCCCATTTTCTGTTAATGAAAAGAGGCCTCTTTTAGATGAGTGCATGGCATTTTCTAATTTTTAGGGAATATTTTAAGTAATTACAGTCTTTTAACCCCTAAATCGGTGTTTCAGAAGCAAACTAAGAACATACTTATGAATCTGCAGACATATTGGCCTTTTTTAAGGAATCCCAGATGCCACTGCCTCAATCTGCACCAGTCACCTATGACGTTATGACCTCCTGCTTAATATCGAGAAGGACCTCTTTGTGTTCCCAGAAGAGCTTTGACCAGTCAGGGTCAAGACAAAGAACATCTGTGGATGTCCTGGAGTGCCTTCAATGTTAATGAAAGGAACACCTCAAACTCGTTCTTTGATAGCTTTAACTTTGTAATTCAACTGCAAGAATTTTGAGATAGGTGACAAATGCCAAAATAACATTAATTTGAAGTCAAGCATGCAAGTTTCCCAGAATAACAATGCAGTGGAACTAGACGGAAAAAGTGTTTACTGAGTATTTGAAATGAAAATGAAAAATGAAAAATACTTTATTTATCCCAGAAGGGATGGTGATCATAATGTTATGGCAGATTGGTGTATATATTTGTAGTTTAAACAAACAAACAAACAAACCTTCCATGACATTGACCTTCTTAAAATGTAACTTATATTAGATCAGATAAATTGTGTAAAGGTAGTTTTAAAGGAAAAAATATGATGCAATCTGGCATGACATATATATTTTTTTCTTTTTTTAAACATATTTTATTTGTGATATTTTGAGGCATTTTCGTTGTTTTTTTGTTTTTTTTCTTCTTCTACTGGATGTGTGTACTTTATACCTGCACCAAGCACAAAACATAGGCAGGCATAATGCTCTACTGGGAATAGAAGGATATAAATTGACAAAATAGGGG
>JBAMYA010000023.1:6333674-6353161 GCA_037176975.1 Arrhamphus sclerolepis | reverse complement strand
GGGGGGGGGGGGGGGGGGGGGGGGGGGGGGGGGGGGGGGGGGGGGGGGGGGGGGGGGGGGGGGGGGGGGGGGGTAGGAGGGTAGATATGAAAGAGCAAATAAAAGTTTCTCAAACTTTGCCAACCTCTTAATACATAAAGTGATAGATCTTTCAATTAATGCTGAAAAATTCACCATCGCTTGGAATTGGTAGCCTGTCTGAGGTAACTGGTATCAAGTAACTATTTTTGTTTCTCAATATATAAAATGAAGGAATAGAATCAAGGAATAGATTTGATGTGGCACTACATATATATATATATATATATATTTACTTATAATCCATGAATATTCATAATAGTCATACAAAAAAATTACCTTGTACAACAGGCATTACATGAAGAAGAAAGGAAATTTGTTTCTATTTTACCCACTATCTGACATGCATTTCTTAAGAGGCTCATCCTCAGTAGCATTAACTCTTGGTGCTGCATCTATTTCATTTTAGTGTCCCCTGACCATTCAGGAGAAGGCCCCTCCCCCATAGTGACTCACCCTCATCTCTTGCTTGCCTTGTTCACTGATGCAGAACGAAGCGTTGACATCGTACCAGTCAGTCAAAGCTTTGTTCATGATTACTTATATCTCCTGGACCCACTCACTCATTAAATTTCATACTTAATCTGTGCCCATGATGATTACAGTGAACCCGTTTTCCAGGCAATAATAATAGTGAATGACTTCATCTGCTCTGCAGTTATAGTCAACAACATGGAGTATGGTGGATTTTTTTAATGGTTGTATTCAAGGGAGTGATCGAGCGCATAGGGACAAACAGAAGACAAGCAGGGTTGTGACCATGAGAGTTGCGAGTAAGTGAGGATGGCCACAGCAGGAGAGATCGATTCTTATTTAGATGAAAATGAGGCTTGATGCTTGTGGGGTGAGAAGAGGGCAGCCTTAGCATCCAAATGAGTGGAGCTTTCACAGAAATGATCCCTAAATGAATCACCAACAATAAAAGACAAAACATTTAAAAAGTGCCCGACAGTCTTTTTACATTCAAGGCATATCACTGTTGACAATAATAGGAAAATTATTTCAAAGGTTGCTTATTTAAAAGTTCCAGATAAAGCTGGTGTAAACAATAGCCTAACTGTGTGGTATTTAAGAGAGTTAAGTGTTTGATTTAAATGGAATGTACTGTACAAACGTACTTTGGGTGTGACCTGGCAATGCATTTGACTTGACTGTCAAATACTGTTAGAAAAAAATAAAATAAATGGAACTATATTGTCTTTTTAAACCCCAAAGTTTAGCTGAAGCAGTTTGTAAAACAATCCTTGTTGTGGAATGTCAGGGATAACTGGGTTAATATGTGCAGGGCATTTCAAATAATCACAATGAAACCTGAACTATGACCTGTGTGTTATACGCATGCATACAACAATTACTGTTTGGGTTTACTGTATTCACTTCTTGTTGTCTCTAACTTTAGATTGATTAGTTACAGATTCTAGTAGATGTATCATTGGAGAGTCAGCATAAACCACTGCCAGTTTGGTCCTACTCCCTCGTGCACACTCATCATCTCTTCTCAATATAGCATGGCTGTCTGCTGCTCTCCTCCACATCCATTCAGTCAGCCATTCGTCTTAGAAAGCTGTCTCTCTGATCTGAGTGATAAACAACAGCAGAACTGCCCGGTTTGCAAAAAACAAGGACACTTGTTTTCAATCTGCTGTCAACGTTTTCATACTGAAAACTGATGGGATGTTTCATTCATCAGGGGTTTGGGACAAAGATATTTTAAACCTGGTGTATTTTGCTTTGGGATTGAATGTTGCACTTGAAATTGGCATAGTTTGGTCATGTATGATCATATCAGAGATTTTATGGCACAACTCTGTGTTTGACATGCACACAGCGAAATGTTATTACTATTTTTATACTTCTGTGCAGAGCTAGGTTTTGGCTTTTCAGTTTCAATTGCTTTTCTGCTTGCACAGATTTAAAACAAGGGGGAAATTACATAACAGCGTTTTACTGATGTATTAATAGTTCTTTTGCTAGATTTATTAAACATCTATTGAAAATCATTCAAGATTGTTCACTAAACTATCTTTGAGTATATTATTACACCCAGTACTCTCACCACATCACTGTTAACAACAATCTGCATATTGAGTGATATTACCTTAATAAGAAAAGAGATGCTTTAACTTTTTTTTTTATTCAAAAAGCATAAAACAATATAATGGTGAAAGATATAGCATAAGCTACGCCAGGAGTTACATATGTAAAAGAATATACTGAAAATCACAAGAATAATTTAAATTTGGAGCATAACTTCCTCATTTTGATGGCGTTCTTGTTACATGAGGTAGAAATAGTCTTAATATAAGATTCAGTTTCTTTATGAAAAGCTTAGAGACAAGTTTTCCTCACCTTTCATTTGTGTAAATACTATATGTGTGTGTATGAAATTTCTCCATTAGAATAATAAGATTGCAAAGGAAAAAAAATACCCTGCTATCCATTCTCATAATTAGTGTAGCCAAACTATACATTTCTTTATGCATAATGGAAAAAGAGTCATGGATATGAAACAAAATAAATCGACAAATACTTTGGCAAAAGCCTCTGGTGTGTTCACAAGTCCACAAAGATGTGGAAAATAGTCTCTGGATACATGTTACAGAAACACTTAAGACTTACTGAAGACTTAACTGGATAACAATAATAATCTTAAATGAAATCTCAAACTTTGTTGACTAGCAGAAAAAAAAGGATGCTTTAACATTTTAGGACAAGTAAGGCTGATGACGTAATGGGGGCATTCATTTGTACACTTGAGGGAATGTTCCTCACCTGGATGAAAAACAAACAGACGCTGAAACAGTTTCTGAAATTCTGCTATAATTCTAATGTTGGTATTCTTACAAATTAAAATAATAATAATAATTACAAAAGCAAAAAAATGCGTATCCTAGTGGCCACCATCTATCGTAGTTTGCTCATTTACCCACCCCGCGAGCTCCCGCTCCGCCACGCGCACAGCTTACAGCAGAAGAACATCCCACGTACTCGCGCGACATCAACAACAATGGCAAACCGCATTCTGTTTTGGTAGATTTCTAACAGGAGCCACACCGTCTGGACTCGTATGTAGCCCTGTCCTTATAGTATTATTCTTCACTTCACACTTTTGTTTTTTAAGGCGTGCGAGTTCGTTTGAGCACACACACATATATATATTTTTTCGTTTTATTTTTTTTTTCTGTAAAATGTGCGAGGCGCTGTTGGCCAGCTCACACAGTCAGTGCATGTGTGTCCCTGCTGCTGCTGCTCTGCTGGGCTACTAACCTAGCTGCTTTTCTCTCCGAGCTTAGCCAACGTAGCCTAGTCGCGCGTTGTGACTTGAGTGAAAAGAAAAAAAGAAGAAACACGCGAATGTAAAGCGTATCCGGCTCTCTTTTTTTGTTTTGAAACGGTTACGAGAATTAATCGCTTATTGTCGCTGTCGGGTTGGTGTAAGAAGTGTTGCATGATTTATCGCGGAAAATACTTTGCTGGCTAGCTAGTAGGCTAGCTATTTGTGTGTTATTCTTCGACCGAGGAAAACGGCGAGTTTTCTTTGAAAAAAAAAAGTATGGATGATCAGACCAGGATGTTGACGGGTCTCACCGGACTCGGTGGACTACCACAGCCCGATGTCGGTGAGCCGGACTCGGTCAGGAAACAGCAGTCTCTCGGTCAACCGCAACAAGACATTGGGGATATTCTACAGCAAATAATGGCCATCACCGACGAAAGCCTGGACGAAGCACAGGCCAGGTAAGGCACACGAAGAGCCATTTGCTACAGATGGTAGTTAATTTCTATTTAGGTTCTAACCTTTGTGAGACATCCAAAGCGACTCAGCCGTAATTGTAACATAATTGTAACTTCACACTTATACGCAATTTGCATGTGAACCGATGATGTTAATGTGCCTTTTGTTACAAAACATCCCTGCAATCAACATTAGAGTGTGTTGTAAATGCGTTTAACAGCAAGTTACAGTTCATGGCTTATTGTAGTTTGTAAACATACTCACCTGGTTACAGTAACGCCGTGGCGCTACGTCTGTCTTAATTGATTTATCAGTGAAGTGACAGTGAGGTGGGGGGGGGGGAAACAAAAAAAAAACCCCAACATCTTTAGACTCATGCTTTGGGAATGTAGCAGTAAGAATGGTACACATTTTTAGGTTTGTAATGCTGTCATCATTTTTAAATAATTGTTTTAATTAAAAGTGCTGTTTAAACTCCCCTGCATAGGGAAATATTATTTGAAGACTTTACTATAGGTCATGGCCGTCATGATCTCAGCTATTAAGTAGTATCAAAAGAAGATGCATCTTGTTGAAGTTACTTAAATCAGGACAGTCTTTAAAATGAAAATATTGATAACTGTATTGAATACTAAAAAAAAAAAAACACTTAAAATATAGTAGTGCTTATTTAAAGCGCTGGAGCACATTGAAGTATCAAGTATCAGCAACATTGTGTATCAGGGGACAAACAAGTAAAAAAAAAAAAAAAAGAAAGGAAAAAAAAAAAGTACTTTTAGAGATCACTCAGTTTCACATAGCTGCCGAGTGCCTGATGACTGCCAATATTTATTCATGACTTCATGCAATGTTAGTATGAGGGGTGTTTTTACGTATCATTACAGGGAGTTTGCATTGCATTGAGTGAGTGTCTCATTTGCCATGTGGCTCAAGGAGCATGAGGTCAGTTTCAAATGAAGCATCAGTATTTCAACAATAGACAACCGTCCACTACAAGACTGTGGCCACAGTGTGATGTGTCATTAGCTAGTGATTTTCCACCCAACATTTGACCACCTGGTTCTCTTAATTAATTCACTCCTCTTTCACTCCCTCCCTCCCTGGTGTTCATCCTTTTCATTGTGTGCTGGGTGCAATCAATTCTTCTATAATGTGTACGCGAGTGCAGCTGTCCGCAAATCGAGTTTCTATTAATGAGATGGTGGTGAGGGGGAGGGATGATGCTATACTGGCAGCCTATGAGCATTGAGATATTAATTTTTTTCCTTCTTCACGATACTAGTTTGAAGACTTAATCAGGCCTCATTTCATGGTATAATTGTTTTTTGCTTGAGAATATGTCTTGCTAATGTTTTATTCATTTTTTGAAAAATAATTTCCTTGTTTTCTTTACTTATACTTACAAAACTTGGATTATGAGGAATTGGTTAATGTAAATTACGGTTATCTACAATTAAAAATCAAGGTACAGAAAGTATAGAAAGTCATGAAGCTCTTCTTTGATTAAAGGTGACAGAGGTGTCATTGCTGTATTTCTATACTGAGGTTTGTTCTTACTTGCACGATGCCCTTCTGATCTTACTTTTTCCAGGATTACAGGATGGGGTCTGTTGACTTGAAAGATATTGCTGTATATTCCGTTAGTTTCACTTGGTATATATGGATCATAAAGGGCACTGCTGATAAAAACAGTTTCCTGTTTTGTATGACAGCTGATAGACCAACTTGCAGTAACTCTAACTTAGCTGGCTTTTAGCTTATTTACTTATTGTGTTTCGCTCATGTAAAATTCCAAGCAGCTTCAACAGGAAATGCAGTGTTACAGATAGATATGCTTATAAATTCCAATTGGTATAATGTAAATTTGATCATCTTTGTCATCATTCTTGACTCTTAAAAAAAAGTTAGAATATTGTATGTAAATTGAGATGATCTACAAATTGGTGAGTGAGGTGGTTTGTTAGTGGCATGATGTTGCTGTCATGCAGGGTGGCAGTGTGTTGGGATGGGGAGTGGTCAGGGCAGCACAAGAACTTTGTGTTGCAGAGTACATTTCCTGCACACCATCCACCCTCATCCTCTCACCCTGTCGCCATATGTTCAGATGCTGGCCAGAGGAATCGCCGGCGCATTGGGGTGGATCAGACGACCCCACAGAGGGAGGGAGAGCAGGGGGGGGCATGGCAAGGGGTGGCCTGCCACTCAACTTCCAGCACAGGTCAGTACAGGACCGCATGCGCACCCCCTTCTCCCCCTCCTGCTCATGCTGAAGGGAGCCCTCCCCCAATTCAAAACCAGCAGTAACAGAACTGGTTGATAAAATTCACTTTTTTTTTTTTTTCTTTTCTTTTTTTTTTTTTTTTTTTGGTATATATTTAATTTATACTGACTCAGTACTCCCAGACACATTCCTTTGTGCCATATTAATGTCATTGGATAATTGGCATTCAAAACTGGAGGTGGTGTAGAAGTCAAGACTAGCCGTATCATATTTATTTGTGATTGTTTTTAATTTGCTTTAAAATGGTGCTTGGTGGTATGTGAAAAATTCACTTTTTTTTTCTCTCCTTTATTAAGTGTATTTGCCCTGTTACCAGTACATTCGTGTTCACTGGTGTAAAGAGTATAATTAGAATATAATGTTGTGCCATTACTCTGGTAAGGGACAATCATGTGAAATCATGGCTTTCATAAAGCATTCAGTGCTTACTTTTTTTTTCTTTTTTAAGAATTTGTATGTGGGTTAGGGTTTGTAATGGTGGTGTTTGGATATGTTTGGAAGGAATCTTGTTGCTAAGGTTTTCTGATCTGATTCCGGTGAAGTTTTGCTTGTTTTCCTCGGATTGCTGTGAGACTTTTTGGCAATTAAGAGAATGTCTGTGATTCAATTAAAACTGCATTCTAAGCCAAATGGTTTCTATTAACTTACCATCTCCTTTCATGGAACAAGTATTTCTCTGAGATGTAGAAATTGGATTACAGTGTATTAAACTCTTAAATTAGGTGCTCTGTAATGATGACCTTGAGGTTTAGGATCATTACCTGTCCCACAGTGTAACGCCTTAAAATGACAACATTACTCTTGCTAGTTTGGATTGACGCAAAGGTTCTGCACTGACAAAAGGGCTTCTGGTCATTGAAAATACACGCAGGCCTTCTATCTGTTTTTATTTTGTGTGTGTGTGGGAGGGAAAGGGGGCATTCAATAATTGGAGATGGAGGTCTGTTTATTGTAACCCTCCTTGCTCTTATTCCCTCTCTTACAGGAAGCATGCTCTGAACTGTCACAGAATGAAACCAGCGCTCTTCAGCGTTCTCTGTGAGATAAAAGAGAAGACGGGTGAGTTTCTACTTCATTTTGACCGTGTCCTCTAGCTCTAAACCTCTCAACACTAGAGTGTCTTTGCTCTAGGTTTATTTAAAAATGTCCTCTCAAATATTTATATAGGCTGAATATTGACTGCATTTGTCGCTGAACTGATTCAGCTGCATGCGTATGTTGTAGTTCAAGATCATTCTAAATGCACACCAGCTTGATTCATTATATACAGGTACTCCAGTTTTTGTCTACTCGCTAGACTTTACACAGAACATCTGAAACTTATCCTGCCTTTGAAACTTGAGTCAAATGTGGTGAAATTTACTAAAACTGCTGAGGTCATATACTATTCCATTAGTCTAGTTTTTCCATTTTAAGCTGTAGCACCTTGCACACCTGGACTAAATCTTTAAACCTAGGTGATTGGTTTAAAGTTTTTGACATTTTCCATCTCAAATGAACTTTTATTTGACAAAATGTATGAACCATCGGGCCTTTGCATTTGGGTGAATACAGCAGTATTTGCTTTACTGAGAGAGTGAAAAAGATCGACTGCAGCACTAATACAACTTATTAAACAATATAACCTGAATAAGAATAAAACATGAATCCAGACAGCAAGCAGATATGACAAACTCCACTTGCTTTAAGGCCTGTATATACTCCACAAGACAAGAACAGAGAATTTGTTCTCTCTTCCAAAAAAGAATGACGCCATTCTTTTCTCACAGCCCTGGTTTGGGACTTCTTGCAGCTTGTTATCCACACATCTGAGCAGAATTTTTTTTCTTTTTTTCATGAAGTGTCCAACAATTACTGTGTGATTGGTAAGAAATTTGAGGTTGGCATGGTTAAGCTGGAAAAGTGTAAATGTTGTCATTCCCACTTTTCTGCTGCCGTGGAAAGTTGTGTAGCAATAGTTTTGAGGATCAGCTCTAAGTACGAAAATCTACGTAACGCATCTTGTAAGACATACAAAGGCATGTAAATGGAAATAAATTAGTGGAAAGAGGTTGCTCTATTGTTGTTTCCGTCAGATTCCCACAATCAGGCAGTAGAAGGACCCCTTGAGTTTCTCTTGAAGTATGAAATGTCCTGGCTAAAACTAACTTTCTTCTTGATGAACAAATTTCTCTATTCTTATGAGTGTGTGCAGGATTTCACTGTGAAGGTGTTCAACTATTTGAGTAAAAAGCGTAATTTTCTCCACCACGAAAGCTTCATGTCACACAATTAATGAGTAGAAAAATTTAATTCATATCTGTCTGGTAACCTCATTCAAACATGATGTTGAAAGTTAACTTTTAACCTCAAAGTTAACGCGATAACGTTAACGTCAAAATGGGAAGTTTAGTTTTCAAGGTACTGCCTGATGGTTCTGTTGACAAGAACAAAGTCATTTGTATTAATTCTTGCGGTGAATTGAGTTACCACCACAGTACCTCGATTCTGAAATACCATTTGCTGGCCAAACACACTGGTGATATGGGCAGCCCTCCTCCAAGACCACCCTAGATAATATATCACAGAAGCGCCAGGACACCTCATCAAAGAGTAAGCTTTCAATGACATTAGCTGATTGGGTGGCTACTGCTTGCTGCTATTAACATTGTGGAGGATGGGGGTCTGCTCGAATTAGTTTGCATCGCCCTAAAAGCCTGCACATACAAATTGCTATCGAGAGCCACCATTATAAGCAACATACGGGGCTTGTATGACAGCGAGAAAGTTAAACTGGTGGAGTTAATGGGGCAGCCAAACACAGTAGCACCCACTGGAGACCACTGGACTTCTCTTAGTCATCACAGCCAGCTAAGAGTCACTGCACATTATTTTAACGCTCCGTGGGAACTTGAGTGCTTTGACTGTTGTGAAATAGAGGAGAGGTACTTCACCTTTTCTTTGGTGGCATTTCCACGTCCATTAGCTATGTCAGGAGAAATATTAAAGAAGGCAAGTGACAATACTGACATCCAAGTAAACACTATAGCCTAAATGTATTATATAGGCTAGTCCAGATTATATAGTCCAGACTGTTACTGCACTTATTTGTTTTAATTTACTTTTGTATCTCCTTGTTATGATCCATCTTAGTAAAATCAGGGACATTAGGTTGAACAAAATTAATCTGTTAATAAGTGTGAAGGATCTAGGGAAGGGTCAGGGAATATTGTACTTTAGTTTTGTGATGAGCTGTTTAACAACCAGAAATGTTATTGTTTTGTTAGAATTCTTCACATCAACATCAATTGTAGGTTGTTGAGCCAAAGTTTGCCTCCTCGAGACTTTGAGATAAACAACAACCATTTGTTTAAAGGACTAGGATTTAAAAAATATTTTTTTAAGGTAAACGGCATAAAAAAATGAAAATTCTATGAAAATCTATAATTAATAGCTATTAAAGATTTAATCGATTAACAGCCCTACTTTTTACGCATTCCTAGCAAACACTACTGAATTTCCATATACATAATGTGTAAATGAAATCTTGTTTCTATTCGAGTCAGGTACCTGACGACTTTAGTGTTGGGGCCATGGATGGCAGATTGATGGTTATGGTAGTGTAAGAGGGGTGTTTTCAGAATCCTTTCTCTCTGCCAGCTTCTGTGCATTCTTATGTTTTATGTCATTTTCTGTTGCTGCCATTGTGCATCTTCTAACAATAAGCTTTTCTTGTTCAGATACAATGCTGCACTACTGCCTGTTGTGACCCTCTGTCAATAATGTATTATTGCTCTCCAGTGATTGGAGAAAAGTAAAGGCTAGGCTTGAGTGAGTGGGGCAGGGTACAGTTTCCTAGGTAACCAGTGGTCTTATTTACCCTAATGCCATTCACTTTGATTTTCACATTTAGTCTCTTGGCAAACTAGAGAGGATCTTTGGGTTATTTTACAGTTAGTTTACCAGAAAAGCTGACAAAGAATAGAGTTGGGTTAATATTAGAGCCATACTTGAGGTGAAAAGGTCAAGCATGAGATATAGAGATCTTTGGCTCGGCCTGTACTCTGCTGGCCATCTGCCACAGAGTGCCTTAACTACACTGTGTACCTGCTTTGGTATTTCACTGCTACTCAGGCACCCTGTAGGCCCCATTGTCTCTGCCTCTGGAATGTGAAATGACTTCTCTTCTCTGCAGCTTATGGAAGATGCACTTGGTAGTCCTTTTAGTGTTTCCACACATTCCCTGCAGTGTTTTTTTCTTTTCCTTTTTTTTCTAACTAACAAACATGCACTTGTATTGCCACAAACACATGCACAATATGTCTCATTTGCACTCACATACACACACCAAGCAGGGATAAAAGCAAACTCAGTCTCGGGTCTACTCTTACTGCCTCGTCCCCCGCCTCCCTCCCAGTCTTGAAAGAGAAGACTTGCTCTGAACTCGGGGCTTTGATATGGTAATGTAATGGTGGTGGTGGAGGAGGGGAGGTGGAGGAATGGGGGAGGGGAGGTGAATTCCTTTGAGTTGTGCAGTTGGTTAGATTGTTTTCATTGTAAAGGGAATGTTCTGCACAAATGCCAATGCCCCCCCTCCCCCCACATGTGTGCACGCGCTCACACACTGGTTAACAACAGTGCGTGTGCTGTCCTGAGCTTTCATATTAAACATGACCTCTATCTATGTAAATCTTGTCTTTTTTGTATCAGTTACACTCCCAAAACCTTAAAGAAGAGAGGCTATACATGATCAAAGTTGAGAGCCTGTGGCTCTGTTTCAACTCTGTTCTGTGTTCTCCCTCTCTCTGGGGTATTTGTTGTAAAAATAGCTCTTGGTGCAATGGGACAGCTTATGCCAAAATCTCTCACAAGCCACTGCAGTTCATTCTCATAAGCTTTTCATATTAGTTTGAGCATTTTTCTGCTTGTTGTAATTTTCTTTGCACTTCACATGCCAACAGTGAATTTGCCAGTGAGTCTCCTCTGCTACCAGCCCTAAGTCCAAGGTTTTCAATTCTACAGCATTTTCAGTTGATTGTTTTTCTTTACTTCTTAAATTTATGACATAGAAAAAAAATCAAAGTTTTAGCGAGCTTCTCCTTCTCACTCTGACTTGGATGAGTTCACACTTCACTCATGTCATTGAGCTGATTGATTCAGAAATACTAATGCCAAAAACTGGCTGTGTAGAATTGGTAGAAAACCAGCATCCTACCTGCCTGACACTGCTCTGAAACTGGACCTTTGAACTGCATTTAACATGTTTACCTGACAAAAATCTTACTAAACATAATTTCTCCAAGTCGAACCCACACATTCTGATAACATAGTTGGGATTTGAATTACTGCTGCACTTAAAGGTCCCATAGACTACATTAATTGTCAGACTAATAAAATAAAGAATTTTTTGTTGTTTTTACCTAAAATTGCCAATATGCATTTTTACCCACCCTATGAAATCTCTGTGTTTCTCTGTCATGATGAAAGCTGTTTTGGTGTGTTCATTAATGATTAAGCCGGCTATGTTCCTAATGGGGGTTGTTGTGACGAATGAGCTGAGTGGTGATTGGTTGATTTATCGTGAAGCTACACTATCAGAATCTATTTGAGTTTATCCTGTTCCGGAGCATATTTATGATTGTATGATTGACTGTTTGAGAGCGAAACAGCGTAAATAAATTGGTGAATAAAGATAATTCAGAGAAAACACTGGACTCACCATTGCTCAGACAGACAATCCAATCTTCAAGAGATCCAGCGTTCCTATAATCCAAACCTGGCCAGAGCCATCAAGACCGCTGTGTCAGTTGTTCGTGGAGCCAAAGACAGGTGGTGGAGGTTGCAGGGATTCCCCACCAGCGCAGACGAGGAGAGCAGGAGCCCCGGGGGAGCCACAACAGGTACCAACTAAGTGTCCAAAGGATCAAACACATGCTGGGATACAGAGAAGAGATGCAGCGTTTTGAAGTCAGTCCACGAGGCTGCAGAAAAAGAGCTCCAGCGTCACCAGTGACTGGTGTTTCTTCTGTGGGGACGGCGGTGCTTTTGCATGGAAGTGGAGCAGACGTCTGGAAGGTGAGCAAGAATCCCTGACAAAAACTGGAGCAGGGTTTTAACCGCCACCAAAATTGGTCTTAATTAAATCTTTTGTTTAGGTCTATTTATTTCTTTTGGGCTCTGTAAGTTGGCATATTGTCTGATGTGAAAATGTTGGTGTTGATAGGCATATGGTGTTTATGTGGTTGTGATGGTGATAGCTCCCTGTTTGAATTTCAGCTACTGACTGCAGTCTGCTAGAAACTTTCCAGTATTTTTTTTTTTTTTTTTAAGACAGATTTCAGCAGACAGTGGGTTGATCTTTGTTAATTTTGGAGGAGAATCCAAACGAGTCCCTGTAAAGTGTTGCAAAACACTTTGCAGGTTTTCGGATTGTTTATTATTTTAATATTTATGTTGTGAAATTTACATACGAAAGAGGTAACAATAGGATTTCAGGTTCAATACATGTCTATTTGACATTCCAACTCTCTTGATTGAACTATGCCCAGGTAAAATAGGATTTAAATTTTATGGGACCTTTAAGTGTTCAGTTATACCCATGCTGAACTAAGCTTTTTGTACATATTTCACTGTTCCTGACATGAACTTTGACCCGGAAGTAACAGAAGAAGATGGAAACATCAGAGAATAACCACAAGGGATTATTTCGGTCTGTGATACAATAGGTGAACTGGAAAAGTTGATGCCGCCTACCCTATTGGATTTGGACAGTCCAGTTAGTGGCATAGTCAAGCTATACCCATGTTTGTTTTCATAAATTTACTGACTGAAAGTGCTTCTGTTTTTCTTCTTCAGTTGCCTCTAATATTTTAAATGCAGCATATACACTTTTATAAGATTATGTACATGTTTACACTGCATTCATGCGGATCATGTATCTCACAATAACCACAACTGAGAGGATATCTGGAAGGCCTTTGATTTTGAAAAAATATAGAGGGGGATTATGTCATCCATTATGTTTTTTTTTTTTGTTTTTTTTTCTTTTAGAAATTAGAACAGCTGATGGTCAAGTTATGATTTCATTCTTTTCCTGATATGCTTCACCAGTATTTTTTCCCTTTCTACATACGATGAGGTACAACCTTAATGAATATTAAGTATATTTTAAAAATGCATGCATTGAATAAAACAAGGGACAGCCAGCATGATAATTGGCCAGATATTCTCCAGTGCTGACTGATATTGGTTATTAAAAACCGTCAGTTGACCCATGTCTACCTTTACGCCTCTGAGCTGGCAATGGAGGTAGTCACAAAGCTGAATTGACGTGCGTGTGTGAGATGGACCCAGCACTGGAATGCATAGTTCTCTTACGAACAAGGCCGCTCTCACTCAGCTGGTTTTGTGATGCTGGGTGTAAGCATGCACTGATGCAGCACTGAGGTGCTTCTGTTTGGTCTATATGAACAACCAAAAGAAGAGCGGTGGCTAACTAAAATTCCTGTATTTTGCAACAATTATGTGAATCAGGCTTCTTTTTATTGTTGCTACCAGAGCCAGCCGCACCTGACTTGTGATAGTGATGTAGTTGACAGTCCATCATCACATCTTGTCAATATGTTGACAAGATGATTGAGTATTGGCGTTTGGCAACTTCTGTTAACTTCTGGTCTAGCTGCTTTATTTGTGACTTCCTGGCAGTTTACTCAGAATTTGCAGATTGAACAATAATTATTAGCAACACTGAATTTGTGGGGGAATTATCGGCCACATTTTTTTGTCACCTTGGTGCCTTTTTCAGTTTTTTCACTTGTGTGTTTACAATTATTGCAACCACAAGGGTTGCATTAAACCCACTTCACTCCACTTCTGAGTTTTACATCTGCTAGTAGTAGCACTGTGGAGGCTGTGGCTCAGGATGTAGAGAAGTTTTATGTGGTTTGATTCCTGCCGTCCCAGTCCATATGTGCATGAGCAAGACACCAAACCCCACATTTAGTATGATGGAAGACACACCATCTAGATGTCTATAAACTAAAAAGTGTGGATGGGTGAACCTATTAGATAGCCCTAATCACCTCATTAAAAGTTACCTTAATACGCATGTACATATATCTACATTCATAATACTCATTTTTTTCCCTCAGGTGGTAACCAGACTGCTATTAAATTTTTTTATGAATTTCTTAATTAGTATGGCTGTTATGCAAACTAAATGGCATTTTTGAAGGGACAAGATTTCTTTTTTTATAATTTTGTTCACCACAAAGAAACACTTCTTTAAAACCTTTAAATAAAACTAACTTTTGCTTTTAGATCTATAAATAT
This sequence comes from Arrhamphus sclerolepis, assembly GCA_037176975.1. Taxonomy (NCBI): domain Eukaryota; kingdom Metazoa; phylum Chordata; class Actinopteri; order Beloniformes; family Hemiramphidae; genus Arrhamphus; species Arrhamphus sclerolepis. The sequence continues at coordinate 6,338,756 of JBAMYA010000023.1, read as the reverse complement.
ATTTATTTTAGGAGCCATGTCAGATGTTTCACAGCACAATCTCAGTACAGTGTTTTTGAATCGACTCCACTTAATTTTTAAGAAAGACCCTCTTAAGCGTCACATACTGTAGTTGATTAAAATGATCGTATTCTGCAGACCTTGGCTTAGATCAGTACATGAAGTCTTGTGAATCACTTGCCTCCATTAAAGCAACTTAATTATTATTAGTTTCCAAAGAGCTCAAATTGGAACAGTGCCATTAAGATTTTATGAGTTGTTAAGAACTTGAGGGGAGCATTTCATTATATTTTATGAGGGGAAGCATACACTTAATTTCTAAGCCAAAATTACTAAGTTTTAAAAATTCCAAGACAAACTGTGTAATTGAAATCTCTCAAAGTTGCATTAAAATATCAACATTCACTATGCAGTGGTATAAGATTTGACAGCCTTTTAAAGAATTTGTGTTTTAGTAGTTTGATGTCTTTCTTTCTCTTGATCTTTCTTTTTTTTTTTTTTTTTAAAGCATGCTTCTTCGTAAAATAGGATTCAAAAAAAGAAAAGGCTGCTGTGTTGAGGTGGGTGCGGGAGTGATACAAAGAGATTGATGAGGCAGTAAGAGCAGGAGTAATTACTTGGTGTCCATTCCCCAAGCCAGATTGGCAGACGGCTGATATCACACAGGCCGCACCCCCTCCACCACCCACCCACACATTTGCGCGCACACACACTAACACATACAGACACAGATAACTGGGGCACCAGCACCCCAACCCTTAGTGCTGGCCTAATGATGTGTGGGTCAACTGATTTCCCCATGTGGTATTTTTCCTGAAGAAGACGAGATTCTTTATATTGAAAAGGGGATGTTTCACTGAGGGGGGTGATTTGGCTTTGCACAGGCTCTATGTGGCTGGACGTTCGAACCCTGAAGTAAATTGCCTGGCTTGGAGCTAAATTTTAATATTGTCACTTATTTATTTTTGTTTGTTTCACATTTGCTGTTCTTGCATCATGCTTGAACTTGGAGCAAGAACAGCAGGTTTCTTGGCACATGTAAGAGCTTGGTTAGCTATTGGCATTTTAATTTATAGAATATAGAATGGTATTGGCCCTTTCACTTCATTTGTAATCAAATTATTTGTTTTATGAGGGATTAGAATAGAACTGACGGACAATGGTGTATTTTGTTTATTTGCTCTGCTTAAAATTTTACTTCCACAGCAAAATAATTCAGTATCAGACTAACATAATAGCCAAGGACCCACGTTTTCCACAGTTGCTGTCCAACAATTAACAAGGTAATGTTAAGTGACTTGTCTTTGTTTGACTATGGCTTACAAAGACTCTTTCCTCTCATCTGACCTCTGTAGTACATCTGTACCTCTCAAACTGCTTTAAGATTCTCAGAGGAAGTTGGCATCGTTTTAATTAAAGACGTGTAAATGAGGTCTCAACTGGATTGCTGTAGTGTTGTGGCGATGGAGTGGGTGAGTCTCTAAACCTAGCTCCTAATCCTGACTAATTAAGGATTAATTACAATTGATGGGTGCCTTACACCCCTTAGCTGTAATGCACATTGCTGTCCCAGACAATATGTTTGTCTGTTTCACACCATGTCATAAATGGAGGGAAGAAAACAGAAACATCAGGGCTGGTGAAGAAAGAGATGTTGCAGGAGGAATACCACCCCAGGATGCAAAAAGTATATCAGCATAACCGCATGTATTATGTTGTAGCACTGATTGCTTATCTGGATTAATTTATTAACAGTTTGCGACTGAATACAGCTTTGTGTTGCGGATTAATGTATGACTGTAATTTGCTTTATATGTGCATTAATAAACTCAATATTGTCATATTAAAAATACTTGCAAACTTTTGATATGTTCAAATAAATATGATGTTGGCACATTATTTTTATTCCTGACTGAGCTCTTGCATTTGAAGCGTGCAGACTATCCATGTAGCCTCAGTCCGCTTTGGCACCATCTGACTATGTCATAATGCTTGTTTGCTTGTTATAAATGGTACTGCTCTTCTGATCTATCGTTTAATTGCCACCTAATTTGCATAACAGTGCAAATTAACGACCTCTCAAATGAGCGTTCATTTTTCACAAAGTCTTTAGGAGCTCCTTAAGAGTCTGTGCTAATGAGCACAGGAGGCAGCTGGCCTGATGAGAGTTGACTGGGGTAAGATCCTAGCAGTGCTGTAACAAGCCTTCTGCTTTGGTGCTCTTCATGATTTCATTCTCCTCATCCTCATTTGATATTTCATGTTTCTTCATGTTCACATTTCTTCATGCGTCTCTCTCTGTGTACTGAACTGTGCTATGCAGAACATCATGTTGGAGACTTAGCCACAGGTTCTCAACAGCACTTAGTCTGTCTTTTGTTGTTGTTGTTGTTGTTTTAATGTTTATGACTTATGATATACGCAGTAGAATATTTTCTAGGATAACATCATTGATTGTTTAAACATTTCAACCTCTACAACCTGATGTGATCTATTGCTAGTTAGTTTTCTCCACACTTGTTGCATTCCTATAACATTGGAAAATACTAAATAATTGCATTCATTCCACTATAATTATTTTTAAATACACAAACATTTCGGTCCAACTGAAATAGAACAAAACCCAACTTCTGTAAAGTCAGACTAAGGCCCAGATAATGCAGTTGAATTTGAGCTAATCCCTGCATGTAAATATTCAACTTAACTGAAACTGTCCTATGCGCCCTGCGCCGGCTCCACAGTTGCCCCTGCAGCTTTGATCTGAAAGTACTGAAAGCTAATATAGTGTTTTATAGTGAAGTGTAGGAGGAATGTAAATTGTATAGTCATCTACAAAATGTGAAAGTGGTCCTTCCAAGTCATAGTTTACCATTGTTCCAATTGGTTGTGACTTGTTAAACCAGAGATCTATCTCTTGCTATTGTGTTTATTGTACAGTAGGCCAACCAGAAAAGCCACGTGTTAATATGCTGGAAGTGGGCACTATCAGCACCTGTCTTGGCAGGGTCAGAAATACTTTGCTGGTGTAGACTCTGTCATGCTAAATGTCAATCTCTCAGTGGTTTGAATCGAGGCAACTGGACTTCTTTTTCTTTGTTCTTGATGACGCTTCAAGTTCCATCCTTGAGGTTATTCAATTCAGACTAACTGGCAGCGAGTTATGAGCTTATGAGCTGTGAAGTTTCATGTAAATCCAGTGACCCTCCCATCACTCCTGGATCGTTAGTCTTTTATCAACTGCAAGTCATGTATCTGATTTTGGTCACATGAATCAAGAGACGCTTACATAGTGGTTTTTCTTTGCAGAACATCTCCACCTTTTGCCGTTCTCGGTGCATGTATGTAGCTGCTATTTTCCAGAAAGGTGTAAAATCAGATCCCCTCTTTTTTTTCACCTCCCAAAGTAGTGAAAAGGCATGCAAGAAGAGACACCTCTGGTGTATTTAAAGTTTATATGTGTTTTTACTCCATTGTTGTTTTGATTTTCTGGCCCACAATGTGTGTCGTGGCCCACGCGGTATTTCACACAGGTGATGGTGAGTGACACCTTTGTTTCCAGAATGCCGGTTTCATGTATGTAAGGACACGAGTTTGTGGGATTTTTCTGCCTTGCTTGGGCTAGTATGTAAAAGCTACTGGTGTAAAATTGGAGGCACACCTTTACCTAAATTTTACAGAATGTCAGTATGTAAGCACCTAAGGTGCGAGTGGTCGAGGAACTGTCTGGATAGATTTAAGGCTGCATGTAGGTGTTTGATAGATGAAATCTGAGACCTCCCCCTGTTTTTCACATTTGACACAGATGGCTCCTTTTTAAGACCCATCTTTTCTGTCCAAAATGTGCACATTATTTTCTTTGTGTATTCTTTATCCTCAAGATGCTTATGGACTGCTGAATCTTGACCTGATGAGCTGGATCTTCTGTGTTGTGCGATGCGTTTTTCAAGTTAGTTTCTCCATTGTAAGGGTCTGCACACACTGCACTGGGCTGTATATGTATGCAACAGCGCCCAGTTTCTGTTTAGGTGTCTTGTCCTTATGGTGAACTTGTTTTTTTTCTGAGGATGGTGATGGTCTTTGGTTTGAAGTGGACCGGTATGTTGTGTTTAGAAAAGATCTTCCTGACTTCTGCCAAGTATGGAAAGACAACAATACTGAACTACTTTTTCCTTTTCTCTGGTGGTGGTGTCCCTTTTTTTTTTTTTTTTTTAAACCCCCGCTATAGATTTCTTGGCCTCTACATCTTTTGTTTGGATTTTGACCCAGGTGTCATCAACATACCTGAACCAGTGGTTTGTTTTTCCTGCTTTCCACTTTCTCCATGTAGGTGTTCCTCCATATAGATGTTTCATTTGTCCTTACTTAGGTGGGTAAATCAATCCTCTTCACTTACATGTACACTTAGAAAAATAAAGTAGTCCAATCAAATGGCTGCAGCATGTTTGTACAGCTCAATTCATGCTCATTTTTATTTTTTTTATAGTTGGACTATACACACCCTAAAAATTGTTTTGAAGTCAAATTTATTCAACATGTCAATGTTCTATGTTCTAATGAGGTGCTTTCCACAAGACCACAAGAACTTTCTAGTAGTACTTTTAAAATCCTCAATGAAGTCCCGCCCGCGCCCTCCGTCTACATTGCAGGACGTGATTGATCCTATCTGAGTATCTGTGGTCTAGTTGCACCCTGATTGGTCAAAACAACGTCACATAAAATTGTTTAGATGATTTAAGGTATTACAAATGCAGTGGATTTCAGCATTTCAAAAGAGCTGAACATCTAAAAAAAAAAGAAAAAAAAAAAGTATAAACTATATTTATTGATAATCGCCCGTAATATTTTTAAAATGGCACCAACTAAATTGTATTTTATTTTTCTGTGTGATGTAATAGGTCAGCCAGAAAAAGCACACTACAAAACTGGAAGGGGACATATTACCCATCATAGCAGAGTCTGATCTGCTTCAGTCATAAATTGATTTTCTTCCACATGTTTACATATGATGACAATGGCCTCCACCATGTTTTAAACATGATGTGGTATCAAATTCAATTCAAAAATGCTTCTTGAAGAGATCGG
>JBAMYA010000023.1:6320493-6333574 GCA_037176975.1 Arrhamphus sclerolepis | reverse complement strand
TGCATAATTGAAAACAGCCTTTAAACTCAGCTGGGAATAACCTTTTGATGCAGATTGTTCTTATAATGGATTGTTGGCTTTCCTCCCATGCATGTAGGCAGTTACAGTATTATTAAATGCAGACTTTGGCTGCATAACAGCTCATAGAAAGGACAACAAAATAAGTAGCACTTGCTGTGCCATCTCCACATTGTTTCTTAAAGTCATTAAGGCACATATATCCGTTATCTTAGGGTGATGTAACCATCACCTGAAGATAATGCAGATATAGGCTTGGCAAATAAGGGGGGGATATGTAAAAACTACTCCCTGTTCAGGTCACCACAGTGGTATGGCAGTTTGGTATAACCAAGACCCAAACCAGGATTCAAACCTGAACCTCCCATTTGTTGGGGGAAAGCATTACCACTAAACCACTGGAGAAGGATATGTAATGACTCAGAAAACCAAATGGATGCAACTACATCATAGTTTCCAGATATCCTCCACATTTGTTTTGTTGTTGTTGTTGTAACAAGGTCAAAATTCCGGGATTATTGCATGCCAGACATAACCATGACAAAAAAAGGTTTCAGTTGAAAATGAATTAGTTCGTTACACAAGGGATAGTTGATGTTGTGTTGGACTGAACTTTAAATTCTCCAATTCGCATATTAAAAACAAATTGAATTACTGCATTACTCTGGCTGAAGTCGTAGTTATGTTTATTTTTTAGTTTAGTTTAACGGGAAAAGGGCTAACTTACATGCTCTTCGCATGTTCCACAGTTCCAGCCCAGGGATTTGACCTGGAAGTTCAGGTAGAAATCAATACAAACCAATACAAAGAAGAAAATGAAAACTAAAGTGAAATATAAGGAGCTGTAAGTCTGTACAAGTCACCTTTTGTCATTTTGTCTAGTTTACTGCCACCAGCTACACTAAAGATTTATCTGTTACCTTGGTGTCTAACATAGGTCAACCAGAGAAGCCCAGTGCTAACAAGCTGAAAGCAGAGCATTAATGCCAGTTATCGTAGCAGTGTGACATACTTTTGATTGGTTAATCAATTCCCTTCACATGCATTTATATCGGGACAAAGAAAGGAGTCCAATTATACGGCCAATCAAGCTATAGTCATAGCTCGACTGAACTGTTCATGTAAACGTACCGTGTGTTAACTTTGAATGCCCACCTCTCAGTGTGCTTGTTTGTGTCAGAGTGGGGGGGCTGTGTGTGACAAGACCTGGGTGAACTCACCCAAACAGATGCTGATTAGCGTGAGCTGCTTAAAGTAAGAATGGACATATGGATTGGGTTCATTAAGTTGACTTTAAACCGCAAAAAAACCTTTTAGAGGAATAGTTGCAGAATTGTAATGTTGAATTAACAGCAGAACTTTATCTTTTCACATTTTCCACAGGTTAAAAATCCTATTAGCAAAAAAATCCATTTTTGATGTTCAATTTTCTTTTTTTTTTTTAGTTTTAATATCTGTTCAGCAACCATCACAGCACTATTGTAAGTAACACATTCTAAGAAAATGGAGTGGTGGATCAAAATACCATATGCATGAAAGTTCAAGCTGTTTTGCATTTAAGAATTCCAGTTTGGATGTGAGTGATAAAATTTGTCAGTTTACGTGTTTCAGAGAATTTTTAAAAGTGTGGTCATGCAGTCATCTTACTGCTCAAAACTGTTTTCAAAGCAAAAGTCAGATGTTGAAAATGCCACTAAAATCAATCTGGCTGTTCTTCAGCTGTCTGCCGTCCACTGTTCAGGGCTAAAAAGGAAAAAGTTGTTGTTTTTTTTCTTCGGGGGATTGTGTGTGTGTGTGTGTGGGAGGATGTTTTAGAGTTGTGAAAGTAGATGTAAGGAATAACCCATTATTTTTAGTATAGTGTTTAGTGTTATTTGTGTAGTTCAGATGCTTTTTAATCTCTAGCAGTTTTAGTATGTAAACACTTAGCTTTTATATTGCTTGGGCTATATTTGAGATTTCTTTCTGGTTTTGTAATGTAAGATTTTCAATTTCATCTTGTTCATTATCAATGTTAGGGGGAAATGTATACATATCAGACTTTGAAGTATTCTTCCTATTTCTCTGCAATGAAAGGGGGGAAAAAACAATGTTTTCACAATCTTTTCTTCCTTACTTGCTCTCTTGCTTCCTGCACATCTGTGCTCTGGATTCTGTATATTTCTGTAGTCCCTCTCTCTTTCTGTCCCTTTCTCTTTCGTACACATCTTCTCCTGTGACTTCTTTTTTTCAATTCTCCTTGGTTCTCCTTCTATCCTGTCTCTCCTTACCTTTTTTTCTCCCCCCCCTTTTTTTCCTTCTCTCTCTCTCTCTCCCGCTCCTTTGCTCTCTCCCAGTGAAAGGCTGAGAATACCCAAGGGAGCTGATGCAATTAAAATGCTAATCCTGTCTGTCTACAGAGAGAGGGAGGGAGGGGGGCTGACAGCATGAGGGATTGCGGCTCACATGGAGAACTCGACTGAAATGGAGAACAGGGGGGCATTGGGGGAGATGTGGGGAGGGGGTACGCTGAAAGGGAGAGGGGGGAGGGGTGAGTGTTGGGGAGACGGGAGTGAAAAAGGGGATGCTAGCAAGGGAAAAGACAGACAAGGATAAAGCTTGTGCTCTGAGCTGAGCAGTGATATACTGACTGCGTTTAAGGCTTATCTATGCCTATGTGTGGAAAGCATTACAGTTAATGTACAGCACTACACTATTGGTTGGGTTGTTCACCCTCAACTGCACCACTTAAAATATTGTGTGTTGTCTGTATGCTCAGTCTTTCCACCTTGGCTGTGCAGAAATGAGAATGATTATGTATGCAGTGAGAGCTCAGCTGGATAGCCTGAATATTTCATAGTATGTGTTGCTCACTTAGTCTCGTGGTTCTACACCACCCAGCTAGGCTTGTAACGTATGCATAATGGTGAGCTCTAAAAGCTGTAGATGTTGGCTGTGGCCCTGAAACTGTTTTCTAAAGTAGTAGTTACAGCTTTCCCAATTTTCTTTTTCTTTTTTTTTTTACTTTTTTTTTGTTTCTCAGACACCAAGTCTATTGGCAGTGGAAAGAGAGCAGTTGCTTAGGTTTGGGGAATTAATAACAATAGCCAGTTCTGTCATGTGTTTTTTGTTTTGTCATGTTTTTCTTAAGGTCTCTTACTGTGCAGTATTAACTAATCATAACAGCAGCTTTAATATCACTACGCCACTAGACTGTTCATGAGTGCAATTCTGGGTAATCACAGCTTAATTGGAGTAATTAGGGGAATGTAGGGGCATTAGGCTACAGCTGGGAGCCATAATGAGTCCCAGCCAAGAGATGGGGGCTGAGGTGAAAAGTTTCAAGAGCCACAGTTACCCTCTTAACTAGTAGGTCAGCTGTACGTCTGTGAACGGACGGTATAGAATAAAATGAATCCTAATAAACTTATCTGCAGGAACTGGATGTACAATTAAACTTGGCTGAATTTTTTATCACCATGTTGCACTTATTTAGTGCAAACAAAACCATTGCTATCTAAGTTTGAGCAATTAAAAATCAATTGTTGCTAAGAAGTGTGGTGGTAATTTTTTGAAAGGAGAGGGAAAGAGGAGGGAAAGAGATAGGCGATTCAGGGTCATTAGTTCAGGCGGCTGGGTCTGCTGCATTCCTGAGCCATGAGATGGGGGAGCAGCAGAGCAGGAATGTGCCTTACAGAGAGACAAAACTTAAGCAGAGGGAAAGAAAAAGCAAGAAAGGAACTAGAAATAATAGGGAGGAAAGAGGGAAAGTTGGTCACTTTATTACAAAGGGCCTGGTGATACTGTGGAAAAGACTCATTTATGAAATAAAAAAAAATTTAAAAAAATCGGATAAAAAGTAAAACTGTCCTCATTTCTTTTCATCTGTTACACTACAGCACAGCTCTATCCATGTGGTAGTTCTGATTGCCTCCGTGTTGGAAACATGTTCTTCATTTTGGACTAACCTGAGGGGGGAAAAAGTGAATGACTCAATGTTATATAAAGGTTTTTGACAATGTAAGGACTATATGAATTCAAATTCATGTAAAAATACACAAATTATGATGTCAGAAAATTAGTTCAAGTATCTCTAAACTTTGATGATCAACCATTAAAGAAAAAACAACCAAAAAAAACAAAAACAACCTGCATATTCCTTAATGAGTGCATCATAAAGTTCATCATACAGCCCAGTTTTCTTTGGGATTAATCTTTCCATTCTTACTTTATGTGTCTCTTCCAGATTTATGGAAGTTAAAATTGCTTTTTCCATTTTAACTAGGTTTACAAGATTAAAAAAAAACAACAAATAGCAGAAGCACTTTTAAAAAAAATTATACATATAGCTTCTTTGCTTTTGGTTTCATGATGCAACATCTGATTTAATGAAAATGATAATCATTCTTTAAATTCAGTAATTCTATTCCTTATAAGTTTGATGTTCTTGTGACTAGTAGTCAAAGGATATTAACTTTACAGTGATTTAAAAATGAATGCTTGATGTCAGGTCAGTGTTTATAATTGTCACTTGAAAAATTAAGTAAATATTTGGTTATCAGATTATTAATTTTATTATGTAAGCCTTTTTGGGTCATTTTGGACTGACCCTAATTAACAATAAATTTTTACCTGATAAATGTGATGATGGTGATAATTATATATTTAGTTAGATAATAATTGTAAGTGCAGTTGACCTTTTGCAGCAGTTGTCTTGCAGTATCTCACATCTGGCAACTGTGATTTCCAAAATTAATAAACTTTTTAATTCTATGGTCAATGTAAGACATTTTGCTACCAAGTTTCTACTTTCTGAAGTTGAATGATTGAGGAGCAAAAAGGGCAAATGGAAATTTAGTTAAGCATTAAAAGCTGCAGACTCTAGGGAAAAAAAAGAAAGTTGTCTTAAGCTTGGCTTTTCATAACAGACTGGTGCCTGTCACAGTGAGTGTGTGTGTGTGGGTATTCAAGTGCATGTGTGAAAAAGAGAGAGATGAGGGCAAGGCTGCAGGCTGACAGAGGTCCTGGTATAATACAGTGGTGGAAAGCAGCGACTGATAACTATACTTATGGCCACTGGGGCTCATAGTGACAGCACATGCACTTCCATTACTGGTCTCATGCCTCATGCCTTTATCTCTGGCAGCCCGCCACAGAGGAGCCACACTGCCCTCTGCTGTTGATTTAGGGGACATTCAGGCTCATGCATTAAATCGAGCATAAGATACTTGCATTGTCAAATAGGTATGTACAAATTTTATATAAACGTGTACACAGTATAAAGGAGAAAAAGAAATGTAAGCAAATTGCAAACTATATGTAAACCTATATTTAATCCAAAGGTGTTCAATGGTGTGTTTCATATTGCTCAGAGGAATAATTATTGCACATTATTTTGCAACTTATTATTGCACTAATGATTGCATTGGGAATTGCACAGGGATAATGTACTTTAGAGTTTGATTGGTGTTAAACAACACGGCAGAGAAACCTGACAGGACTGCACCTTTTGTTTTTTGTTCCTTTTTGAATTGAAAGAAAGTACGACATTAAATCTTACATTTAAGTAAAAGTTTTCTTCTAGTTTTTACATTTTCTTTTGTCATTGCAGACTATGTGAACTCAACTTCATCTGGTTTGTGACTATGTATCAATTTTGGCATTTCATGCCAGCAACGTATTTCAAAATAGGTTTGGTACTGTGGCTAGCTGAGATTTCATTGTTCAAGGAATGTGGGAAGTAGCAAGCCTTAGCTGGGCAACCATGTCTCACGCCTTAGATGGCACCGTAAGAGCTGTGATCCACAGATAGCTGATATATCTACATTTGCAGGGGACTACTTTGGAAATGCCTTTTGTCAAACACAACAATTACCTCTTGAAGTGTTGCTGCCTGAAAAACATTTGGCAGAATTGAGAAACAAAATATGCAGCTATGACCTTGTGCTTGTTCTGTTCTTTAAGATGCATTTTGTGGAAAGAAAGAGACAAAATAATACCTGAAATGCTTCATAATTACACCTTAATGTCAAATTATGCAAGAATGGACAGCAACGTGGCTGTCTCAAGTTTTACTTTAGTTTTACTTTAATAACTCTTTGAACTAAGTTACTGGATACTGGATGTATAGTAACAGATTAACATGAAATATAAAGTATGTTTATACTACTTGCAACAATTTAAAGAGAGTATAAATTGCTCTCTTTTCAATATTTGTAGGTCATCTCATTATAAGATGAAGCATTGTAAACACATGACTTCTTTTTTCCATTAACAGTTCATCTGTTTGTCTCTCATGTCCAGTGTTGAGTATACGTGGTGTGCAGGAGGAAGACCCCCCAGATCCTCAGATCATGCGTTTGGACAACATGCTGCTTGCAGAAGGCGTGTCGGGACCAGAGAAAGGTGGAGGATCAGCTGCGGCGGCTGCAGCTGCAGCAGCAGCAGGAGGCTCACCCACGGACAGCAGCATTGAACACTCCGACTACAGAGCCAAGCTTGCTCAGATCCGTCAGATATATCACTCTGAGCTGGAGAAATATGAGCAGGTTGGTACTGAGCAGCCCTAAATACTTAAAGTGATGCACAGCTCCTTTAACCTTTGTTTTTCTGTGCATGAATGCATGAAAATAAAGTTTAAAGTGTTCTGCTTTCAAAAGAAATAGAACTGACGTTGTTACCTACATTACAGGTAGAATGGTCTGTATGTGGTGCAAAAAAGAAGGGAAAAATACATTTATTCAAGTTTTCTGGCACATGTACAGTTAATGCTCCTACTCTGAAATCCAATAAATGAAAGCCTGAACCTACCTGTTGACATGAAGATGACGTTTTGGTCTTTAGAAGAGTTCTTAAGGACTTGATTTAAAAAATGCAAATCTACAGGACTTATTACCTGGTTTGGGATTTTAATATTAAAAATATCAACCACTGTAGTGTCATTTTGGAATAAAAATGTGTGCAACAAGTGACAACCTTTTTCCTCAGCTTGCTAATAGTCTGTTGGTAATTTCAAACATTATAGCAGGTGACTAAAATATTGTCGCATTATTGCTTATTTTCTTAATAGGGGAAATTGAAATAGGGGATAAAGAAAAAGCTGGTTTAAACTCACCTGTTTGAATAATGGGTGTAGATCAGGACTGAGGTATCGTGAACTATGAAAATTAATTTTGACATGACATGTTCAGTACATAGTTTTTCTTTTTATTTTTTTTAATGCTGCTAACAAACCAGGTCTCCTCCTATTGCCACATTTTTCATAACGCATTGAACTCATCTGATCAGTAGTAAGTCAGCAGAAAAATCACCGCTGGACTGGACCTGTGCTTTGTGCCATTGTATGACAGTGGAATTGAACTTCTTTCTCTGCCCTTGTTCCAGGCCTGCAGTGAATTCACCAACCATGTAATGAACCTGCTGAGGGAGCAGTCTCGCACACGGCCCATCTCTCCCAAGGAGATTGAACGCATGGTGGCCATAATCCACCGCAAATTCAGCTCCATTCAGATGCAGCTCAAACAGAGCACCTGTGAGGCAGTCATGATTTTGCGCTCGCGCTTCCTTGATGCCAGGTGTGTGTATTTGTCTGGCTAGTATTCTTACCGTATGTGTATATAAGATGTGTTTGCTTTATTCTTTTATAGATAGAAGTGTGTGTATATCTTCCAATGTGTTTTTTTCCCCCCTGAAATGTACATTTCAAGCACATTGCTCATCATTTCTTTCATGTTTGTGTCAGACGCAAGAGGCGCAATTTCAACAAGCAAGCTACAGAAGTGCTGAATGAGTATTTCTACTCCCACTTGTCCAACCCCTACCCTAGCGAGGAAGCAAAAGAGGAACTGGCCAAAAAGTGTGGGATCACTGTGTCTCAGGTGACTTACTCACAAAACTCAATGTTTTGTTTTGGTTTTGCAGCTGTTGTTTACCCTAGAATCAAGTGTTAATTTAAGTATTTACTTTTAGTTTTTGCTACTGGTACATTAAAAAAATAAATAAATAAATAAAAAATTTAAAAATTCTGTTTCATTAATTTATTTATTTCAAGTTGAATGAGTTGGGATATGATTGTTCAACAACTGTAAACAATTAACTACATTCACATTTGAAATCATTTGTCTCTCAGGTCTCTAATTGGTTTGGCAACAAGAGAATACGCTACAAGAAGAACATCGGTAAGTTCCAGGAGGAAGCAAATCTCTACGCAGTTAAGACCGCGGTGGATGCTGCCAATGTGTCGGCGCAGGCTAGCCAGGCTAACTCACCGGCAACACCCAACTCAGGTATTGCTGATCGCTAAACATGATCTCCTCTCATCTGTTAATGATGCAATAAGTCACTCATTAAAAGGCGTGTCAAATTTTACAATACAGACTGAACAATAAATTCATAATGTTGTTAAACCGATTAAATATATGATGTTTTTTTATGTTCTCTTTTTCTAGCTCTTGTCTTAATGTTCAGCTCTTGAATTTTTGGCCTTTTGGTTTGTGCACTGAGGTTCCCTGGTCTTGAGACCTACATTCATATCATTACGTTTTGTGTCAGTATCACATAGTTATCAAAATTATTTTCCGTTCTTTCATAATTTCTTTATACAAATGGTCCCCATTACTAATAGAGCCCGACTTATTTATCAACTGGCCGATATTGGCTATTTGCAGATTTTTTTTCTCTTTCAGTATTGGCATTATAATGGCAATTTTTAAAAAGCGAAGATAAGGTGGTGGTGGTGGGGGGGTGCATTAACCATGAGTGTTGATGTTTTATAAATTGTCCCCCCCAGATGGCACTCTGCAGCTACACATTGGCATCGTCTGTTTTGAGCTCCAAAACATTTCCACAGAGCGTTATATTTTTATGACTATATTTTGTTGTTCAGTGATATTTTTTCATGAAAATAAGACAAGTTTATCTTATGTATTGTTACATGTTAGTGACATTGTTTATATGTTGTTTGTGAAAGAAAACAATATATTGACTGATACTAAGAGTCTGATTTATATATATGTATATATATATGTATGTATGTGTATATATATACATTTTTTTCCATCACCAAATATCGGTATGAGTCTTAAAAATGGGCCGGGCTCTGTTATTTGCCATTCACTTCTTTTTGTCAAGAGTTAACTAAATTTTTTACTAACATTTATATGTTATACTGTCTTACGCTGATGTGCTATTATAGTTTCCCCAGTTGAGGGCCATTGAGATGTTATTAATTTAATGCCATATGGATCTGTGAAGCCATAACATAAAGGTGGATACTTTTTTTTGGTACTCTTCCAATGCCGAGGATTAAAAGTGAAACCATAAGTGTTTCTGAAATAATTTGAAGATGACTAAATGAAACTGCACCCATTGTTTCTTATTTAATGTTTAACGCGTGGGGGTGGGGGTCTCATCTCATGATTATGACTCTGTTACTATGTTGATCGAGTTTGTTGAACCTTTTTTTTTCTAAAACTGGCCCCATTTGGTAAAAGTTTGAAACGTTTTAATTTGGAGCTACTGGCATTTTAGAATACTACTTGAATTGGCTTACAAAGTATGCAGATATATATGAGACGATTGCTTTTAATGCAGTCACTTTTCATGAGTTATGAAGTATTGTTTTGATTTGCTGTAAGGGCACAAACGACTGTCACATCTGTATATATTAACCAATCAGGTCTTTTAAACTTTTAGAGTGACAAAACTCAAAGGGGAGAAAAGATTCGCTTTTGAAACAATTCCTTGGTAGTCTGTCATTGGTAATTTTTAGGATGAGAATAACATTGACGTTCAGTTGAAACTATGATCTGTTAACACGTTGATGTGCAGCACAAGCCAGAGGAGCCACAAAGGTTTCCTTCAGTATTTTAATAATATAAGATTAGCTTTTAGATGTGATTAAAGCAGATCACACCAGAAGTGGGAAATTCCAGTCAGAAAAGGGACTTCTTTCACTTTCATGTTTACTACGCAGCAGCCATAATGATTCTGTCTGAAGAGTTTGACCTAACCTCAACGAGCTTCAGCTTGACTAAAGTGGGCTGTTACATAGTCCTGTGGTTTAACTTTGCAGCCTTTTCTGAGGTGTGATATAAGTACCAGTATGCAAAAGCTGCATTCTCAAATTCGACTCGCTTACTGTGTGTCTTTCCCCCAGTCTCTGCTCTATTTCCTGTTGTTCTCACGTTCAAAGAGCCATAAAAAAAAGTTATGAGGGGGAGAAAAAAAAGCATATATGTGTGTATATGTGAATAACTCATGTTGGCTACATTCAGTTCTCCAACTCAATCTACATATCTCAAGAAAAACAAGTACTTTGAAGAACCTCTTTGTCCTTATTATTGGTGCATGTTTTCCAACTTTCTTTGTGCAGCTGAAAGGCACATATATGCAGAGAAGCCCATTTGCTTTCAGGCTTATAAAAATAATTTATTTAGAATCAGCTGGTTGACAACGGTGACCCTCATATTGTGGCAATTTGAGATCAGAATGTACTTCTACAAGGCAGCGTCCTTGACTCGTGTCCACCAGTGTCAACCTTTGCCCATGTTGCACTGTAATAGGGCTTATTGACTATTGGATATACATACTGCCTGCAGGGTCACCAGGGTCATACAGCATGTCTCACACAGGTGACAACTTCCTTGGCCTGCGTTCCCTCAACGGCGAGGGTCTCAACACCACCCCCTCTCTACAGCCTCAGGTATGCTGTGAAGACAGCTGCAGAGTTGACCTCAGTGGTGTTAAGCTATCTCCTAAGGTCTGGGATATACTTGCAGTTTGACCGAGCGTTCACGTACACCACACATCACATATGCATCCCATAATTTCTGGAGGACATGAATGACTAATGCACCAAACCTGGGATACGTGTGGCAGCCCCGATGTGTACACATGCGCTTTGCAAACGGCAAGTCTGTTCCAGCCTCAGGATCCCAGTATTCCCCTCCTGTAGCCTGGCTCCTGTTGACCTCTAACCAGTAATCTTGTCAGATTAATGGTTCATTTCTTTTTGTCTAGGTTGTCCTCCTCCTCCAACTTTATCACCACGGCTTACCTTTGTCAGCCCCCATTTTCCCAAACTCATTCAAACGTCCCGTGTCCACGCCCTTACCTGTGTATTCCAAGATGAAATTTCTACAAACTTGTGATTGTTGTTTTTTTGTTTGTTTGTTTTTTTGATAGCGGTGGTTATATGCTGTCCTGAAAGAATCCACAGATTTCTGCCCTAAAGTAGTAGTATAACAGTGTAGGGGGGGGAGGGAATGCCTGGCTTCATTTTTAGCCTTTTATGTCATTCAAAGCGTAAAGATGACGAGTTTGCCAACTTGTCGTTTTTACTATTTTAAACGAGATGATAAACCAGCAGAAAAGCACTTGACTAATGTGAACTGGTACTCGTGTGTCTGGTAGAAATCCGTGGATACTGTCATCCATTCATTGTCCATTTAAAACGGTTCCATAAACGTTTGACCAATTGTCTAAATGACTTAATGTTTGTCACCAAATGTTTTGTTTGTGGCAGGTGGATACCCTGCACCGTGCTACACACCTGACGGGCGGCTATGAGGAGTTGTCAGGTAGTGGCCTCTTCACCCATCATCGCTTGGATGTGAGTGTCAACAAAAAAAGCTTTGTTGTGGTGTGGTCATTTCTGTAGTTGGAGTCTGGCGTTTTCAAGATGTTCCCATAAAATCTCAGCGAGCGCTAATTTAATAAGGTGCAGCTTTTGATGTAAAGCAGATCCTAAGATTTTGTTTTAAGTGAAGTTTTGCTCAAGCGCTACTAAAACCATAAACTACTAAAGCAAATTGAAAATATCAACTTCTTTTCATTTGGAAAGATTAAACATAATGTATTAGTTTGACTATAAAGATTTTGTCAGTTTCATGTTTGTCAGTCCAGGTTTCCACGCTGATGTTTATTTGGTAACTACAAAACATTAAACACGTCAGACTTCCAAGAGCAGTAGGTGGAAAAAAAAAAAAAAAAAGTTCACTTTAAGTTCTTCCTTTGTTTTTCCAAAAGTTTACAATGTCCTGTGCCTCTATAGTCCCAAATTTATTAGCCTGAAACAAGAAATGAGAAGGTAATCATAGCTGTCATGCACATTTATAACGGTACAGTGCATGTGCAATATGTGTTTGTACATAACTGGTTTTCTTAGTAAAAGGCATGTTTAAACACGAACGTTTATCAGTTGGGGATTCTTCTATCCACATGAGATAAAATACAAATACAAATATTTGTTTGTATCCAGTCCATGTCAAGGTGGTACTGTTCTAGAAAATGTAATCACATTTGTAATTAATTTACAGAAGTAAAGGAAAATGAATATTTGGCTGTTAAAAAAACAAAAACAACAGTGTGTGAAATCTTATTTACAGACTCAGACATTTATTTGGTGAACTGAGGAATGTTTGTTTCCTGTTAATCACTGATATACTAATATTCAGTTGCGTAATCGTTCTCTGAGAACTGGTTCACGTGTGTTGCATTTAGTCATCCAGCTTCTTGCACACATGAACAGGTATTTCAGTCCAGAACCGTTGGACTATCTTACACAATTCCTCTGCATTTCTTAGTTTGTCATGAGAAACAGATACTTGATGTCACACGTTTTCTATTGATCCAAGTCCAGGATTGGTATGGTTAATCTCGTTGGTCTGGAACCAAGATGCTCCTGCTTCCAGGTGTTTGGGGTCATCTGTCTTGTTAAAAGACCCATTTTCAAGTACATTTCCTCTTCGGCATAAGACAACATGACCTTTTCATGTACTTTGTATTCAAACTGATCCATGATCCCTATTATGCAATAAATAGACCCAACTCCATAGTATGAGACATATTCTGATGTCATGATGCTTGCACCACCATGCTTCACTGTCTTAAGTGTGCTATGACATGAATTCAGTGTTTGCCTGTTATCTGACAAACCCTCTGTGACCCCTCGACTCTAAATGAACAATCTTGATTTCATCACAACACAAACGTTGTCATTTCCCTTTAGCTGATTGAGTGTGTTCTTTTGAAAATTATAACTAGGTATCTGGGGGGGGGGGGGGGGGGGGGGGGGGGGGGGGGG
>JBAMYA010000023.1:6291020-6306308 GCA_037176975.1 Arrhamphus sclerolepis | reverse complement strand
AGGGGCAGGGGGGGGGGGGGGGGGAAAAGAAAAGAAAAAAAAAAAAAAAAAAAAAAAAAAAAAAAAAAAAAAAAAAAAAAAAAAGAATCAAGGACATATTTCATCAAAGGTGCAGCACCTGTATGTTGTCTTACCTGGTGATGGGAGGACGGTATGCTGGTTGAGGAAGGGGTGCGTCTCAGGGGATACTGACCCAGTAGAATGAGCATTTAGATGTGGAGGTCCAGGTGATGCAGAGTTGCCTGTATTGTGGGACATGAGCATGCCGCCAAAAGGTGGCAGGGACTCAAAGCTAGTCTCTAGTAACTGGGAGGACTCGAGCGCAGCAACAGGGGGCGGAGCCATGAAGCCTGCAGGGGATGGCTGATGTTGGTGTTGCTGCTGCTTCATCTGAACGTTGGACTGAGGGCCAACAGCCTGAGACTGAAGCGCAGCCTGAACTTGAGGATGCGACTTCTTCCCCTCCTTCACAGACTGGCTCTTCTTCTTCTGCTGTTTTAACATTCCTGAGAAAATAATTGTAATACGAGTTAGTTTTATTTGATTTATTGTTAAATATGGGAACTGGAATATTCAAGCTTGCAGTCATGTACCTGTCCCCTCAGCTTCACTATCTGAGCTGGAACCACTGCTCTCTGAAGAAGATCCAGTCTTTTTAGAAGCAGCCATGGATTCCACAGTCTTCTCAACTGAGAGGGGAAAAAAAGTCAATGAAATTTTCCAAAAGCAGTAACGTATTTAATCGCATATGGTTCATCCTGCTCATTTCAATGGCTTACCAGGAACCTTTTTCTTCTTACGGAGGCAGGAAGACACGTATCTCTCTAGCTCACGCAGAGTGGAGGGCTTCAGAGTCTCAAAGTCGATCTCAATTTCATCAGGGTTTGAGTTTTTGAGTGAGGGCTCCCTGGACTGAATAATATGCACTACACGGCCAAGCTTGTCACCAGGAAGCTTGTTGATATCCAGGCTTAGCTGCCTCTTCTCCTCATATGTCATAGGCTTGCACTTCTCCCCTGTAATTGATGACCCAGGGGCTCCAAGATCATCCTCCAGGCTCGCAACGGGCTGCAGGTTGGAGGGATGGTTGCTTTTCATCACCTCCTTTTTACTGCAGAGAGAGAGGGAAAAAAAACCCCAAAAACTGTGACTCACTGTAACATAACACCAACCATCCTTTAGTTTGCGGTTATATTTTAGAATGTCCCTTCAACTGTTTTACAATTTACAGAGCATAACAGATTAACTAATTACCATTACAGTTGAACCATTTAGGAAAAGGTTTTCATTCATGTGGCTGAGTCCACAAACTGCTAATGGAAATATGGAAAAAGTGCCTGGGAAAAATTTAAGACCCACCTGGGTTTCTTCTTCGTAACAATATCTTTGTTGTTAATGGTCTTGTTTTTCTTAGACAGCTGCGATACAGGTATAGGATCCTGCACCTCATCTACAAGACCAGTCATGCTGCCTTTCTTCTTATGCTTATCTTTTTTCTTCTCTTTCTTTTCCTTCTCTTTCCTCTTTGGTTTACTGGCTTGTGGTTGTGACAGGGCAGCCAGCTGCTCGTGGACAGCTTTCAGCTGTTTGGAGAGATTAGAGCAGAACTCACAAAGTTTTACAAGAATGGAGCAACAAACTTGTCATAATTGTGAACCTCCTTTGATCACTGACCTGTTCCTGGAGCTCCGCCAGCCTCTGGGCCCGCTCTTCTTCTGAGTCATCTGTAGACGACTCGGACTCAGAGGATGAGTCACTGGAGCTGTCTGAAGATGAGGCAACGTGAGCCAAAGGAGGCTGGGGCTTAACAGGGGCAGGGTGGTGAAGTGGAGGAGCAGGGGCTGATACTGTAGGCTTGGGCTCAGGCTCATCCGGCATCTTGGCAAAGCGCATCTCAAAGACGTCCTGTAAAGTGACATTATGCAAGTCAGTTCTCGAAGCATTCTGGTGGTTTGTGGTTCTTATTTATTTAAAGTGTTAGATTGCATAGCCATAAGGATACCCCACCATCTGGTCCCAACATGTTAAACAGCCACTGTGGTCACCCAACCAGCAGATTTTAGTGCCAAGATCGAGATTCAAACAGTGGGGTGACCTCCTGACATTTAAAATCCAAACTCAGAACATAACTTTTAAAAATACTTTTTAATACAAAATACCATTGTGACATTCCTCTTTCATGTTTTTATGTATGTGCTTAATCTTTTGTGTGTCTGATTCTTGCTGTTATGTTTATTCATGCTATTTATTTATTCATGCAAAAATATTTTGTGCACCAGCTGATCTCTTAAAAAGGTAAAATAAACCGTGATGCACTGATTAAAAACTTTGCTTTGTCAGGTGGACTTCTTTAGCACTGAATCAGTGGCTTTCGCCCTCCGTCTGAAAAGGTCCATTTGTAAGACCACACTCAAAACTTTACAACTAATGTGAAGCAATAAATTTTTAAGGATGTGCCCAAAATAAACTTCATATCAAGTTCATTGGTTAGAATCTCCTCTCAGTGATCTTTCAGTGATGAAAGTATATAAATTACAGTGAAAAAAAAGCAATGGAAAACAGCCCATCCTTTTTTCAAATGTTTTTCAGCAAAAATATTTTTCTTTTAAATGTAAGAAAAAAAAAAAAAGAGCCTCTTTTAAAATGCATTAACTGAAAAAAAATACTACATGGACTGACTTTCAGATCAGATGGCATTTATTTACCTGTAGTTTGCGTGCCATGGATACCACTTCATGGTCCGGTGGATTATATTTGTAGCAGTTAGAAAACATTAACCGTACGTCAGCGGCAAACTCCTGGGGATCTCGGTATTGTCTATTCTCCAACTTGGCCTGATAAACAAATGGGTGACAAAGGATATCAGTTACTTGTCGTGTCACAATTGCACTTTTGGATTTTAGCTGTTGCTAACAAACAACATCCTTTTCAACACACCTTGATGGTGCTGAGGTCCATCGGATGTTTGATGATATCGTGATAATCGTGTAGTCCCAGTGCATCCACGTCAACGGGTTTGTAGAACGGCCAGGCATAAGCAGCGTGCTTCTTGGAAAGCATATCTCTAACAAGACTAGCACAATAACCTAGCTGATCCTGTGGCTTGGGGCTAAGACCTCCACTTGGTCCGCCAAGTCCCGTCCCCATACCTATGTGATGCTGAGAGTCTGGAGCGTCCTTCTTCATCAGTTTCGTGGGCCGGGCGCTCTCTCGCCTGGGTAGTGTCTTCCCAGACTTGGACTCTGCCGGTGAAGACTCACTCAGCTGGTCGTTTGCTGTAGGTGTTGTAGTGTCTGCTTTCCTTTTTTGGCTCTTTCTTTGCTGGGTAGCAGTAAATAGAACCAAAGCAGAGAAATAAGAAAATAGATAGAGATGACACACATTTTCTGATTTCAAAATGTGCCAGCATGTCAAAACATACTGCTGCATTAATCTGCATTGATCACACTTACTTTGGTCATTGTTATAGGGGTCTGCAACATGGGGGCAGTGGTCTGGATGGATGCAGGGGGAAGAGAGGTCTGGGCAGGGAGAGGCACAGAAGTCATGTTAGGAACTTGAGGAGCACAGTCTGATTGACCCAGGGAGTACGGCGCTCCAAGCTGTGGCGCATGGCTGGGTAACGTTGGGGGTACGTGGGGTGGCAGGGCCTGCATCAAAGGCTGGGGAGGTAGTGATGGCGGGCCCTGCACTGGTCCTCGAGGCTGAGGGGCTGCTGAGAGGTTTGACAGACCGCGCGTTTGAGGAGTTGTGGATAAAGAGTCAATAATGGCCCCGGGTTTTAAGTTAAGACCTTGAGGACAGAACAAAAGACTTAATTAACGTACTTTCTTACTGACAGCAGGTTCATGAAAATATCCCAACAAGACACAAGTGAGCAAGCCAAGTACCTGTCTCTCTTCGGCCCCTCCCACGTCCCTTTCCCGTCATGACAACAATCTCAGTTTCTTCCTGAGGCATTTCTGTGACCTTTTGGAGGAAAACCTTCTCTAGAGCCTCGGCCATTAACACTATGTCATCTCCAGGCTGCAGGGGGAGACAAACACTGTTAGCAAAGGTGCAATAATATCAAAAAAGTCTGGAATGTTATGGCAACAAGGGCTTCAGTGTACAACTGTATTACCTTGTTGTAGATGTAGCAGTTGGTAAACATTGTGTTGAAGTCTTGGATACATTCTTGGGCATTCCAGTAGTAACTGTTCTCAAGCCTTTTCTTGATTGTTCCCATGTCCATAGGGTTTTTGATTATTGAGTAGTAGTCCTGAAATGATAGCACAGACCTATGTCAACAGGAAAATTGTAGAAACCTCTCAATACCGTCATCATCTCTGCAAATTAAAACTGATGTAGAATACATTCAACCTTTTCAACATTGTGTAAATAGTTTTGTGTAGAATATATATGTGTATGTATACACACACGCACGCGTTCAGTGGATTAAATACACAACTTTGGATTTCACTCACAATTTTGCACTGTTTCTTCTGTAACGTTTTTGTAACGTTGTAACACCTGAACAAATCTCGCTTCAATTCCAGATTTGCAGAAGAACAGTCTCACTTTTGAGTTTTACAAGTTTGTATCACAAACCATCCTCTCATTACACTGACAATCCAGAATACTCTTCATTTATCAGCTAATACGACCAGAAAGCACATCATACTTCTACACCTTATGAAATTAAAAATTATAAATCATGTAAAATCATGTATGTAGAATGTATGTAGAATTTGTAATTTATCAATTCATGAATACGGGGAGGAGCATCAAGTGCGGGTGGTCACTCTGGTTCATGTGTGTGTGTGTATACAGATATACATATACAAGGACCCCCTCACAGAAATCTGTTCACGCTCATCTTCACATGTCTGAGACAGTTCTTAGTGCACAACAGTGATTCACACCAACTAATTAAAGTTTTTTTTATGGGTAATTACAGTATATTAATTGATTTCAATAATAATAAATAACCATATATATGTTTTTATATATTGTGTTATTATTTGATTCCTGTATTTGAGTGTGAAAATTATGTTATGTGTGAAATTAATGTAAAAAAACAAAATTATTTGGGTGGAAAAGATAAATATGTCAATAGATTTGTCTTTTTTCAATCTTGTTTCTTTATTTTCGTGTACATGTTACAATCCATACTGAATAGAGCAGACAAAACAACAACAAAAAAAAATATATATATGTATATATTTGAGAAATGCATATACTGTAACCATGACCAAAACATTTTAAGCAAGTTATAGTCCAACAATATGGCTATCAATGTACAAAAGAAAATAAAAACCTCACATACAGTGTTGTTTTCATTTTGTGAAAAAATAAATACTCTTACACCACCTTCAGCAGAAAACATTCTCCTCCATTTAAAGGAGCCTTCAACAATAGCGGACTCAAACTCAATGTACAAAACTGAAGGGTGACAAGGATGGTTTGGAAAGATGAATAATTCCCCATGAAATATCAGCACATGCATGTACACATAATGTTTAGATGCTAAGAACTTTGTGACAGTTTGCACAAGATGGCGATGTGACTGTGAAAATGTTGAGGTATATAATGTTATACATACAAAAGCAAAGCTGGTACTCACAGGCAGGCCGAGTTTAACTGCATCCACCGGTGCATGAAAAGGCCAGGCAAACTGGTGCTTCCACAGGGTTTTCACCACCACTTTGAGTAGGTACTGCAGCTGATTGGTCTGGCGCTTCGGCCTGCTGGGGTTGATGCATTCTGGAGCTGGAGGATTGCCTCCCTGCTGGGCCTGCCCCTGGCTGCCACTGCTCGACATCTGTGCTGTATCCAGGCCGTCTCCCATTCTGACCAAGTTGGACATGAGCTCAGGCCCTGGTGCAGGAGCTGGAGCTGGAGCTGGAGCAGGGGCAGGGGCAGTGGTGTTGACAGGACACCAGTTCAGTCTTGGCCCTGGGACAGACTCCACAGACAGAGCACCGTTGATCCCATTGCACTCCTCACTGGACTCTCTAGAGAGAAAACAGACTGTCATTAACATGAACAAGTATAAACTATTCTAAATAATAAAGTGGATGAAACTGAATTGATGGATGGGAATATGATATCTCTTTCATCAAAAAAATATTTTAAGTTAAAATTCCTTTTTAACAATTTCAGACTTATCAGACTTTGTTTGTTGTATGCATTCAGGTTAAACATTTCAGAAGGCCAAACTGCAATACATACAACTACAACACTTCAGTCAAGCATCATCCTCCCACATTAGAAATGTGGATTTGGAGAACCATTCAACCACATATATTACACATAGTTAAAGTCTATAATTAATAAAATATAAAAGCGTAACTTAAAAAAGAACTTAAAAAAACAAACAAACAAAAACAGGTTTATTGTCAAACATGATTCAATGTGATACAATGTGTATTAAAAATAGCTTAAACTGTGCCCAAGTTTGATTTCAACATCTGCGTGTGTCATTTTATGGGATCTTTGTCCTCTTACTCCGTCTCACATTCTGGGAGTGTTTAGATGTGGGTGGATAAGGAGGGAGAATGTAATTAGCGTCATCTGGCAGCTGAGGAACTGTGTGCGCCACTTTGTGCTCCGTCCTAATGACCACTCCCACGCAGTCAGAGACATTAAACACTTTTTTTCTTAAAGGCTTATAAGAGAAAGGTTAGGTCAAAGAAGCTGGAAATGCTAAACAAAAAGACTCAATACACTGTTCTAGGAAAAAGCACTTCAAAAGTTGTGTTTTGAGCCCTCATTGGAAACAGAATAGACTTCCAGTCTCGCACTCATGCAATACAACAGAACAAACACACACGCACTGATATTTGTGAGAAATCTGATTCCTGATGAGTCAGTTTCTGAGAAGACGGAAGCAGTTTGTAAACCACATGATCGCTGGTTTGGCCCTCACTAAGCTGCAACAATCAAGAATCTGACTAACTGCCCAACGTTATATGACCGCACGTGGAAGGAAACAGTATCGGTCTCACACAGATGGAAAGTCTGTGGGAAGAGCAAAACAAAAAGAAAAGAAAAAGAAAAAGAAAAGAAAAGCGAGAAAACCAAAGAAACAACCTTTATCTAAAGCATGTCAGTCACTTGCATTAATCCACAGACTTTCAGGAAAATCATATCAAGGCTTTCACCTGGTCTAAAATTAGTGTCAAGGAAATACAAAATCTGAGGTTGAGTACTGATGGATCCATGACTTGTGCTTTTATAACGCATGTTTTCAGCTGTCACGCACAGCGGAGCAAGGGGCAATTAGTTAAACCACATGTGTCATGTCTGTTTTATTTTTTTGTTTTTATTTTTTTTAATTGATGTCTGCCTGTTTTTTTTATGTATTCATGTCTTTAGTAGTGATCATAAATACTCGATTTGACATGAAAATTGCCCATAGCAGCTTGAGACAGGACATGCATTCCCCAAAGAATATTTTATTGTAAGTAATAACAGGTCGTGTTTCTGTTAACAATAAAAACAATATAAAGGAAATAATACTAATACTACTACTACTACTGATGATGATGATTAAAATAGCAGTAGTTCAGGTCTGGACAGGAGATTTCAATTTTCTCTCTCATCTTTACAGTTCAGTTATTAGTCACAGAAATCTCTCTCAATAAATAATATATTAACAAGCATGTCACCTTTAAAATACTCTAAAGATATCTTCATTGTTTTACATTTCAATGTTTTCATTAAAAAAATTTATCTTTCCTCCATCTGCACTCCAGCTGCTTCAGTGTACATCATTTTTTTGTAATTTCTCCACAGCCTTTATTGACTGCATTAGATATACCATAATTACAGCTAATATCCCCATTCTACATCAGGTGCATTTATGAAATGCATCTATGGACGTTTTTTATTGAGAAACTATTTAATACATCTCATTTAACAGTCCACCAACATGCAACATTACTTCAGAGCTGCTTTATGTTTCCGAATGTCTTCTTTCTACGGGGACAAACTAGTTTGCTACTGTGTGCGGGGCTTAAAAACTGCTGAAGGGAGGCCGTTTTTAGTCTAACAGGTAAGTATTTGTTCTGGCCAGTTGGTGGTTTAACGCATTTCCACATCACAGTGAAGTATCAGCTACGTCAGACAAGGAAGTGCTAAAAAGAAAGTAACTGTGACGAGACATTACCCATGTTACAAAATAAACAGAGTACAGCTGAGCCACACAATGCCATTTACAAAGGCCATAAACGGTACAACGGACATAAATAGAACTATGAAGAGAGCACCAGACTAATGCTTTAAAGGAGATGATGACAATCACACTTACGAGTCTATATACATTTCTTGAGAAGTACTGTCCTCTTACAGTAAGCTTTTTTAAAAAGAGGTGGTCCTTTTGACATGAAAAGGCACCGTATTGTTCACTTTGTTGCCAATTATGACATTTACAAAAGGATCCACAGATGATTACTCATGCCTGATACTTTATTTTATTATAACATAAAAGCTTGAATACTGGCTGTGATTTACCTTGAAAATACAATCACGATCAGTAATATTCTGCTTTAAATGAAAAAGTTAACACAGCGAAATTGAAAAATATACAAAAGCCCATCTCATTTCTATAAACTCAATGTGAATGTGATTGTTTGCACACATGAAATATTCAACAATATTAAAACATGACCAATGACAGGATAAATTTAGATCTGCAAAGGGTACACTGAGGACATCCTCACTGTCTGGAAAACAGCACTGGCTAGGGATGGGAATCAAAAACCGGTTCTTGTTGAGAACCGGTTCCCAGTGTTTGAATTCCTTGGAATCATTTGCCAATTTTGCAAATGATTCCGCTACCGATTTCAGTGGGCGAGAATGACGTCACCACGCACGTTGCATAGCTTACGCAAGACACGCAACATGCGTGGCGAGTCCAATGCAGCTAGCAGTCAATAGTGTAACACGCGAGCTGTGAGGGCTTCAGACCTGTCCTATGGGACAATAAAAGAGTCGAAATCGCCATGGAGTACAGAAACTCGTCCCTGTTTAATCACGAACTTCCCTTCTTAAAGTCTGCAGCAGGATGAATACAACCCTGTCGGGGCAAACATGGCTACCACAACAAAGCCACACCTTTCAAAATAAGAGCACATAATATAACCGGATGCTCAAGTGGTAAAAACACTCGAAAGTCCGGTTACACTTCACTAAAAAGATAACAACAGGGCAACTTGCAATACTTCCAGCATGCAGTAACTATTAATGAATGTTTTCGATCCACTCCGGACTAACGTTAGCAATTCTCAACCCTGCAGCAGCAGCAACATTAGCATGTCCTCGACTAATAATACTGCTGGTAATTAACTAACAAACACTGCCTATTATGTTAGCACCATTTGCCTCATTGTAAAACCTGATATCAGTAACGGTTAATGTTAAATTAATGCCTTCTCATGCATTTCATTTAGATGACCATCACGAGAGACAGTGTCTGGCTCAGAGCCAGAGGCTTATTTTTTTGGAAAACAATTGTTAATTCATCATAGTTGATGGTTGCAGATTTGCACAATGCAGTTCCATTGGATTTGACTTGATAGTTTTATTTTGGAGTGCTCAGCTCATATTCTGTTAAGAACAAGAATTTTGATTTCTTTTCGAAACATGTTGGACATTCTTTTAGAATTGCCACAGAATAATTTATATTGTATTTCGTTAATTTCTACAGAATATTTATTTCATTATTATTATTATTATTAAATTTCATTTTCGTGATGCTAATTGACCTGTTGTTCCTTTTTTCCAAATGAGAATTGATAAGGGAATCGATAAAGAACCAAATCGTTAAGCAGAATCGAAAATGGAATTGGAATCGTCAAAATCTTATCAAGTCCCATCCCTAGCAGTGGCAGTAGCTTGATATATTAATCCAGTGCTTGGGCATTCACAAAGCATTTTGTGGATGAGATGGTTTACGCCACTAAGATGCGATGAAGTAAGATTGTCAACATTTGTATGTCAGCATATATAAAACCTGTATTGATTCAGAATTATGTCCTGCATCAACACTATTGCATATCAGCTATATGGACAGGGATTTTCAGTGAAAAGTCAATTTGCTCCTCTGCTTGTTAAAAAACAGGTTCATAACTAGAGAGTGAAGAGCTCAGTTATGACAAATGTTAAGCTGAATTATAACATCTGGAGCCATTTTTGCAGACACTGCCACAGTAGCAATTGAAATTTTTGAGAATCATGAGGAAGACAGACAGTTCTGCTTCCATGCGAGACTCAATACTGGAAAGTTTGTTGGCAAGGTTTGAAAGGATTTTTAAGAAGTGCATGCCAATTCTTTCATTTAAGAATACTTTGATTCAAACTTGTTTTTACTCTTGATGTCAGCAACACATCATAAAAAAAGAATGTAAAGATGGACAGAAGTTCATCAATCTAAACACTGTGGAACAATTTCAGAAAAATGTCCCTCAAGGTAAAATAGCACAGATCCCCCCCCCCATCTACAGTTAGGGTGGGCATAATTTAAAATGTTTTGGTACAAATACCAAAACCGATACCTTGTTTTTGATACCTGAACATTACTTTTATCATAACCAGCTTATTAAAATAGTAGTTTGCTTTTCTGTTACATTTACGACCCATTAGACATAAATAATTATTTACTTAACTCTCTGTCACGCAGAGAACCAAAACTAGTGAACCAGTAAATATTAGACAGCTGTCAAATCATTCTAACTTTTATTCCAGTAAAGGTTTTTCCAAGTTCAGTTTATGAAAGTTCACTTCCCTCCAGAAAAAAGGAATTCTCTGTAATTAAGTGTGGGTTTTACATCTGACCTAAACAATCAAAACCAAGAGCATTTATGTCGTCGCCACAACACTTCTCTGGGCCAAAGCTCATGTAAAATCGTCTAAACAAAAATGGAAAACTTTTGTGCGGTCAGATGCATCATAATTTGAAACCACAGAGAGTAAAGAAGAGGGACCATCATCTGTGATAATATGGGATTGCATTACTTCCTATGACGCGGGCACCTTACACTCAATGAAAAGCACCATCGATGCTGAAGAGTACATAACGGTTTTAGAGCAACATATGCTCCCATCCAGAAAACATCTTTTACAGGTAAGGCCTTGCTTATTTCAGCCAGACAATGCTAAGCCAGATACTGAACCCAACACAACAGCATGGTTTCACCGGAGAAGAGCCTGAGTGCTGAACTGGTCTGCCTGCAGTCTAAAACTTTGACCAACAGAAATCATTTGGCACACCATAAAGCAAAAACCACTGAGAAACTAGAATCCTTCAATGGACAAGAATGGGACAACATTCTTATTTTAAAATTCTGTCTAAAACTTGTTCTGTGGAAGGGGAAGCAAAACTTTTTTAGATCTCACATCCAAGTAAAATATCTGATCATTAAATAATTTTTTCATCACTGCAGTGCTGGTTATATTTTATAATCTGAGTTTGACTTTTTTCTTCAATATTTTCAACAGAAATTAAGTATTTCTGATCACGGCATATACTTTGCTGATATGTTTGTGTATGAAAACTAATGGTTCATCCAGCAAATTATCAAACAGATGAACCATCTAGTGATGTCATCTACAGGTTTTCTACAGAGGGAATTTGAAGCCTCCCTTTCCTCATATGATGCAGTGCCATTTTGAAAAAGGGTGGAGAAAACTGCTGGAACTGATCCACCTTAGTTCAGTATCAGATGTTTTAGCTTGGCTGGCTTAGCTAATGTTAACTTATGATAAATAATATTACTTCATTCTGATCAAATCTGTCCAAACATTTCATTTCAAGTGCAAGAGCTGAAATGAGGACAAGTTGAGCTCTACTGGGACCCACCAGTCGCTGGTTGTCTTTCCCCTGCATACACGTTCTGTAGTCATGTAAACCTTTCACCATAAGCCGACGAGTGGCAGGACGATTGACTGCAGACCCAAGGATACCTTCGTTTGTAAGAGCTCTGAAATCATCCTCTGTGTCTCCTGGCTCTTTCAGCCGAACTGCGCTGGAGGAACTTTGGAGCTACCAGTTGACATCTGCAGTGGGACCCCTTACTTCAGATGTCATTTTGATGGTGACCGCATTGTGTAGCTGATGCTTAGCGCGGAATCCTAATTAAACTTCAGCTTCACACCCTTCAGACCAACCCACAGCCCAAGCTATTGGCTATGGCTTGCTCTCATCGTGAACTCCAAAAAAGACAAAAAAAAAAAAACCATGCTTCATTCATAGCTTCATTCTTGAAGGCACTAGTGAACAGACAGGTGCCTGTATCAATTTGGGATTTAAAATTTTTTAGAATGTGAAGAGCTGGAAAACAACAAAGCCATACAAAAGTCATGCAATATGGATATGAAATACAGTGGAAATACAGCCAACCACAACCATTAGGTCATTGTACAAGTACAAAGAATCAGCCTAACAGGTGACAGCAGAGTTGAACCACTGTATTAACATACAAAGACACCTAAAAATCAGACACACATGTAACATTGCTGCCTTTTTGAGACATTACAAGCATTGGGCACTCACAAAGACAGAGCTATCTGAATTTACATCTAAACAACAACATGGCCAAATGATGGATTGGCTGCACATAAGCTGGTGAATAGTGTGCTAACAAAAGAAAGTGGCAGAATAAGGGTATTGGAACAGTTCTGGGGGCACCAATTGCCAGTCTTCACAACTCTCATGAGAATTTTGGAGTGACAAGGTTATTTCTTTACGTTGATAGAGGTTGACATAACCACCATAGATGATCTAGAGAAAGCACTGAAGCTACCTAACACTGTACACCCATAATGTCTGAAGAGAAGTCAACAACAATATCCATCACTGTGCACATCTACATACAACAGTTAAAGAGATTCAAGCTTTCACCACATCACAGAGCTGTATGCAATTTGAACTCAAGTTATGGTTCTGGTATGGTATGGTTCCTATCTGTAGCAGAGAAGTAATGAGGAGAAACCTTATAAACGTTTTCTTGTAAATGTTGATCTGACACTCACACTCACTTGTCATGCCTGGGTATTTTACTGAATGTCAAAATTCACAGGCTGTGCGCTGTTCTATGAATGAGTGTGCATTTATTCAAATATATATGTATGTGCAATGAAAGGGTGTTAGAATGACAATTTAGTATCATTTTGGGGTGGCACACCAGCTTAACTTCTATTTAAATAAAAATCCCTGTTATGTTTTAATGATCAAACCTACCATCATTGGTGCTATACTCTGCATTCTGATCAGGGTCCTCCCCAGCTCTTGAGAACACAGTGGTGCTACCAATGACTAAATACTAACAAACAAGCATTAAAAATGCTCACAAAAATGTTAAAAAGCTTAAAGACACTGTAATGCCCCATATATCAGCGCAAAGCTTCACAGCTTTCAGAATCTGTTGGAATTATGTCAATAGTGTAAATGGACAAAGAACTACGATAATTTGAAAAATGCATGTCATTTCCTGTCACCGGCGACAGCTCCAGTTTAACAGGGTTAACTTAATTTTTTTACTTAAACCAGTGACTGGGGTGAAGCTCGGCAAAACCATGTCAGTCTGCGGTGTTTCCACCAGCGCTACCTGCTGAGTCAGCAAGTCCGTAACTCACTTGGAAAGCCAGCGGACGGTTGAGTCCGTCACTCACTCACTTGAGTCCGCAGTAAAAAAACAAAACAAAAACAAAATGAACAATAAAAGAAAAAAGAAATCAATAAACCCAAAATGTAAAGTCACAACCAAGAAATGGGATATTACCCAACAAACTTCATCAAGCATTGTCATAATAATAATGATTACCAAAATATTGAAAATGTGTTTAAAAGTCATATCACCATGATTGAAAATTATATATGTAGTTATTATTGAATTATTGTCCACCCCTAACTCCTATTGACATATTAAAGGGCGTATTATATTATAATGCTGTCAGGATGCTGAACTCTAGGTGTGGGAGAAAAAAAAAGAAAAAAAAAGATTTTTCAATGCAGTAACCATAACTTAGTAGAGCAGCTTATCAGGTGTACATGAACAGTAGTGCAAATGTTCAACAGCAACAGGTACAACAGCAAAGCAAATAATTGTGGTGGGATGTTCATAGAGTTCTTGTGTGAATGAATGTGTTACAGACCAGAGGCAGACGGTAGATGGTGGACAGAGTTCAGTAGGGTTGGGAATCTTAAGACGCATCACGATTCAATTATTATTACTGTACTCTATTTGCACTTCTTCTGTTTTAATATATTGATCTTAGAATCTTATATTTTTTATACTTTTATTGATTTTACAAATCAAGTGAGAGAGCAACAGCATTTCAATTCTCCTATTATGTCATTGATATTGAATTGACAATAAAAATCTTTGAATCTTGAATAAAAGATATTTCAAAAAAGAAAAGTGGAATGTAGTTTGTGCGTGTGTACAGTTCAATAGAAATGACACTGGTAGTCGATAAAATAAATCTGATATCCAACTGACACATTAATATTGAGGTTGTCTTCATGCGTTGCTTATAAATGTTGTTGTAGTGAGTAGGAAATTTAGTCCACACCAATACCAATCTGCTGTTTTAACGTAAAGGGAGTCAATAATGGATGGCATTCATGTTTAAAACAAAACAATATGGCTTTGGGAGCAAGACACTGTCAAAGAGATTGACTTTGCCTCAAAACGATTTATTAAAAACCAGACTGAATAACGTGTTGTACAAGTGCAATGTCGTTGGAACGTAAGACAAATCAAGAGTGGAGAAGCCCCCCCAACATACATCAGTCAAGGGGTTCACTTCCTACTGTGGCATGGCTTACATTGCTCTCAGCCCTGGAATAACAGTTGACCTCTGACCTGGACATACATCAATTGTAGACTGCTATGGAATGTTTTCTGGAGAGGAAGTTTTTCTAGTTCCAAAGGTGGGGGTGAATATGTTACACTAGGAAAGCCGGTCTTACATGAGGCCTCAAGATCTCCATCCAGCTTAGAAAGGGGATAAAAACATCACAGTTTTTTGTTTATATGAACCACAAAACAAACTATAAATCATATGTAAGGGGGTGTGGATTGATTTTAGGGGAAATGGTCTGTGTTTTGCATAAAAGCAAAGAAATCAATATTTCTTAGTCCTACAGTGGAAGAGAGAATAAAACAAAAACGTACAGGAGGTCTGAAATATACAGAGCTGCAAGTCTGTCCAATTCACCGTTGACAATTTTCTCAAATTACAGTGACCAACCACAGTTTTGTTGTTTTAGTGTGCCATGGTTGGTGAACCAGAAAAGCCTAA
>JBAMYA010000023.1:6265440-6283825 GCA_037176975.1 Arrhamphus sclerolepis | reverse complement strand
CCGAGATTGCCTCCAATGATGACGAGCCTAATTTTTCCAGTATGGGAGATGCCACCCCACACCATCATGCTACTTCCACCAAAAGATGTTAGTCTGTTAGTCTAGTCATCATCAAAGTGTTCAACACGCTCTGCATCCTCTCAACACTTTAATACTACAATCCAAGTGGACTCGTTGCTGAACATAAAGTCATTTACATGTTCAGGTACTGGCACACGTGTTGCTGATACCAGCACAATCAAGCCTGATGGTAAAGGGCAATCATGGCTGGGCTCTTGGCAACAGCAAAATAAAAAAAATGGGTGCAATAGGTCCACAGATTCAGCTCTGCTGCACATCCCACAAATGCATGTTTCCTTTAAAATGGGACATCATTTAAAAGATCGATAAACAAGCTTTCCAAGAATATAAAGTTTATTGCCAGGAAACATTGTTCAACAAAAATATCTCCTGCCAAATATACATTTCCTTAAATTTTGTGCTCAGTTAATGTGACCAATAAAGTTTTGTCTTTACCCTGACTTAAGGAATACTTAAAATGGCACAGTAATTGGTATAAGGTTATCTCAGCTCTTCCTTGTGAAGAGCTCCTTGGTTTATATATCTTTGATCAAATAAGAGTATTATTTTTAGATCATACGTAGAGACGTCTTGTGTGAAAAATAGGCAGATTATTGTGAAAATCAGTTTATAAATATTGTCTCCCTTGTTTGTTTACTTTTCTAATCAAGAATTTCAATAAATTCTTGTATTCTCTGTGATTTGTATTCATGGTTTTATCTTTGTCTAACTGCTTCATCAGAAAACTATATTTTCTGATAAATTGGGTTTAAACAAACTGGTAATAATACTTGTAATGTTTATCTATTGATCTATCTTCTTTTTTCAGAGGAGAGAGCTAGAAGACTTCAAAGAGAGAATGCGTGTTCGAAAGGAGCAGCAAATATTAAAGAAATTTTCTGCTGAATCTGAGAATTGAAAGCTGTGTTGAAGAAGTACATAAGTTCTCAGCCTAAGTGATGTACAGCTGGGTGACAGCAATTGTCAAATAAGAAAACTGCTTTGTCTGCAGCAAGACTATACAACTTAGAATATTTGTAATGGGAACACCTCCCCAAGGTGTGCTTGGCATTTTCCAAGAATTGATTATGTTCAGTATGCCTGTTGTTTCATTTATTTATGAGACCTTTTTTCATACAATATTTCTCAAATGTTGGAATTATTATATTCTTTGAATTACCGTCTTGTGTAACAGAGTTATTTGGATTGTTTTATTCAATGTATTTGTTTTGTAAAGTACAGTGCCTATAAACTGTCATGTGATCAAATTTTTCTTGAATGCCAGTTAAAAGTTTGATTTATGACAAATTTTATGGTCAAGTCAGAAAAGTAATGCAAGTAATATGTGATGCTTCATTTAAACGTTTCAGCACGATTTCATTCACCTCCATTTTCACAAGGGGCCCCCAGTCCTGTCACATCAGCACCAGGCTTCACGATGATGCAAGTGTGTTTCTCAGGAGGTTCGGTTTTTATTGTACCTCAAAAGTTGCTTCTCTCTCTGATTCTTTCTTTTTTAGGTCTCCACACAAACAAGCCCATATTTCATTAGTAGCCCCTCTTTCAATTATCACATTGTAAAGGCATTACATGTTACTTTTAATCTTTTAAAAAAATGAACCTATCATTTCACATTCATTCTTAATCTAAAGCTCTCAGATCTTTACACTTTTAGTGTAGTGCATTTTAGTAGGAGGCAAACACAACCTCGGATGTACAAAGTTCTTTTTTTTTCTCATTTGCCTTTATTTTGTTAAAAATATATTTATACAACATGCATTATATTGAATTTGAGAAATTTAAAAATGATTAAACAGCCTATAACTGCCCTTTTAGAAGCAAAAGCGTGTAGTAGAGATTAGCTATGTGACTATTAGTCAGACTTAATTATAGAGGAATTTTGGCCATTTTTTTTTGTCCTGTTTGCTACATTATGTTTTCAGATGACATTTTATGAACCTCAGTTACACCTTATTACTTGTAAGAGATCACATATATTGTTACATCACTGAGAACAGAGCTCACGAATCATTTCAAATGTGACATATTGCATAGAAAATGACACCAAAAAGATTCTTCATTGCAGCACATTAATCTCTTGAGCAGGAATGTATTTGCAGGGTACTGCGCTCGGCTTGTCCAGGAACTCTTTAACATCTTGGATGTGTACCTAAAACAACCCATCAACTGCTAAAATTCTGGACCTGATGAGGTACTCACAAGTGTTGCCCAAAGCTGTTCAGATGATACCCTTAAATATATTTGGCAATTTAGTGGGGCCAG
Organism: Arrhamphus sclerolepis; assembly: GCA_037176975.1. NCBI lineage: Eukaryota > Metazoa > Chordata > Actinopteri > Beloniformes > Hemiramphidae > Arrhamphus > Arrhamphus sclerolepis. The sequence goes on along the minus strand of JBAMYA010000023.1, from coordinate 6,281,482 downwards.
TTGGATGCCTTTCAGGTTTCCCTGCTAAGACAAGTATGCATTTCTTTCTTGGAGCTGTTTCATATTCACTGCTGTAATTCATTCTCAAAAGCTGGGACTCATTCTGTTTTATTTTAGTTTTTATGAGACGATACACTGGTGAATATTATTCCACCTTTGACAAATGATGAAATCCAAGTGATAATATTTTAATATCAGTCCTCACCTATCAGTTATGGTGGTCCCCTTTGCACAGCTTTTGATTTGATTATTTACTTGTGTTTAATTCATTTAAACTTTTTGTAATAAACATGACAGTCTCGTATATTTATAAGTTTGTACTGCAGTGTTTTTATAGATTTTTTTTTAATACAAAACTGAAGAGCACACGAGACTCTTGCAATACTAATAACAGGCAATAGGGGTCAGTGTTGCGCTTTGAAAAGCAGTTTGCGCCTGAGCTATGAGGAAGTGACTGACTCTCCAGCAGACTCCTGTCAAGATGGCACCGAGTGGACTGAAAGCGGTAGTCGGAGAAAGTAAGTGATACATTCATCGTATCTTATCAGGTCTCAGAAGTTTATTACAGTTGAAATACATGAGAGGTTTATTTGGCCTCATGTTGTGGCAACTATGAGGACTGTCGATGAACACAAAGCCGTGTTTGGATCGTCGGTCTACCAAATGATCCTTCCTGCTTCACTCCCATGTAAAATGCTAACGTTACCGAAAGGAAACCATATTTCCGGGTAAAAAAGACATTAATTGTAATTTAAAAAGTCATATTAGTTAGTTGCATGAATGTTAGCTGACAGAAGGTTGTGGTTTGTTTTTCTGAACGTTTACAGTCTTTGAAATAAATGCCATGACGTCAGTAACTGTAGATGTTGTGACAGCCCAAGTTTTTTTCTTCTTTAGTATAAACGAAGACTTTTTTGCTAAACATTAATAAACATTAATTTATTCACTCGAGACATTATGCTTAGATACAAAAAATAATTAATTAACGCAAAGTTTATTTTACTTTTAGTATGCGTTTTTACGTAACTATATTGCCCATCTTCTAAATTAAATTAAAATAAAATAATAAAATATGAACCGCTATGTTGTAAAATGCTTTAGAAGTTTTTTTTTTTTTTTTAGTAAAGTTACATGACAATAGAAAATCTAAGACTACGTATGTTTTCAGTGAAGTCTGTATTTGCATTTGCAACATATGACATCGTAAATTCAAGCGAATCACATGTTTTATATTGTTGTATTCAATAAAATGACAAAGAGCGACATGAATTGTTTAATTTGAACTCAATAAATAGTAAAGTTTAGGTGAAGACACAGATATAAACTTTAATCTCTGTCAGAGACCGGGAACTATGTTTTTTTGGTAAAGTGCAATGTGAACACGCTTATGTAAGACTGACATCAACAGGCGGGCGTCTACTAGTTAATGGAACAATAGAAATGCTAGATTTGACTTTTCACCCTAAAGCGACTACAGACTAAATCAAGGATCACTTTTTCATTTCTAACGATAAACCTACTATTTACCAAATTAGCCATTAAATTGTATTTTAAGAAAGTTCACTTTGTGATTTCATGACATTCCAGTAACTAGCTGGTTATTTAGTCAGTTATCAAGTTGACTGCAGCAAAGGTAACAACTTAATGATTTGCAGAAATTAGTATCTGATGCTTTTGATGAGGGTAAATGAGGAAGTAGAATGAAAAACATCTCACATTAATGTAGTTCTTCATTCTTAGATAGTTTCCTTCTGTCTAGTCTTTTGACTCTTTCAAAAGGACTCTTGAGGGTTTTATGGTTCAATATTTTCATGAGAAAACTGTTACACTGAAGAAGTAAAAAAACAAAAACAAAACCCTGATCCCGATGAGAATATATTGTGCTAAACAATCGTTATTTGTTGCCTGCTTGTTATGTGAGTTATCTTTTGTTTAGGTGATATTTTTTTGATTTTTGGGCCTTTTTGGAAAAGGTTGATCCATTCTCTGAATCACAGCCTTCCAGATTTTTTCCATTTACTGTATCATATGTGTTTTGCATTTTGAAGGCCCAGTGAACATATGTATAATACAAGGAAGTTAAAACAAGAAATCTTGTTTTTTTTTCTTTTTACACGAGTACTCAATATGGATTTCAATCAACAAAAAAAAGTTCCTGGTGTCTGATATGCAAAGTTACAAGAATGATTTGTGTAACGTTCATGATGTTTCTAAATGGATTGCTACATTTAAATTTGATATTTCTGCCACTTAACCTTCATTTGATCCTTGCATATATTCTTTAGTCCATTGAGTATTGCACACTTAATGAGTGAAATGTTGTCATGGCTAAATATTGAAACAAAAAGGTAAATCATATAGACATTGATTAAAATAATATTAATTTGTTACATTTGTTTTGCAAGGGACTTTACTCGTGATTTTTTTTTTTCTATTTAAAAGTTACTGTTAAAATTGCTTGTTTACTTTATCTGACTTGTGAGGCTAGGCATATTTACTCAGAGGTTATGTTTTTTTTGTTGTTGTTGTTTTTAAACTTTTAAAAATCTTTTTCTTTTCATCTTCAGAAATTCTCAATGGGGTCATCAAGAGTGTGAAAAAAGATGGCGAATGGAAGGTAACAGCTGCTCAAAAAGAACCAAGTAGATTTTTTTGATTTTTATCATAAGAAAATGCACAATTTCTTTTTCATCCTGTGGCATGTTTTAGGTTTTAATTGTGGATCACATGAGCATGCGAATTCTGTCCTCTTGCTGCAAGATGTCTGATATTTTGGCAGAGGGAGTGACTAGTAAGTTTGCGGCTAACATTATGTCTTATTATGTACTGAACAGAAGATTTAAGGAAAATCAAAGCTTGCACATTACAGGGAGTACTGCATATTGTCAGAGCAGGATTTCTAAAGACATAATGAACCACAATATTGTCCTAGTCACATGTAAAACATGCACCCTCTGTTTTATATATTTGGAAATATATTTTTGCTATATAGTGTATTTTCTGTTCTTTTTGTAATTCCACACAGGCCTTGTCATTCATGTTAGCATGCACTAGATTTGATATGCAGGAAACGTATCACTCTTGTTTCATTCTTACACTGACGACAATATTGATGTTTCTTTTCTCACTGCTTTCTAGTTGTGGAAGACATCAATAAACGAAGGGAGCCCATCTCCAGCTTGGAAGCCATTTATTTGATTACACCAGTGGAGAAGGTTAAATGTTGCTTTTTTTGGTCCCTTACTTCACTTACATTTTTTTCCCGTAGCATATATATATAATTTATTCATTTATTTTCATTTGCAGTCAGTTCATGCTCTTATCAGTGACTTCAAAGATGCAGCCTTTACTTACAAAGCAGCACACATCTTCTTCACCGACAGTAAGATGGAAACATTTATCAATATTGGAAACATTTACCATTGTTTTTGAGTGTACTATGGAAAATAATTACAGAATGTATAGAAAACCTTTGTACACAGTTGTGCTCATTTTTTCTGTGTTTTATAGCCTGCCCTGATAATCTCTTTGCTGAGATTGGAAGATCCAGAGTGGCCAAAGTTGTCAAGACTTTAAAAGAGATCAATGTTGCATTTCTGCCGTATGAGTCTCAGGTGGGCATCCTTCTCCACTTTCCTCAATCTGAGTAATATATTTATCGTACAGATTTTACCTCTTTTTTTTTTTATATAGATATGTTTTGATTTCCAACAAAATTTATTGGCACTTGATGCTGACTGCACCTAATGCAATAGTTTAGCCAATAGTTGTCTTTTCTTTAAGGTTGGGTGTTGGGTAGATACACTTGTGTAAAGTGTGTATCAGCAGTTTAAAAAAAATCATCTGTCGTTTTGTCCGGTCTTAAATTTAATAAATATAGGATTTTGGTGGGCTAAGGGGATTTATTGACAGCAACAAACAGTCACAAGCCAGGACTTGAACCAGACCGATTGCAGTGAGGGTCTTATACCTCTTGAGTTATATATTGAATTTACCTCATTTGATAATTACTCCATGCTTTAAAAATTATATCCACATATGTAATATGGATTTGAATCCCGGTTGCAACAAAAAGGACATCTAGCGTAAAACATGTGCCAAATCAGCCATGTGGATCATGTTGTTAAATGTGACCAAGCTGATGTAAAGCTCAATCCCTGTCCTACCTGCAGGTATTCTCCCTGGATGACCCAGGTTCCTTGTACTCATTTTACAGTTCCAAGCCTTGTGAAGGTAAAAACAAAATGATGGAAAATCTGGCAGAACAGATTGCTACGCTGTGTGACACACTAAAGGAGTATCCTGCAGTTCGATTTCGCAAGTACAGAATTTAATTGAAATTCTTTTTAATTAGTTTACCATAAACCAATAAGATCTTATCCTATTTTATTTATTTCTTTTGTAAATTCTGCTTCTAAGGGGACCTGAGGAAAATGCTAAACTGGCTGAAGAAGTTTACCGGCGCCTTACTGCTCACAAAGCTGACAACCCAAGCATGGGAGAGGTAATCCCAAATGTTGCATGCTGCGCTACGACAATGAAGTGAACTTTCATTCTGCATTTTTCTGCTAAATCAACATTTTCATCTAAGAGATTACACCTCTATTAGGTTTCTGTGGCTCTTTGTCCTTTGAGGATGTTTCTGTGCTTTCTGGGTTTAATTTCTTGGATTATTTTTCCTCATGCTTTGCTGAAACCTTTCCCCTTTTGCTCCTTTCATCTTTTCTGTCTTTCCTTAGCTGACATTTCCTTGCTACAGAGATCTCTTATCAGGCATGTATTACCTTTCTCATTTTGCTCCCATATATCTGAAGTGCATTAGCATCCCAGGCGGTCTAAGCATTATCTGTAATTCATTTTGCTAAGCTCAAGATTATTAGTTTTCTAAAGTGCTGCCTCATACTGAATCAGGCAATGTGACTGCTGTTAAAGTTGATTATTTTCCTTATGGTGACTGAGAGCTTCTATAATTCACATGTTCAGCAAATTAGAATGTGAAAACATTGAGTAGATGGATGTTTTTGTTTATGCCTTTGAATGCAGTTTTTTTTCCCCTCCTTCCTGAAGGGTTCAGATAAAGCACGATCTCAGCTGCTGATTGTTGATCGCGGGTTTGATCCCATCTCACCAATTCTACATGAGCTGACCTTCCAAGCAATGGCTTATGACCTGCTAGACATCAAGCAGGACATCTATGCGTGAGTGAACATTCCAGTATATATTAGCTGCTCCATCTTTTTGTGCAATATTAAGTGTACTATTTCTGCATAGACATCTATGTTGTATGTGTGTCATTATCAATATTAAGTTACCAGACAACTGGGATTGGAAATTCAAAGGAGAGAGAAGTGTTGCTGGATGAAGACGACGAGCTTTGGGTTCAGCTGAGGCATTTGCACATTGCAGATGTAACAAAGTGAGTACGTTACAACTATATTTTCATGGTCTGATTTCACTGAAACACTTTCTGTTCACTTCTGTTAGTTTTTTTTTAAACTCCTTTTGTGGTTTTCACTTTGTGTACGTGTTCAAAAATGAAGGGAAAAAAAATCTGAATATGCATATATATTTCCTATATCTAAATCTGTTGTTGCAGGAAGGTTACAGAGCTTCTTCGCACCTTTTGTGAAAGCAAGAGAATGTGCACAGACAATGTAAGATGTATTTTCATAACACTTTTTTTCCCAATTATTGCAGATTTCCTTTATAGAACATGACGATAGTGATACAAGTTTGGTTAAAAACAGATATATATATTTTTTGTATTTCAGGCCAACATAAAAGATCTCTCACAGATGCTAAAGAAGATGCCACAATATCAGAAGGAGCTGAGCATGGTGATTGAGAAAAAAGAAAACTTGACTTTTCTTTTTAGTTTCTCTATATACACATATATATTTATTAACAATGAATGCTTTTGCATTTCCCCAACACAGTACTCTACTCATTTGCACCTAGCAGAAGCTTGTATGAAGAAATTCAAGGCCTCTCTTGATAAACTTTGTGAAGTGGAGCAGGTCAGTATGGAGTACACAATACAGTTTTATTTCCAACAGCAGTTTCAAAGGTTTAAAAGCTGTTCTGATAAGTTAACATTGTCGTCATAGAAACAAAGACCCTTTCATAGGCGTGGAAAAGCCAGTAACATTAAAGTCCCTCAAACTGTTTATCCTTGTGTGCATTCCAGGTGTGAGTAAATAATGCATATCATTGGAATCATTTTCTTTGTGTATTTTAGCTAAAATGCACAAAGGCAATGTCCACTGTTAGTAGTACATACACTCAGTATCTTTGCTTAATTCCAAGCACTCTGTGACCTCAGATGTAAACTTGTCTTCATTTATAGCTCCTCTGATGTATGCTTAAATACCACTTGGACTGTGTGGTGATATTTAGTGGAAACTCATGATCAGAATATTGCATAAGAAGCTTAAGGGCAGATATTAAGATCCATATGTCTACAGAGATGTCATGTCATTATTGCATGTAATACACGTGTGAAACGTGGTGCTGTATAAATCCCTTCACCAGCCAGAGCCCTAGATGAAGCCACTGCCCAGACCACTGCCAAACCCCTTTGTGATGATTGTCTAAGCCAGACATACTCCCAGAGGCGATATATTCTGCCACATTTAGAGCAGTGTTGGATGAGTCACAAGCACACAGGGAATGATGAACAAGACATGTGTGTAAGCATTATGAAGTGCACGTGTTAATGGGACCTTTTTGTAAGAGTAAATCACTCAACTGCACTAATGGATTGTCAGCATGTCTGAAAGCTCTGTCTTTAATCCAACGAGCATGTTTTTGGCTCTGAGATGGACAGTATGATCCAAATAGCAACACTTCTTTCAGCTGCCAAGTATTCTACATTGTTTGGGCTTCCAAGAATAAATATGTATTTGCAGTGTTGTTAACAAAATTGTCTCTTAGTTGCCCACACAGTGGTAGCGTTGATTTGCCATATAAAGGAAAGCTGATACTTTTTGTTTTTCCTTTTAACTGAAATCACTCATTAACCAACTTTATATTAACAGAAAGTTATATTGAGTTTAGAAATGTATAGATCAGCCAGGATAGTATTTTTTTTCAAGGTTATGACTAAATGTTGTCCCTGTTAAAATGTTTTATTGTAGAGAAACAAGTCATCTTCCCTGTTGGTTGCATTAGTAGCAGTAAGTTATGAGCGGTTATGTCTTTCACAGGACCTGGCAATGGGAGCAAGTGCAAATGGGGAGCCTCTAAAAGATGCCATGAAGAACATTGTTCCTGTCCTCCTGAACAATGAAATCGGGGCCTATGACAAAATCCGTATTATACTGCTGTACATTTTCCACAAGAAAAAAGGTGTGCCCTCGTTACAGCAAAGTTGTCTTTTGTTTTTTCCAAACTAATGTTATATTTTTGCTTGCAATTGAAAACTAGTGCATGACTGTCACTGAGTGAATAGCAGCAAAGGGAAGTTATTAAAACCATGACCATGTTCACATCCATGCAGGCATCGGAGAGGAGAACCTTGCCAAGCTCATCCAGCATGCAAATATACAGGACAACCGGAACATTATCAGCAACCTGCAGAACCTAGGCTGCAACATAATAGCTGGGGTAAACATCTTCATTTAAATCAAAACTATTACAAATGCATTCTCTGATTATCTGTTATATACATCATCTTTTTTGTAAGGGCCCCAATGCTGGGAAAACACAGCCAGAACGCAAGGAAAGAACCGAGAGTACATACGATCTTTCTCGATGGACACCCGTCATCAAGGACGTCATGGAGGTATTGAGGTTTCTGACGTTTGAACTTTTAACTGCTTAATTTTGTTTTAAGTTTATGTGTCACACAAAGTGGCTGTATGTTTTGTAGGATGCTATTGAGGACAAACTGGACAGGAAGCAGTGGCCTTTCATCGCTGATCCGGCACCAATTAATACCACTCAGACTGCAGTCAGGTTAGTTCTGGAAAAAGGTTTTGAAAAGTACATGACGTTGTCAAAGTCATTATCTGCATGGAGGAAAACATAGATACTGACAAATTACCGTTAAAAATAAATATATATATACATACATACATACATACATACATACATACATACATACATGCATATAATAACTTTAAAAATCATATTTTCTCTCTTTTTACATTTTATTATAACAAGTTAATAAATTTAGTGGAACAGCAGGCACATAAAGATGTCTAGTAAAAGCTTTTATCCCTGGAACTGAGTGGGAGTCGAGCTTTTGATAGAGTGGGCTGGAACTTAAAAGGTCAAATTAAGTCAGCTTTACTTTGACAGCTCTGCAGTGCCCACTGAGGGACTTCCCATCATAATGTACAAACCATGGACCGTATAACGTAATTTACATAATGCACAATGTTTGTCTGATTTCTTTTATAAAAATGTGAAGAATTAAAGATGAGTTGTCATTAATAGTTACAGCACAGTCGGCGATAGCTGTATTAAGCTGGAAATGAAACATTGGATAGCTTTTAATTTGACCCATGGGCCATTATGAAAACGGATTACACACACATAAAGATTATTTGACAACTTCTTTGTAATGTGTGTGTGGAAAAACACTTCCTGAAAAAAAAAAAACAGGCTGTTTCAGTTAATGGTGGATCATCATTAAAATGACAGATCTGCTCAACAACAGAACTTTTCTCCCTCCAACTCTTTTACAGCAGTGCACGTTTTGGACACTGGCACAAAAACAAGTCTCCAACAGAATATCGCTCTGGCCCTCGACTCATTATTTTTGTGATTGGCGGGGTGTCGCACTCTGAAATGCGTTCCGCCTACGAAGTCACTCGAGCCACTGATGGGAAATGGGAAGTCATTATTGGTAAGCTATAGCTGTTGAAGGATTCATAGTTCCTAAACCATTTGATGCAAAAAGGAAAAAAAATGCACTCAAGAATTTCCCTTTTGACAGGATCATCTCACATCTTGACTCCGACCAGCTTCCTCAACGACTTAAAGAGTCTGGACCAAGATCCCAGTCCTGATTCTTAGGTCCAGAGCAAGGAAAGGCACACGAAACACAGAATTGGCGCACTCAGTCTTTCATTTGATTTGTTGCAATTATTCTGTTACGCACATCTGACATTTTGAAGTGAAGTATGAAGAGAAATTTTAGCTGTAGTTCTGATAAAATAGTTAATTCTCAATTTTATTTTAGAATAATCTTTTTATTTTTGATTCTTTTGAATTGAGTTCCGTATTGTTGATTTGAAAATGTCTGAAAATATTTAAGATATTAGTATTATTTCCAAAATCAATTTTTGTTACTATATACTTGATCTACTCCTAAAACTAGATCATCTCACACAATATCTTATGAATTTGTTTTTTCTTTTTTTGGGACTTAAATAAAAGTAGATATTTGCAATAAGTGTTGTTTTTAGGCAACTTGTTCTCATGCTGGAAATTTTCTGTCTCAACTGCTGTAATGAAATATTATTGTTAAATATGTACCATGTATTTTAATATATTGCTGGGAGCTTGTGGGATGGGTGTTTTGTTTTTTGTTGTTGTTGTTGTTGTTTTTCTTTAATCGTTGAAAGTAGATAATAATAAAAATATTTCTCTCAAATTCTCTTGTGCTTGTGTTCTAGAATACCTTCAGCTGCATTAATACTTCACACTTTTTATGGTGGAATTATTTATGGTTCTTTTTTTAAAAAAAAAAAAAAAAGAAAGCATTAATTTGAGTCAATGCACAATATAGACGTAGGCCTACTAGTATACTTAAAGTGGTGACGATACTCATTTGTTCTGTTCCCAAATTGTAAACTGAGCTGTCCAAGAGAAATTAAGGGGGCGTATCCTTCTGATAAATGCATCATATCCTTGGTAGTCATGTTGGGATCATGCACCATAATTATGATTTCCTGCGGCTTCAAAAACTAGCAGGCATGAGGTCAAGTATTAGAGCAAAAAAGAACGTGCACACCTACCAATTAAAAAGATCATCCCTCTCCATGCTGAGGATTAAGTTTTCATCTGGGATTACAGACTAATGTTTAGAATGGGGCACTAGCTTCAGTGATGGCAATAGGTTAATACTCGGGGTTCAGAACTATTTAAAACCCTCCTACTATGTCATAGAAAGTATTTTGAGGAGCATCAGTTAGTCATTTACACTGCCGTGACAGCAGTTCATCTAAAAAGTATCAGATGGTTTCACCAAAGAAGAATTTATTTATTTGCATTTCATTATTTTAAATTTTATCTTTTTATTTATTTTTTGCAAGATCTCCTTATTCAGTGTCCTGTCTGGGATCATTTGGCTTTTGTAAAATCAGATTTATTTTTATTTCTTCTTCCTGCTGTTGGAATGGACTCGAAATCAGAAGCTGCAGATGCACAAGTAAGACATGTTTATCAGTCACTCATCTTTGGTGAATTGTGTGTCTTCTGGAGAACCTGTGGGATTAGCTTGCAGGCATGTGATGATTTAAATGTGATAATATGCAAAACAAAAAAAAGTTTTAAACTGATTCAAGAAGACAAGCAATTTGCACAAGCTGTGATAATTCACACTTATTACATTACCTGCTGTGTCCAAAGGAATCCTCAGAGCAGGAGCAGATCATGAAGATAATCAGTTACTCGCAGCGTGAACGAATGGATGAACAGCGTTGCACTTTGAGACCTGTTGCAGTTGCAGAAACTCGGACAGCTTCCACAGGTGCGATAGTGCAGACATCTTTGACAATCAGGTTCCCTTTCTTTAACTAATTAGTCAAAAGCTTTCTTTTGACTAATCATTATTTCAATTTTGTTCCCCATAGGCTCAGACAATGAAATGCTCTGCCACAATTCAGACAACAAACATGGACAGCACAGTGATTTACAGGTGCCACTGGTTAGACGTAGATGCCAGAAAAAAATATCCAAGAGAAATATCCAAATGCATGCACCTCTACAAGCAGTGGGCTAAATAAGTAACTGATGTGTATTCTGAAATATGCCTTGTTTTCTCAGGAACCTGTGAGTATTCATCATCAAGCTTCAGCACCTGGTCAGCATCTGTTGGTGCCAGAAAATCTGTTGCAGGTTCCTTCTCAGCGTAACCGCTCCAATTCTTTAAGGGTTTGTTCTGTCCATCTTTCTGATTCTGATGTTTTTAAATAGTTTCAAATCCTCTTTAGGCCCACTTTCCTGATCTTCATCAATGGATTGAATCTTTATCACAATATTTTCTGAAAAAAAAAGGCAGAATCTCCTGAGGAACAGCAAAGGTTCATGAATATGGTCATGCATGGCCAGCGTGGGCGTATGGATGACCAGCGCTGCATTTTGGATCCAAGCAAAAGTGCTCCCTGCTCACCCAAACATGCTGACAGAACTCCAGCTGCAAGTAAATTAAACATAAGTGGAAAGAGTGACAATGCTTCCTCACTTTGCCACATTTTATTGAGCATTTTTCCCTTTGGGATTTGAATAATGTCTATTCCAGACCCTGAAATGCTCTTCAACGTTTTGGCCCACACTCAGAGTCATCGGCTGGATGACCAGCGAGTGACTTTGCCATCGTTACCAGGACTACAGACTGAAAATTCTCATGGAGTCTCCAGCGACTTTTGTGTTATGGTCTCGAAAATGCAGGTTAGTACATTTCTTTTTCGAAAAAGATGTTTTATCTTTTGCCATTAAAATGGACATTTAGAAGAAAAAAAGTTCCACCTGTAATCAGAATTTGACCTAGATATTATACAAAAAATAAGATTCAGCGCTGCACTTCTATTTATATGGTAATACCATGTACAGTAGGTTAATTTAGAATTATTTAAAAATATCTTTAAGAGTATATCATATGCATATGCATGCTTATACTTGGAGAAATGCACAGTTGCATTCAAATCTTCATAGAACACAGAATATTATATTTTTTAAATAATAAACATCAGGGAAAATGAAATGATTTCCAATAAAAGCACAAGGTTTTACCTCTCAAATATTTTATAATTTTTTTAATTTTATGTTTCTCGTTTGTTTAGCAGCTGAAAATAAAAAACTCCAGTGTCTTTTCCAGGGGTCCAGAATGGATGACCAAAGGTGTTGCCTACCTCAAATACAAACCCCCAAAATGCAGCGTTCACCCAAAAACGAGAAATCTGCTCCCAGTTCTGTTCCTGCATGTTCAGCCTCCCTGAGACCAAGCTCAGGCATAGAGCAAGCAAAGAGTAAAGAGAAAGCATCTCAGAAACAGGTTTGTGTTTCTGTCTCTGGGGGCATTTTAAACCCCCGGAGGTAAGTTAAGTAAATAACAACATCCACATTTGATGGTTTCAGTCTTCCTCCATTTAGGTCTGTATGAAATATGAACTAATTATTAAATTGCAGACTTTAAGATGTACTATTTCCATTTTCTTAATTAGACTTCGACTCCAGCTGATCTTGACGACCTCTTCACGTTAATGAGTCATTCACAGGGTGCTCGAATGGATGAACAGCGATGCGTGTTAAATGTTAGCCCAAATACCACAGCCAAACACCAGCTCAGTCAGAGTCCAGTGTCCCAAGGTTAGAAGCGTGTTTATTTCTATTGTTTTACAATAAAGTTTATCCATCCATCATCTATACCCAATAATTGCTGTGCAGGGTCACAGGAATAAACTTTATTGATATATATATTTGCATAATTGTTCACATGTTCATCCATATTTCTCTCTCACCAACAAATGCCCAGATCCTGATAAGCTCTTTAGCTTGCTGGCTAATGTTCAAGGCCAACGGCTTGACGACCAGAGAATATCCCTTCCTTCATTACCAGGAATCCAGAATGGGGGCACCACATCAACATCAGCCTCTACTGAGAGGGATGCAAACTACTTATGTTACATGGTGTCAAGAGTCCAGGTTAGTCTAGACCAGGCTGCTCTACCCACCATGAGATATTGATTTTTTTTTTTCTTTTAAACAACAACAATCCACTGATCTGATCATTACAGTATCCTATTTTTTCTCCCACAGGGTTCAAGGATGAATGAACAGAGATGTTCAGCACCCCAAGTCCTCAATAATCAGAGTACCCCCTCCCCTCAGAGCAAAGACCTCATGCCCAACCCATCCATTCAGCCTCCCCAGAGATCTGCTTCCTTTAAAACAGACCAGCAGAGGCAGGTCAGATGTCCTCCTGCACACGATGTTTATACTTTTGTCAATATTTGACCTTTTTCAGAAGGCCCTTTTTAGAAATTAAAACACAAAACATGACAAGGAAGACTTTTCCATCTTGTAAAAAAGATGGTCGTTCATTATCGTAGGTGTTTTCACATTTGCGTTTTTCACCTGTCACTGCTTTTGTCCCTTCACCTTATTTAGGATTTGTGTCCAGCAGAAGAGGAGCAGTTCTTTAATATGATTAGACATGCACAAGGTGGACGCATGGAGGAGCAACGCTGCTCTTTGCAGTCCAGCCGAAGTACACCCGTCACACCTATACACAGGGGAGCAGCTTCAAATAATTTACCTTTAGGTCAGAAAAATACACGGGCTATGAAAGTTCAAATGTGTCTGCTGTCTCTGAGACATCAGGAATAACTCTTGATTCTTCTGTGCTTGTGAAGAAGCTGATGCATTTGTCACCTTCCGACAACCTGACGGTCAACAGGCTCCTACTCTCCCAAACAATGGAAAATCTAAAGAAAAGGAAAATGGGCGAAATGCAACATCTGGCATCCTAGTAAGTTGGAGAATATATGCCAAAAAAGACGGAGCAAAAGACGGAGCAAAGAAACAACAGCAAATATATATATGTGTGTGTGTATCCTGGAGCAAATCCTGATGGTGGCAGTGTTGCAGGCATTTGGCTTGTTTGTCTTGTGGAGTCTCAAGTCTTTCTCCCTGACACCTATCCACCCACCTCTGTCACTCATTAATGATGTGTATGTTAGAATGAATATATGTGCTTTCTTTTCTGAAGACAAACGGAATCACTATTCAAGGCAAGCTACTGCCTTTTACACTTTTACATGTCTAAATGTGAAAGGGTTTCACATGTTAAAAAAAAAAAAAAAGATAAACTGGCCCGAGATCCTCCCTCTCAGTTCTGCTTTTCTAAACATTTGCTTACTGTTATTAATAGATTACATTTTAATAAATTACACTTGGGGAAATGCTTGACATCCACTGACATTTTGTTAATTTATTTATTTTTCCTCTCCAAGACATATCCACCGTTCATCACAGTGGATGAAGGCACACCAGACATGTCGAGGAAGCACTATTCTAGGAGTACTTCTCAGCCCCAAGTAGCTTCTGCAGGTTCTGATTCTAACCTGGCTCTACCCAGATCTGCTTCATTTACTCCTGAAACAGAATTTCAGAAGGATCTGAATTCATCAGCACAGGTAAATTGTTTTTTTTTTTTGTTTTTTTTTCAGGATAACGATATATCATTTTAGTTGTGAGTTGTCAGTACTTCCTCAGCTATGCAATAACAGCTTCTGTGCTGGAGAACGAAATTTGACTTTTACCAGTGAACTGGTTTGCTTATGGACATTATTAAATAATAAATGCTTGTCACTGGAAAAAAAACAACAACATGAGAATATTAACATGTTCCTTTTTTTTATTTAAAACAGCTGACTGTGAAAGTGTCCGTGAGCATCACACCACCACCGGTAAGTTCTTCTACAACCAAAATTATTTTTGACAAAATGTTTTTGTAGAATTTATTTGACTTTTTTTTCTGTTCAAGGGACTGAAGGAAGACTATCAGATTCCTGAAATATTTCTAACATTAGGTGCACCTGGAGATAATATCAGGATTCCTCTGACTCCAGTATTTGGTAAACCCCTATCCCTAGACTTAAATCTTATACCAAAAAAGCATGTTAAATCTAGGCACTGTTCTTCGAGCCATGCCAGTCCCAGGAAATCCCATTCACGGCCATCATCTCCTTATCGAGGCGCATCCACTACGCTTGTGTCCCCTGCTATCAGCCCTGATGAAGACTGTTTTTCCCTGATTAATAAGATACACACAGCCCAGCTGCTAAAAGGAATGACACAAGGAGGACAAAATACAAAAGAGGAAAAGGAAAAACCTGAGCAAAGAAAGGGAAAGGGGGCTGGAAAGAAAGACAAGAAGAATGACTGAAATGAAGAACAGAGCATGTACATTATTAGCAGAAGTATGGTATATTAATTAGATATGAAATGTTAATACTGGCTTGGAAGACACTTTGACAGTAAAATACTTTCGTTGTTTTCAAATACTTGCAGTAGACGTTGCCTCTCACTTAGTTCCTGTTAAAGTTTAGTTTCTGTGGCTATAGAATACATAAGTGTGTCTTTGAAGATTGTTTACTTTCTTTTATTCTAATGCACAGTATAAAACAGGGGTCACCAACTGGCGAACTCCGGCCCGAATCCGGAGCCAGACATCGTGCTAAGCGGACCCGGACACATACTAAATACTAAATACTAGAGGCGGTTTTACATTTTATTGGGACGTTTCTATTTTCACCGACACAATTTTGTTGTCGTTCCAGTTGACTAGGAAACGCACGGGCCAATCAGATGCGAGTTAAGTCATCCCACATGACATTATGCAGCCAATCAAATAACACTGTGGCTTTGAGTGAGTCAGGTGAGAGGCTTGAGGTGCGCGCGGACAGAGGAGCAGGAGACATGCAGAAAAGACGGAGAAACGGTAGCGAAAGGCAGAAAAAAGTAAGAGACAGCCAGGCAGAAAAAAAGTAAATGCAGTGGAGCCTTGAGTCATGAGTATCCCGACCTACGAGTTTTTGAGTATGAGCCGTCATTCCGTCGATTTTGTTTTTGTTTTTTGCTTTGACCTGCAAGCAGAAATTTCAGTTAGGCTACCAGTTATGAAGCTTGAGGTGCTCCGCCGCCACCTTTCAAAAAGGAATATTCAAGCTGTTACTTTAGTTTATTTGTTCTCAATTTACTTTTGCATCTGTTTTTAAGACGAATACCCCCACCCCAAACTCAGAACCAAACTCAGACCCAAACACCAGAACCAAACTCAGACCCAAACCCAGAACCAAACTCAGACCCA
>JBAMYA010000023.1:6227422-6245347 GCA_037176975.1 Arrhamphus sclerolepis | reverse complement strand
ACCTCCACTGAGCCACCTCACTGTTGGCCTTGGACATGCCACGCTGCAGCTCAGCCTTGGCCTCCTGCTCCTCCTCATACTGCTCCCTGAGCAGATCACAGTCATGACGGGCTGACTGAACACCATGAGCCAGGGCGTTCTTGGCCTGTAAAAAACAAAGATCTTTTTTGATGACCCAATGTTTCACAAAAATACTAGATGGTAATGTTGGAGCTGAATGCTTAAAAACAGAAGACAGTTTAATACTCTTTACAGCTTAGTAAGTATGAATATAAAATAGGTTACAGCATACCTTGACTTCCTCCTCAATGTGCCTCTTGAGCTCCTCAATCTGCTGAGTGAAAGCCTGCTTGCCCCTGGTCAGTTGAGAAACAAGAGCTTCCTTCTCCTCCAGCTGACGACCAAACTCACCTGCAGAAAGTAGTTAATGTAAACCAATAAACTGATGAATCTAAATGGGCAGTTTACCTATTGCAGGTCACTTACCGTTCTCAGTCTGAAGTCTGGCCCTCTGTGCGTTTACGTCATTTAGCTGGCGAACATTCTCATCATTTTTGGATTTAATCTCACTCAACTGGTCCTCAAGAGTTCTGCACATTTTCTCCAAGTTGCCCTAAAGCCACAAAACGTAGAGTATTTTTCACATATTCAAGGTTACCAGACTATTCAGTAGATGTGCATAATGTTCATGGACAATCTAAAAAATCACCTTTGATTTGGCAACAGCCTCCATGTTGCTAGAGAGGTCATCAACCTCCATCTTGAACTCGCTCTTCTCCTTCTCCAGCTTCTGCTTGACACGCTGAAGGTTGTCGATCTGCTCTCCCAGCTCTGCAACACTGTCGGCCTGCTTCTTGCGGAGAGCTGCTGCAGTAGCTTCATGCTGCAGGGTGGACTCTTCAAGGTCACGACGGAGCTTCTGGAACTCAGCCTCACGCTTCTTGTTCATCTCAATCTGAGCAGCTGTGGCTCCTCCAGCTTCCTCAAGCCTCTCACTGATCTCCTCAAGCTCCCTGGAGAGATCAGCTCTCTGCTTCTCTACCTTCGCCCGAGCAGCTCTCTCAGCCTCAATCTCCTCTTCCAGTTCCTCAATGCGAGCCTAGATTCAAACATATGACAGTAATACTAAGAGAACCTTATAACTGGAATCATTACTATGACTTCAAATTAATGAGTATCAAATGGAAATGTATCCCCCTCAATGTTACCTGGAGTTCTTTGATCTTCTTCTGAAGCTGAGCACCAAGAGACTGTTCATCCTCAATCTTGCTGAGGAGCTGGCTGATTTCAAAGTCCTTCCTAGATTTCAAAAATTATATCAAGTTTACTTTTTAAACGACATTGCATTCCATTGTGCAGTTGAATATTGAATGTTATTTACTTCTTGGTTTTCTCCTCAGACTGCTGCTTGTCATTCTCCAGATCCATTATGGATTCCTGGGCCAGTTTCAGATCTCCTTCAAGCTTCCTCTTGGCTCTCTCAAGATCCATACGGAGCTTCTTCTCCTGCTCCAGTGATCCCTCAAGCTGTCAGATAGCAGACGATGATATTTGATTTTAAGTGTTGGAAACATTATTGAGACAAAAAATGATGATATCAATACAAGGAAAAACCATCAAGTCAGAGCAGTGATGTTCTTACGTCGTCCACTTGCTGCTCCAGCTTTGTCTTGGCCTTGGTCAGAGTGTTGACTTTGTCTTCCTCTGCCTGCAGATCATCCAGTGTTTGCTGATGGGCCTCTTGGAGAGCTTTCTTCTCCTTGGTTAACTTAGCAACAGCCTCATCTTGAGTAGCCATCTCTTCAGTCAAGTTCTTCACCTAAAATTTTATATTAAAATAATGAAATGTCATTGCAACAGGTTTAGATTTTTTTAAATAAATGACTATGTAAATGCTGTGTATGTCTAACTGATTTGAACCTTGTTTTCAGTGGCATGTTTCTCCTTCTCCACTTTAGCCAAGGTGAGCTCCAAGTCATCAATGTCCTTCTTCAGCTCAGAGCATTCATCCTCCAGCTTCCTCTTCTTGGCAGTCAGCTCAGCATTGATTTCCTCTTCATCCTCAAGTCTCTCAGTTGTCTCTTTGAGTTTGGCCTCAAGCTGGATCTTGCTCTTAATGAGGCCCTCACACCTTTCCTCAGCATCTGAGAGATTTTCAGTTTCCTGTATGAGAAATCATGTTTTAATGTGTATCCTGCGTGTTAGGTCAACCATGGAACCCAACAAAAAGTCTATGTAACTTGAACCTTCTTTTCCTTTCATTTTTTTTAAAAATTCCGTAGAGATTTGTGTATTTACCGAAGCCACTTGGAGTTGCAGGTCATTCTTCTCCTGCAGCAGACCAACCATCTTCTCCTCCAGCTCCTTCTTCTTGGCCAGAGCAGTAGCCAGGTCTGTTTGCATCTTTTCATAGTTCTCCTTCATATTCTGGAGCTCCTTCTCAGTCTCAGCGCTCTTCAGAAGAGGCTTGATCTTGAAGTACAGTTTCAGCCATGGCCAGTTCTTCACATTCATGAATGAGCGGATGTTGTACTGGATGGTAAAGATAGACTCTCTAAAAAACAAAAGAGATTACTGTCAATAACTGTCCATTTATATGCATTGTGCATGTAAAGTTTCCAACAAAAGAGATACAGTTCCAACAAGTTTTTTGATAAACAGTTCATCAGCATTAGAATTTGAACTGATTAAACATGAGATGTAATAAGTTTAATAACAAGTTAATTTTCTATGACAATCCTACCTCCTCTCCATCATCTTAACAAACTCCTTCCTCATGACATATCCTCTGCAGAGAGCCTGAGTCATGGTCACCAGCTCAGCCAGTTTCTCATCTCTCATCTCCTCAAGCTGACCCAGCAGACCAGCTTTGAAGAACACCTTTGAAGAACATCCAAAATATTACTCATTAGTATGCATGAACAGCTATGGACTTCATGTCCAAATCAGTTGACATAATTCTACTGAAAAGTACCTTAGTGTGTCCAAACTTGTACTGAGTGTGGTCCACATCAATGGATCCCAGCAGCTTCTCTGAAGCTTTCTTGTTGTCAATGAACTGTCCCTCAGGGATGATGCTGGCGTTCAATACTTTGTATCTGCAAGATAAAATTATCTTGTCTTTCTTAATTTCTTGTTGTGTCGTGCTTAAATCACAACTACAGCTAAAGAACTTTGACTTGTAAATGATGAGTATCACCTCTGCTTGAAGTCACCGTAGAGGATTCTGCTGGGGAAGCCCTTTCTGCAGATTCTGATGCCCTCCAGCACACCGTTACACCTCAGCTGGTGGATGACCAGATGGTTCTCCATAAGACCTGTTAATTGGATTTTCTTTTTTTTTAGCTCAAAATATTTATTTTTTATTACCATGTAACAAGTATGTTCGAAATTAGAAGAGTGGTGGTCTTACCTGGGGTCTTTGACTCGTTGGGAATCAGGCAACGCACAAAGTGAGGATGAGTGCTCCTCAAGTTGGTCATCAGCTTGCCCAAGTTCTCCTGTGGAGTGCCAATATGTGATTATAATGTCTTGACATTGTTTATTCAACAGGTTTTTTTTGGTTTGTTTGTTTTATCAAAGTTTCGGATGACATCCATATTCATTGACAAATGTTTTACCATAAACTTTGAGTTGTGTTAAAGTCTATAATAAATTGGAGAAACTTTCTGGATGCAGCTTACAAAATGTGCAGGTTGTGTCGGTATCCCTTTTGAACTTCATCATAAATGTTCATTCTGACAGAAACAGAAAATATAGGAATAATACAAAATAAAACCACACAGTACCACCGAAGCAAAGTCAGGATACAGTGTGACATCCCTCTGAACAAAGTGTAGATTTAATTTTTTTATTGAGGCCGTCACATGCAGATGTTTGCAATGATGTTCATCGGGATTCTATTCAACTTACATTTTAGAGAGACTAGCTTTTGTATCATCTGTATGTATCTTAAAGAGATTTACCAAAAATAAATATGGATCCCCAAACCTTGACAAAACAATAAAGAATAATTTTGAACAGCATTGTTGGTAATTCTTTTTTCCTCATAGCTGTGGATGTAAACGTACCCTGAAAAGAGCAGACACAGTCTGGAAGGAACCACCCTTCTTCTTACCGCCCTTCTTGCCACCACCAGAGGCCTCTGTTTTCAAAAACAAAGAATTATATTAAAGTGAGTGAGATAATATTTTAAAAGGTATTCTAAATTTCTATACATGTCTTGTAAGGTCACCATATTTTCTTACCTTCAGCTCCAGCATGAGCTGCATACAGTAAGCACAGCAGTTTGTTGGAGCTCTTCTGGTAGAGCTGCACCACTGAGTCGTTCAGTGGGTCCTTGTTCTTGTCCAACCAGCCAGTGATGTTGTAGTCCACTGTACCAGCATAGTGAACCAGAGCGAAGTGAGCTTCAGCCTTGCCCTTTCCAGGTTTTGGCTTCTCAAAGGCCTTGGTCTTGCCAAGATGCTGATCATGCAGCTTGTTCTTGAAAGTTGTATCAGAAGCCTTGGGGAACATGCACTCCTCTTCAAGGATGGAGAAGATGCCCATTGGCTGAGAAGGATTCACATTTCATGTTAAAACAGCTCCAACATTTCTTCATGTGAATGAATTAGTAACATGACCACATACCTTCTCAATAAGCTCAATGCAGGCAGCCAAGTCCATACCGAAGTCAATGAACTCCCATTCAATGCCTTCTTTCTTGTACTCCTCTTGCTCCAGGACAAACATGTGGTGGTTGAAGAACTGTTGCAGTTTCTCATTGGTGAAGTTGATGCAGAGCTGCTCCAAGCTGTTGAACTGTAATTACAAAGAGGTATTTTATTTTTCTGAAAAATAGTGTTGATATGTCAAACTGCTCAGGCATTTTTTCCCAATTTCTCACATCAAAGATCTCAAATCCAGCAATGTCCAACACTCCAATGAAGAAGGATCTTGGCTGCTTTGTGTCCAACATCTCATTGATACGGATGACCATCCACAAGAACATTTTCTCATAGACAGACTTGCACAGAGCACTGACAGCATTGTTGACCTGAGAAAAAAGATTATAGTAATGTTTTGTTGTTTGTTTGTCTTTTTTTACAATAAGTTACTTACAATGTCAATTACTGCAAGAATGGTAATGTAAACATTTAATTCAAATATTCAAACTTTGTGTTTCTTACTTGTGGGACGGTCTGACCTTTGGTGACCATCTCATTTCCGACTTTGACTCTTGGGTAGCACAGAGCTTTCAGCATATCAGCTGAGTTCAGACCCAGGAGGTAGGCGATTTTATCAGCCACTAATTGACAGAAACACAATTTGTGATATTTAAAAAAAAAAAAAACTCACAAAACTCAAAATCTTGCAAGATAAGAGTGTGAGTATTTTCTCAGTTACCCTCAGTGCCATCAGGTTCAGCCTGCTCCTCACGCTGCTTCTGCTTGAATTTCATGTTGCCATGATGCATCACAGCACCGGTCAGCTTGTAGATGTTGATTTTCTCATCAGCACTGAATCCCAAGATGTCAATAGCAGTCTGCACAAAAAAGGAAGTTTCAAGGAAAAATCTCTGTAGTATCAAAAGCAAAAATGCACAAAACTCTAAAAGATAATTTTACATCTGTTGCGATAAACTCCTCCACATCATCGATGCTCTTGACAGTGATTTCACCCTGACTGATCATTGGGTAGTCATAGGGGTTGGTGGTGATCAGAAGAGCCTCTGGAACAGCAGAAAGCAAATACTTGAGATTTTATTCTGATATTATTCATTCTCCTTTTTTTCATTAAATATATAAGTTGTGTATTAACATACCCAGGAGCTCAGGCTTGTGTCCAGTCATCAGCTGGTAGAAGATATGGTAGCTCCTCTCAGCAGACAACTGGAAGGTGACACGGGACTTCTCCAGCAGATCTATGAATTAAAAAAAGATAATTTGACCAACTTACAACTTTGACATTGAATAACCTTTACACCTTAGTCATTGTTGCCTCCAAATATGCAACAGTGATGAAGCAAAAGGTTTACTGCGTATAGTTTATTTGTACAAAGTTTCTACTTACATGTTTCAATATCAGCTGAGGCCAGCTTTCCAGAAGTACCAAAGTGGATTCTGATGAATTTACCCTGAACAAGACAGAAATAGGCATTCATTTTGTGAAACATCAATTCATTAATGTTCAAAATTTGATTGACGTGTGAATACTCACAAAACGGGAGGAGTTGTCATTCCTCACAGTCTTGGCATTACCATAGGCCTCCAGCAGAGGGTTGGCTGCAATGATTTGATCTTCCAGTGAACCCTATAAAATATAACATTAATTGTTATTATGAATATTTCATACACATGCAATTGTTAGGACGGTTTTCTTAGTCAATTTAACGTACCTGCATTTTGCCAGGCACTGACTCTGCTTTTTTTGATCCAGTCATTGCAACAATTGCAAAGTACTGGATGACACGCTTGGTGTTGACAGTCTTTCCTGCACCGGATTCTCCACTGGCAAAGACAGACATAGCTTGAGATTTCTTTTTAATATATCAAATAGTCAATGTGCCAGAAACACATTAGTTGGATAACTCACGTGATAAGGATGGACTGGTTCTCACGGTCTAAAACGAATAAGGGGTTTGTTTTATTAGTTACCTCTTTCCTTGATTTGTATGTCATGGAATAGAGGTTTCTAGAAATAGAAATTTCTTCCTGTCAGTGTAAAACATCTTACCAGTGAGCATGAACTGATAGGCATTGTCAGAGATGGAGAAGATGTGGGGTGGAGCCTCAATCCTCTTCTTGCCTCTGTATGCAACAACAACCTGGGCATCGTACACTGGAAGCCACTTGTAGGGGTTCACGACGACACAGAACAGGCCAGAATATGTCTGGAAAAAGAGGAACGTTCATGCTTAACATAATGCATCACTGAGAGACAAAAACCAACAGACTGAAGTGCAGCTTGGACCTGTGAAAGCCATCACTCCCACCCTCACCCAACCCCCCCATCTCTGCCCGAATGGAAATATGTGTGAATGTGGACCCACACCCCCACAACCCCCTGCCTTCTGCATCACTGCAGACGCTGCACCAATCCGTCTGTCAACCTCCCTCTCCATCCTTCCCTTACTCGAGGACAAGACCCCAAGATACTTGACCTCATCCCTGACCTGGAGAGGACACTCCACCCCTTTCTGGCTGAGGACCATGGTCTCAGATTTGGAGGTGTTGTTTCTCATCCCAGCCGCTTCACATATTTATTCCTATTTATTATCATTTACTTTTTAAATTACATTTGCTGCCTCAGAAGATTTTATGCTGTCTTTCACTGTTTTAATACTGTTTTTAAAAATGTTTTCACAGTGACAATTAAGTGCTATTGTACTGGAAAAGTATCATTTCAATTTGTGTTTTAAAAAAACAGCAAACACAGCACAATGAATGCACATTGTCAAGGTATTAATTCTCTTTAAGATGTTAATTTCAAGCCTTACGTAGATCATCCATGATGCAAAACGCTCTTTGAGGTTGTACAACACAGCGGGCTCATTGAGGTGGGTCATCATGGCCATGTCCTCAATCTTGTCAAACTTTGGAGGATTCATGGGATGGATGTCATCCTCCTTTACTGTGACAGTCTGGACATGGATTGGAGTAAAATTATTATTATTATTATAAATTATTATTTAACAATAATTGCAATATTTTGATTTTATTTGTCACATTTACTGTTTCAAGAATTTCAAACAAAACATCCATTCACTTACTTTTCCTGAGAGAGTCTCAACTGTGGCTTTGCCACCCTCTTTCTTCGTCAGTTTACCCTTGACGTACATATCATCAGGATCAGTCACAAAGTAGGCTGTTTTGGCATCAAATGGTGCAGTCTGAGCCTCAATCCTCTCCCTCTCTGGCTTGCGGAGATATATGGCCGCAGGGCCATAGGCCTCCATCTCAGCGTCTGTGCTCATCTTGGCAGTTTAGTCAAGACTAAAGAAAGGATATTTAAATCATTTTAGGAATATTTATTTGCAATATAGATGTACTAAATGATATTGAGAATGTTTATATCTAATACTTGCATGCGTTGTTAGAGGCACATCTTACCTCAGCCTATCTAAACTGAGTGGCCCAGGTCTGTTGATGTCTAAAGATGCTTTTAAACAAAGATAAAGATAATTACTGAAAGGACTAAAAGCTCAAAATATATATTTGACTGTCTAGCACCCACATCAGTAAACAGTAGTCATTTTTTACGCCCGTTTTTCGCAAATGTCCATGGTATAATGTACAACTTCACAACTTCACCAAAACATGCATGAATACAACAGACTGTTTTAGTAGCTTGTCTGGTTGATCTGAGTTTTTTTTTTTGTTTGTTTGTTTGTTTTTTTTTAGTCTTTGGGAGAAAATGACTGATTTGATTCAAATAATTTGTAAATGACATATAAGCTGTTGCAAGAAAATTATGATTCACATTAGTTATTATTCTAATAATAAGTAATTTCATACATTACATCATAAAAAAATAAATGACATATTAAATGAATACTCATTTAAATAATTCATTAATAAAGTTCATGCAAACACACGAAAAAGCACGAACCTGTGATGGGATGCCTGTCAGTTCCCAGAAGAGTCTGAGGCTGCTGCTTTTATAGAGGCTACAAATGCCTGGTCAGCAACAGTGTGCCACTCGATTTGGTCAAGCATCCTTGTCATCTTAAGACGCATCGTGTAACATTGCTGGCTTCATCTTCTATTTTTTTATATCACATTTATTGGCTCTTGAAGTTAGAACACAAGACTATTGAAACGTGTTTAATTAAAAAATAAAACTGTGATTAAGTTGTTTTTTTTTTCCTGAGAATGACAGTGATAAAATGAACACATACAAAAAGTAAAAGTGATTTTAAATAAATTAATAAATAAAACAGCTCCAAAATATACCATTGCTTCAGGTAAAATAATACTTGATATATAATACTTTTAAGGAAAATAGTTACCAAGGTCAAATTGTGAATAATTTAAAAAAATTAAAATTTATTAAGAGAGTTACTGATCTTTGACCTCCCATTTTGAACATATGAATGTTTTTCCTTCTGCCAAATAAATTTTAAATATCATCAGTATTAAGCATAAGAGCTTACCCACATGACAAATACTTGCAGTACAATTTTGTAGTATTGTCATTTTTATCTGAACATCACAAATATCCGTTAAACAACTTTATCTTTTGACTTTAAATGAGAGCATACTATTTAGTATGAGCAATCTCATTCAGTGTGATTAATAGAGATGTACTGGACTCATAAAATATGTGTGATGCTAATGGTTAAAGTATGTCCAAAAATAGTTGCTGTGCACAGCATATGTGGATTTTTTTTAAAAGCTAATTTTCTCTGATAACCCACCTAACAAATAAATTTAGATTCTGACTTACTTGAGAGAGATTTGGTCATTTTATAACTAGAATTTGTCTCTTCTTACCCATGCAATTTAGCATGTTCATAGCCAAGAATGGAAACTCATTTGGAGAAGCACCCAAGAGACGCTGGTATATAGTTGCAGAGCACTGGCACATCTCAAGTTGCCCTAATAAAAGTGAATGTAAGGCCCTTTCCATAAAGTTCAAGTGGTATTACACGTTCCCTTAAAAGGGCTAGAAGAACATTTGCCAACAAGGCTGAGATAAGACCTAAAATAAGTCTCACTCAGATATCAAAGATCTTTATCCTCTTGCTAGATTTCTAAGCATGTTGTTGCTGCTATGGAACCTTAGTGTCCTTGAAAAACTATGCAACTCAGGTTTAATACATTGCTGACATAGGTTCCAAAATAATATGTCCTAAAATAATCCAAACATCTGCAGTCTGCCCAAATACCTTCCAGAAAGATTAACACAATAAATGTATGACTTATGTTATACTTCTGAGCACTTTCTTTCAGGCTGTTAGACAACTGAATTCAATACTCAACAATTACAAAACCTACATATATGTGTGTATGTATGTATGTGTGTGTGTGTGTGTATATATATATAGATAGATAGATAGATAGATACACACACATGTATGTATGTATGAATGTATGTACTTGTGTATATCTATCTATCATCTATACATATATACATATATATATATATATATATATATATGTGTGTGTGTGTGTGTGTGTGTGTTTGTGTATTGAAGGACTTCAACAATTATAGAATAGTTTTCACAACTTGTTTGCTGCTGCTCTATGTAGTGCCTTAATACAGTGAAATAATATGGTAATGATTTGAATAATAGTTATTTATACTACTGTCCCTTTGTTGCCTAAACATGGGAAAATATTTATGTGATAATGTATTTAGTTCAAAAATACCCCCTGAGGCAATTCAAGTTTCAGTAAACATATAGTGCACATGGCACTGTTCCTCAAATCCAGTCCTCAGGGGCCACAGCCGTGCATGTTTTAGATGTCTCCCTGTTTACTGAAATTAATGGACCACTGTCAACTTGTCAACAAGATCTTTACAAGTCTGTTAATGGCCCATACATTTAAACCAGGTGTGCTGAAGAAGGGAAAAGTCTAAAATATGCAGAGCAATGGTCCCTGAGGGCCAGAACTGAGGAACACTGCCATATGGCATAGGCCTATTTCTACATACAGTAGGGTGCAAGTGGTCTGAGAATCATTGAAAAAAGACACAGTGGCTGTATCACCCATAATCCTTGATCTTTATTTTTTGCTCTGTGCACATTTCAGTCAAAATGAAAAATCTGTTGTGATATAGGAAAATCTGTAACCAGCTGAATTCATACGAGGAGTAAAAAGAAAACATTAAGCTTGACAGTTGCAATGAGAATCAAATTCTCGTGTGCTGCTCACACAAACACTGCAGTCACTCCAGTTTCAGTCATTATTTCATCTACAGTAAGACGACATTTAATTGTTGAACATTTAAATTGTTGTATATTATTGTAATTAATTTGAATTTCATTTAATTTTTCTTTCATTTAAATGGCTTTGGAAAAACACTTTGAGTTGCCTTTGTGTATGAAATGTGCTATACAAAAAAACTTGCCTTGCCCACTATGCACCACTCATTAACTTTGTTTCTGTGCCAGTCTACGAAAATATGTGCAATACAATAGAGCAGACACATTAACGTATTCACATTATATGCAGGCTACAGTGTGTTTATGTTAACACTACCAACACAAATAACCAACTACCAACGACAAATTTAAATACAGATATTTTGTATATATCAAACATTTTAATCAAGATTATTATTACGTTTGTTTAGACTAAATAAATAAATAAAAATTATTTCAAGACTACTTACTAAGCTTCAGGAAAAGAACTACAAACCTTTTTCCTTTTGTAGTTCTTTTTTTTTTCGCGCTTGCGCCCTTCAGAAGCAAAGTCACCGGAAGTCCGACGTGCCTCGAGCGTGCAAGCTAGCTTTAGCTTGCTTAAATTAGCATTATTTTTTACTTTGTAGTGTCATCGTTTCTGGAAAAACAATGCCTTCTTCAACTGGAAAATCCGATGTTATTTTTGTAAGTTACTTGGCAACATATATCGTTATTTATCTGTGTTTTTGAGGACGATATGTAGATATATGTCATTAAGTTTTCCATGTTGCTAGTCTGCTGTATGCGCATCGTTAGCGGCATTAACGTTAGGGTTTTTCAAACTTGGAAGCTTATAAAGAGTCAGATACAAGTGTTTTCATAGCTGATTACATAATAACCTGTAGATATCGTTAGTTTATATTTTCAAATAGACAAAAATAACATTGACAAACTTTTGCTAATTGTGAAGCTGTAATGGTAGCTGTAACTTAAATGACAAACTTCAGCTTTCATTTAGATCTGATTGGTTTTCTGTATGATTCCACTCTTAGGAAGATGATGATCTGCCTTACGAAGAAGAGATTATCAGGAATCCTTACTCGGTCAAGTGCTGGATGCGTTACATTGAATTCAAACAGAATGGACCAAAATCTACCCTCAACATGATATATGAGAGGGCGCTGAAGGAGCTGCCTGGCAGGTAACTGATACTGAAAGATTACAATAATCAGCATGTTCAATGAAGTCAGAGCCGACTAGAGCCATTTAGGTACCCCAGGCGAGACTTGGGTTTGGGTTTGCGCCCCACTGGCCAAATATTTTCTCAAAATGTCTGTGCAGTAGACGTCTTTAACACAACATATATTATCTAGCTGTAATTATGCGTTACTAAGATAAAAATAAGTTGTAATACAGTTGTATAGTTCATATGTATCAAGCTGAAGGTCCGCAGGCCAAACCTGGCCTACTATTCCATTTTTTTATGGTCCATGAGAGCGTGCAAACGATTTTGATGCAGTTTTGTTTTTGATTCAGTCTTGACATAAAAAAAGTGGAATAACTGAGTTGCAAAAGAAAAAAAAAAAGTTGATATTTCCCCTCACAAAATAGTATTTTAGGGTGAAAATTCACATTTTTGTGACATTTGTGATTTAAAAAAAGTTGGGCTTCGATATAAAACATAAAAATAGAAAGTAATTATTTGGTAATCTCATGAACCCATGTTTTTATTCCCAGTAGAATTAAAAGAACATATGAGATTTTGAAACATTTTACCATTTCACGGAACATACTTGCTCCTTTTTGATTTTGATGTCAGCAGCACATCTGGAAAAAAAAAAAAAGTTTGCCCCACTTTCCTGTCTCCTGACTGCAAATAAAGGCCACTAGAGCTGAAGAAATCTAAAAAAACATAAAATAAAATAAATACATTTTCAAATGCTTCTCCCACATGACTAGACATAAAAATAGCATTTCAGAAGTAAAGCTGGGCAGAGGTTCACCAGTCTGCAACAAACTACATCTTAAAATTGTGGAACAATTTCAGAAAAATGTAAACAACATAAAATTACCTACCCTTGAAGGTCCCATTATCTATAGTACATAATATCATCAGAAGATGCAAAGAATCTGGTGGAACATCTGTGGGCAAGGGACGAGGCCAAAGGTTAAAAATAGATGTGTGGGATCTTTGGGCTGTCAGGCAACACTGCATTAAGAAAAAAAAAACTTCATTCTCCACTGGACATCACTGTGTGGGCTCAGGGAGACATTTTGCTGTGCAGCCCACAAATGCAAGTTAAAGCCACATCATCTGAAGAAGTGTGATGTGAACACAATCCAGAAATAATGTCGTCTTCTCTGGGCCAAAGCTCATCTGAAATGGGCTGAAGCAAATGGAAAATTGTTCTGTGATCAGATCAATCAAAATTTGAAATTCTTTTTGGAAACCATAGGCACTGTGTCCTGCGGATCAAAGAGGAGAGGGAATATCAGTGGACAGTTAAAAAAAAAAGCCTGCATCCTGCATCTCTTTATGGTATTGATTTGCATCAGTGTCTATTTGAGCAGCTTACAAATTAGACAACGACTCTTTCAGGGAAGGCCTTGCTTACTTAAGCAAGGCAATGCTAAACCACATACTGCATCCATCACAACAGCATTGCTGCGCAGGAGAAGAGTCCAAGTGCTGAACCCGCCTGCCTACACTCCAGATCTTTCATCAGTCAAAAACATTTGGCAGATCATAACATGAGAAATTTGTCAATGAAGACCCAGAACTGTTGCCGCTAGAATCCTGCATGAGACAAGATTCCTCTCCTAAAATTCCATCAACTCATCTCCTCACTTCCCAAACACACAGCTCTTAAAAGAAGAGGAGATACTCGATGATGCTAAACAATGCCATGTTCCGACATTTTTGACAATCAAAATGAGTATGTTTTCATGAAATGGTAAAATGACTGTTTCAGCATATGTTCTTTTGGGAATAAAATATTCATTGAGATTTCATTTTTATTCTGTTTTTATTTACATTTGAGCGTTTTTTGCAGCGTCCCAGCTTTCGTTGGAATTGGGGTTGTAAATGGCTGCAGTTATCTACAATTTCATTGATAACCACAGTAATGCAATCAAAATGGTAATTTATTAAGCATCATCTGTGATGGAAATGTGACTAGCACTGTTGCAAAATAAAAAAAAATAAAAAAAATGGCTGCCTACTGGTAATTTGACTTTCATTTTCCCTGAGCTTTTTTCTTGTGGTCTTACTCTTTTTAACAACAGTTTCCTTTCTGGTTGCAGCTACAAACTGTGGTACAATTATCTTCGAGAGAGGCGTAAACAAGTCAAAGGAAAATGTGTTACTGAACCAGCCTATGAGGAGATCAATAATTGCCATGAAAGGGCACTGGTGTTCATGCACAAGGTAATATTTACAAATTTATAATAAAATTAAAAGAAATAACATGGGGCCATTTTTGGGACTGTTGTATTTGTACTTCAAGCTAACTAACTTTTATTTTGTTGTATTAGATGCCTAGAATATGGCTCGATTACTGCCAGTTCCTTGTGTCTCAGTGCAAGATCACAAGAAGTCGACGGACATTTGATCGAGCTCTCCGAGCCCTTCCCGTAACTCAGCATCCACGGATCTGGCCCCTGTATCTCCGCTTTGTCCGTAACCTACCCTTGCCGGAGACGGCAATCCGGGTATATCGCAGGTACCTTAAGGTGAGAGCGTAGTTCACAGATAGTTCCATACAGTACATTTCGTCCAGGATGTCTTAGAATAATCACACGTTACAGACTGTGTGAACAAAAATAATTTCATTTTGTCTGCATTTACACTGCAGTGCACATCTGATTTATTACTCAAAAATGGGGAAAATCTGATCTTTTCACTTGGATGGTAGACACAAATGTATCAACATGATTCATCTGACTTATTTCTACATATGTATGAAGCTTGAAACCAGTCACGTCTTATCTTGTGTTTAAAATAAAATTAAAAAATGTTTGAAGATTCTTAGCCAAATGAAAGTTAAAGAGCTTTCAACTCTTAAAATGCTTAAAACATTGAGCTCTGATCGTTATTAATAATGATTTAGAGGTAATAGACATTAAACTCAGCCGGACTTTCGTTTCGGCTTTCGCTCTCGTTTATGCATACTAATTTTTTTTTCTTCATACAGTCGTGTTGTAGGCAAGCTGGTTTGAGGTGGAGCTGGCAAAGTTACTGGAACAAACTTCCTGGCGGAGAACACATCAAAAATAAATAAATGTGGCTTGAAAAAGAGTCTCTTTTCAAGACAACTTTTGCCACTGAAATACAGGATGCTCACAAAGTAAAATAAGAGTTAATTGTGGTGTGGTGTTTCTACGGTGGTGACGAGGGAACAGAAGGGGCTGTAGAGTGATGCCATATCAAGGGAGGTTCAGTGCTGAAGCAGGTTTTGTGAAGAATATTTAGTTGATCACAAATGTCCTTCCTTCTCTTTGCATCTCCTAGCTTTCTCCAGAGAATGCAGAGGAATACATAGACTACTTGCGGTCTGTTGGCCGCCTGGATGAAGCAGCTGTGCGACTAGCAGCTATTGTTAATGATGAAAGCTTTGTGTCCAAAGAGGGCAAGTCTAACTATCAAGTAAGATTTTAATTCCACATCAACTGCTTGCTAGTGTTTCTTTCTCTGAAGCTGAACGTGGAACTGTATTAATTGTTTTTCTGTGTGTATTTCTTGTTCAGCTGTGGCATGAGCTGTGCGACCTGATCTCGCAGAATCCTGACAAGGTGACTTCTCTAAATGTTGGAGCTATCATACGAGGAGGACTTACTCGTTTCACAGACCAACTTGGAAAACTGTGGTGCTCTTTAGCTGACTATTACATCAGGAGTGGACACTTTGAGAAAGTGAGTTGTATTTTTTACCCTTTCAGAATGGCGTGAATTTTTATCCATGTGTACTTATTGAAGAAAGTTGATCTTCAATAAGTACATATATTTCACGGGGTGAGTATTTGGTGAGGGTTTGATTATTTCAATGTTCTTTTTTTATGTCTTTGTTTTAATTCTTTTTTTTTCCACAGGCACGTGATGTGTATGAAGAAGCCATCCTTACAGTGGTAACAGTAAGGGATTTCACACAAGTGTTTGATAGCTATGCCCAGTTTGAGGAGAGCATGATTGCTGCTAAGATGGAGACTACTGCTGAGATGGGACAGGATGAGCAAGGTTTGAATGGAATCATTAACATTAATGCTCATTGCTTTCACTTGCCACACATCCTTATACTTTGCCTCACTGTACCCATAGATGACATAGACCTGGAGCTTAGACTGGCACGTTTTGAGCAGCTAATATCCCGTCGCCCCCTTTTGCTGAACAGTGTACTCCTGAGGCAGAACCCACACAATGTCCACGAGTGGCACAAGCGAGTAAAACTTTACGAGGGGATTCCACGGCAGGTGAGTATTAAGCTCCTTACACAGAAAACTGATGTCATGAACCAGGAGAGCTGAAAGGTTTCCTGCTGTGTCTCACCACGTTGCCAGGAGTAAGAGGGACAAAAAACAGTGAAAGCACCATGAACAGGGCATTCTCTATATCTGCAAACACTTATTACAGAAGTGAAGTCGCAGATACTTCCGTGTTTCAAAGAGCTGATTTTTAGTTTAGTGTGTAAAGGCCTTTATACACAAAGTTGAATATGATTTCCACTTGTCCGGAAACAAGCAAGATGTTTTACATGGATGTGTGGAATAAAGAAAGATCAACTGATAACCATGGTTCAGGAGAGGCCAACACTGTATGACGTCACGAAAAAACACAAATCTAACCCTGGTTTGTTTACCTTTTTTGTTTTGTAATTTAAATGGTCTTCCAGTTTTTGCCCTTACTGAATAAGAATAATGCATGTACTACAAGCCCAATCCAGGTTGAAGGGTTATATCCCATTGTCCTGTCTGGATATTAATACTTTTTGATATGCATTCTCATATATGGTCTGTACTTGTGTTCTTGTGGGACATTTCAAAGTACCCATCTATCCAAGTAATGCTGAAATCCCTTCATGTGATCTCTCTCCACCCATTTTATTGACGGTGTGTTTAGTAGAGACGTGTAGACTTGGGAAGTTAGAGTATCAGTTCACATAAGCTAGTAGAAGTAATGGTGGTCATTATCAAGTTTACTGTTGTTCTGATAACAGAGGGGCCCAATTGTGTCCCCAAAATACATTCTTTCGAGTTGCACTTGTCCAAATTGAGTCCAAATGTGACAAACTCTGTATTTGGAAATGGCTGTAGCCTTTCTGGTGCTTTTAGCTTCCTTTTTCCCAGAATATGGTGACATGAGGAGACACAACAGCATGAGATCTTTCATTGTGATAGTTTTTGAGTTTGTTGTTTAGGGACCTCAGCGCCTGTATGTTGTTTAACAAAAATCTCTCATGTGACACTGTCTCTATCTAGTGCAATACTAATGAACCCATGCACAATGCATTCTTTTTAGATCATTAATACATACACTGAAGCAGTGCAAACAGTGGATCCAATGAAGGCCACAGGAAAGCCTCACTCTCTCTGGGTGTTCTTTGCTAAATTCTATGAAGAAAATGAGCAGCTGGATGATGTAAGTCATGGAGGTCATTCCTCACAAATTATGTTGAACCTTTGAACTCAATATCAGATTTATTTCTCTAATCTTTAATGATATATCCCATATTTATTGACTGCAGGCGAGGACAATCTTTGAAAAGGCTACCAAGGTGAACTACAAGCAGGTGGATGACCTTGCTGCAGTTTGGTGCGAATATGGAGAGATGGAACTCCGCCATGAGAACTATGAACAGGCTCTACGCATACTGAGGGTAACACACCCATATCATGTATATTATTGGTTTCTTGTTTTTTGCCTTCTTATGTCTTCTATAGGGCATAAGTTAAAATGTGAGAAAGTCTAGACGTCTAGAAGTCTAGACATACTTAAAAAAAAAAAAAAAAAAAAGGTTTCTGAGTAGTATTTGTAGCAGTTTCATTACAGTATAATGTATTTAACAGCTGCATCATTTTACACCTATTATTTAATAGGTT
>JBAMYA010000023.1:6190869-6209497 GCA_037176975.1 Arrhamphus sclerolepis | reverse complement strand
TTGTATGAAGGACTCCATGTCTGTGGCAGACAGCCTCTACAACCTGCAGATCATCCGTGAATTCTGTGACAGCTGTTTGAAGGGTTGCTGTCACTTAGCACTTGAAGATATGCTGTACACACCACAGGAGCTTCAGGTACTCTCTCCGTCTGCAATGACACACTTGTAAAAAATACTTAAAAAAAAAAAATATATATATATATATATATATTTATGCAACACTTTTTTCATATTTTTCTTTTTTTTAAGCTCAACTTGCTGAACTTTCTGTCAGAATTGCTCTTCTGGTTTGAGGTACAGAGGCCAGAGTTTGTACAACCAATAGGTGCGTCAGGTATGGATCATCAATTTGTTCTGCTTTTTTAAGCTGTGTCCAGTGTTACCACTGAGACGACTCGTTTACTGTTTGTTACATAGTCTAATTAGAGATTTTCCTTTCTTTCTTTCTTTTTTTTTTTTTTTTTTTAGATGGATCTATACCAGAAAATATGAGTGGCAACAGGTGCAGAGTATTTCTGAATTTAGCTAATTATGCAATATAGAATATTCTTTGATTGAAATGCATTTTTTAACCATAAGCTTTTTCTCCATCTGCAGTACCTCCCCTTCCATATTCAAAAAACCTTTCCTTCCCATTTCTTCTCCAGCTTCAGGTAGGTCAGATTAAGATCATGTTATCCTGTTTACCAAGACACAGATTTTTATTTTTATTTTTTTATTGTCTGGTACACCCATTTGTAGGGCTGGGCAATATGAGCTCAAATCAATATCACGATTAATTGAACGTGTTACCTCGATAACGAGGAATAAGAGATGATTTTTGTTCTATTTCACTTTTGCTGCAAAACTTCTATTAAATGCTATTAAACTGTGACATTTTTCAAATCAAAGAACTCATATCTTTGATTTTAAAACTAGTGAAGGGAAACGTGGCAGTTAACTGTTTTTTTGGTCAGTTATTGAATATTGTAATTAAATGCCCAGCCCTACCTATTTCCCTCAGTTTTTTATTAGTTTTCTCAGTCGTGCATTTCTTTTGTTGTTTTTTTGTGTGTGTATTTTCTTCTTGGTGTATATTGTTTGTTGTTTTTGTGTGGTTTGCATGCCTTTACATGTTTGTGTGTGTCCCATTGTACTCAGGAGCTTTGACTCAGTCTACCTCAATGTCTCATATAGAAGGAGTTGGAAAGACGTGGAGCAAGAAACCGCTCAGGTACAACTCTTCTTCTGAACAATCAGACTGAATCAGGAGAACATATTTTCAGTGTGCTTGTTTTGTTTTTCTACTTAGCCGGCCGTTGTCAGCAGTATCCTTCAGCATTCCTTTTGGCCTGGACAGTGATGTGGATATTGTGATGGGTAACCCTGTAATAACCCGCTCTGTAAGCTCAGATCAACTCAACCCATCAGGCCAAAGCATGAACAGGGTACCTTACACTCGTCCTGAAGACGTCAACCGCTTAATCACCAAACCCCCTGAACCCAACGGTCCACAAAAAGCATCGTGGGCCACCCAGACTCCTGGTATTGCAGCCCTGGCAGAGGACAACGACCTTGGGACAAATGAAACGGGAGAGCTTCCCACCATCGAGGAGGCTCTTCAGATTATTCACAATGAGAGTAAGATGGAGCCTCGTTTACACCCTGATGGTGCGCCCGATGGCTTCTATCTTCATTCTCCCGACGACCCTGCAAGTTCTAGTTACAACAGCAACTTGGAACCCATCAGCTGTTCTGCCCCAGCACACTCAGGAATGATGTACCGGCCTACGAGAGAGTCCAGAGAGCTAGCTCGCACCAGAAATGCCTCTGAATGCTCACGAGACGATGATTCAGTCTTGAGAGATGGCAGTGTGGATTCAGATGCCTCAGAAGACTTGCCAAAAGCCCAGTCCACTCCAAGCACTCCTGCTTCCAGTGCAAACTCTGTGAGAGGCCATAGTAAAGAAATCCCTGACAGTGGTGTGAAGATGACCAGCTTTGCTGAACGTAAAAAGAAACAGAATATGGATTCTTCTAAAGCCAATGATCTCTCTTCTCCTCAGATGACCACATGGGCACAGAAGTCTGAGGAAAGCCCAAGCAAGAGCCCGCAACTTAATAATGAGATGTCGGAGCTGGGGGTTCGACTTGAAGAAAAGCGCAAAGCAATCGAAGCCCAGAAGAAACGTATTGAGGCAATTTTTGCAAAGCATCGGCAAAGACTAGGGAAGAGTGCCTTCTTGCAGTTAAAAAAGGAGCAGAATGAAGATAACGGTGAGGGGAAAGGAGATGGCCAGATGAGCACCTCATCCACAGAAGACGACCTATCTCGCTTGACTTTGGAGGAAAGACTTGCTCGCATGGAGGAAGACGAGCAGAATGAACAAGATGAACGGGGCCCGTCTGTGGAGGATGTACTTGATGTCAAACAAAGCCTTACGCCCAGCAAAGAGGTCAGTTCCAAAGAAACGGCAGGGACACCAGTAGAGAAGAACTCTGGGACCCCAAGTGAGAAAATGGCAGCTCCTTTAGGAGACTACAACAATGCTGTGTCCAAGTTAACTGCTGCTCTTTCATCACTGCAAAGTGACATGCAGCGACTGACTGAGCAGCAGAATCAGTTAGTCAAGAAGAAAGCAGCACCTTCAAGTAACAAGTCTTGGGTTATTCCAGCTAGTCCTAAAACATCCACCCAGGCTACTCCCCCTAGACGGCTGTCACGAGAATCCACCCGAGGCCTAAACTCAACCTCCTCCTCTCCTTCTCCATCCCGTAAAGTCTCAAACCACATCACTCCTCCAAAGTCTCCTCAAGTTCATCGAAGAGCCCAATCTGTACCCCCTAAAAGTCCTAAACACAGTCGACATTTGGAAATGAAGGTCCCAACACTGTCGAGGGTTCTCACTCCACCTCAGAATGTGGACCGCATCCCCCATCTTCGACGAGTGAATCCTTTGCAGTCCCAAGTCCAGACTTCATCCTCTTTCTCTATAGGCGACTCTGATAGCCTCGATGAACTCCGCTCATGTGGACCAACTCCTGTCCCCACAGCTACACCGACCCCCCTACCAACTCCTATACCAGCTCCTGTTGCAGATGACGCAATGTCAGAGGTGGGCTCCAATGATGGACATAGCGTGTTTAGTATGGATCTTGAGGCTGGACCCTTGCATAGTCCGTTGGCTAAGAAGGAAGGGCTTGGAAGCAGGGCCTGCAGCTCCGGCGCCCCATCAGAGTGCTCCTTTGAGAGCGACGTTCCAGCAGGGATGTTGAATGGCAAACGAAGCAGCTTGATAGAGATCTCGCTGTCTGCCTTACAAGGAGAAGGTGAAGAAAACTCTCAAGTCCCTGATGCTTTTTCTGACTCGATGAGTGACCAGACTGAGCCAGAATCAAGAGCCGGGGTTGGCTTCTTTTTCAAGGTTGGGAACTGACTGATAATTTCCATTTAAAAAACAAACAAACAAAAAAAGAATGATGATAAGAAGAAGAAGTAGAAATTTCAAAGTATTTTGTTTCTATTTATAGGATGACAAAGATCGACCAGAGGTTGAGATGGCCCAGCGAAGGGCAGCGCTGCTAGAGAAACAGCAGAAGAGAGCAGAAGAGATGAAGAAACGAAAACTTGAGCAAGAAAAAGAATCAAAGTGAGACTTTTTATACAAATTAAGAGGTTTACTCTAGAACAGTAATAATAAATGTTTGTTCTTTTCAGATGTCTTAATCACTCAGCTAGTGACAGAAGATCTCAAACTAAATGCATCTTTTTATCTTTCTATGTTTTAAGATCAAGGCTCACATCATACGCATAATGGAAGCCACGCACACTCGCATTAACATGGTATATTTACTGTTACAGTGACCCGAGACTAGCAATTTTGAATCTACGTAAGGTGTATAAAAGTAATATTAGAGGAACTGCAAGAGGTTTTTAGAAGAAGATGCAGGTTTTCTTGCATCATTGGTAGGACAATATCTCCAGGCAGAGGACAGAGCTATCTAGCCTTTCACTGAATATTGTGCACAGATTCCCATAAATGCCATCTGTCCCTTAAACAGGCGACTAATTTCAGTCCAGCTGGCTATTTTAAAAGATGGAGAAGAGTTCATAGTTTAATGGTTAGAATGATCAAATTGCAGTTTGGCACGACTGCAGTGCAGCTGCTCGCTTCAGACCAGTCGTATTTGACAACAGAGGAGGATACCTGTTGACATCAGTCCCGTCACCACATGCTGAGTCTCAGCTGGACAGTTGTGTCCTGCAAGGGATGTTAACTTACTGTTGCTGTAAAAGGGAAAAAAAAAACAGTCTACTTTACACGTTTAACAGCAGAGCCATATTTAAGACTCATTTGAGTTCGTTTTTAATAAGAAAGAAAATAATATGAAAGTACATTATATGAGAAAATATTGGTATTGGAATACCTCAAGGCTATAATTTGAGACCCTTGTAAAAGATGTGGATCGTAGTTTATTCTTTGTTTCCTCTGAATTTTGCTTTTTTTTTTTTTTTCCTCTGGATGTTATGATAGGCACTACTGTTTGTTCTTTTTTTTTTTTTTTTTTTTTTTTACGTTAAGGGCTTTATTATTGGAGATGTGAAGTGCATAAGCACTTAGAATCAGGTGTAGGAAGGGAAAAGGACTTTTTTTTAAGACAGACCTGACAAATGAAAGTTTCTTCTGCGAATACATTTTGAACAGAAAGAAAACTGTCAGTTTTACAGTTACAGTTAAAAGAAAATAAAATTAAAATCCAAACTGACAGATCCGCACTGCACAAAAATCAAAAAAAGATTGAATCTAGAAAAAATTAAACAGTATCTCTGACATTCAGTTGTTTTCCATTTCTATTTGTTAAATATATTTACAAGTAATGGCACCTATTTGAAAAATCAACTAGGCATTATATGAATTTGGAGTGTTAATATTATATAGTTACACCGTAGCTCCATGTGCTTTCAGTAAGCCGCAGTGGATGATTATTGAAGGCTGGGGAAGCAAGAGTGAAGACAGAGCTCAGACTCCAGGCAGCCCTCCGGCATCGTGCACCCCACCAGCAGAGGGGACTCCCCAACGCAGAGGAGACTTCACCAGGCAGGAGTATGAGAGGCGACAGCAGCTGAAGATCATGGAGGACTTGGACAAGGTGCTGAGGCAAAAACCCACCACAGTCCGTGGCGTGAAGAAGCAAAGACCCAAGACTGTGTTCCGAGACGACTCTGGAATCTCTCATAGCCCCGTCAAGGGTTTCATGGGTAAGTACCACCGACGTTCACCATCACGATTCTTCTTATTTTTCTGTGTTAATTTTTACAGTCGTGTTTTTCTTTTTTTAAAAGTAAACTTTCTTTCCATTCCTCTTGTCTGCCGTCCAGGCACTAAGCTGAACAAGGTGTACTCCCACTCGACGATGAACCTTTCCTCCATGACTAATGATTCTGGAGGCCTCACTGCCAGGAAGTCTCCAAGGTAAGTCAGTACCGGTACCATGACAACGGTGGTCATTGCTTCTTGGCACAAAGACTCACTGAACTCTTCACTCGCTTTAGCCGTTCACACTCTCCCGCCCGGTCACGGCTGATGTCACCAGGACGTATGAGTGCACAAAATGGGGAAAAGGACTGGGAAAATGCCTCCACCATTTCTTCACCTGCTTCCATCCCAGAATACACAGGTCAGTGATATGTTCCAAATAAATAGTTTAAGAAGCCCAAATCAGCGTGGTAACGTTGTTTAATTTGGTTTGTAACATCTAGAAATGTCATGTCTTGCAGGACCAAAGCTGTACAAAGAGCCTAGCTTTAAGTCCAACAAGTTCATCATCCACAATGCAATCACACGTTGCTGCCTGGCTGGCAAGGTCAATGAACCACAGAAAAACAAGATTGTAGAGGTAAACTGTCCTTTTGCGTTACAGTTCAAATAACAGGTTTGATAAGAGGCTTTAAATAACAGTTGTTTTTTGTTTGTTTTTTTCCTTTTCAGGAGATGGAGAAGAGCACAGCCAATCACTTCCTCATCCTCTTCAGAGACTCCAGCTGCCAGTTCAGAGCAGTTTACACTATGAACCCTGAAACTGAGGAGATGGTACGCCTTACTGGCATCGGCCCTCGAGTCATCGCGCCCGAGATGGTAGAGTCCATTTACAAGTACAGCTCTGACCGCAAGCAGTTCACTGCCATCCCGTCCAAAACTATGTCCATGAGCGTTGACGCCTTCACCATCCCCGGACACTTTTGGCAAAAGCGCCCAGGAACTCCCAAAAAGCTGAGCACCCCGAAATAAATATGTACCCGAGAAGGGTTGGAATGTTACCATTCAGGGAAACGGCTCCCAGCTTGACGTTTATCTTCTTTTGGCCAGTGTGGCGCTGCAGATTGTTCAGTGTGACCAGCAGCTGACAGCAAGACTGATCACGTTTTTGGCCAGTTATCAACCTGGATATAAGAGCAATCCGGTCGACTATAAATGCAAAGACAATGGGTCACTCACTCAATCAGGCTCTGCATGGTGTACTCAGTTTGTAAAGTAAATAGTGACTGATTCCATCAGAATTAACAGAAATAAAATCTTCCCTTGCCTCCTCATGCTTTGCCTTACCCTACCATGCCTGAGTCAAGGTGTGACTCTTGAGTAAGAAAAAGAAAGGGGGGGACAACCACACTGCCTTTGCCCACGCAACTGTATTTTAGGGCACAAGTAGTTTCCACCCCTTCCAATTCTGCTTGCTTTTCCCTTTGCTGCCTTTTCTTCTTCCAGGGCTCACTTTATCTCCAGTCTACTGAGACAAGTGGCTCAGCTCTCAGTTCTGATTGAAGATCCCAGCTGAAATGTAATGGCAGGTAACTCTGCTCTCATGAATGTAGGGCACACACTAACCACCCATTCCATTCGGGGCTGTTTTCGCTGTTTAGTCTGGACCAGAAAATGCCATCATGGGTGGTTCCTCTTCGGGGGCTGCACTGGTGGTGGCTACTGTAGTTGTCGGTGGACTTGCACACAAAAAGAAACTGCCTTTGCCCCGTAATTTGTGCACTCTACTTCACTCCAACTCTCCTTCATCTGTAGACATCTGGATGTGTTTTTTTTATACTCTTCTGACATGTTTTTGCTGGACAAATTCATTCAGTCTTTGGGAGCTGAAAGAAGAATGAAATTTCATGTGACCTTTATTTTTTTTTCTTTCTTTTTACTCGCTTTCTCATTTAAATATCTGAGCTTGTCTTGAAAAAGAATTCTTGAAACATGAAGTAGGGCTTTATCATGTGTATCAGTACTTGGATACAGCTCTGTGTGAAAATGATAATCAGTACTGATTTAATATATATTGAATGCTGATTACTTTCCTTTTTTTTTTTTCTTTTTGGACAATGATTTGTAAAAAGTAAGTAAGTTGACCTTTGTAAGCTACAAATAAGCTAGCCTGCTGCTTAAACATTAGTGAGATGATGTATGTTTGAGATGAGAATGAGTGAATGAAAATGAATAGAAATTGTCAAACAGCTGGAATAGCTGAAACCTCTTGTCTGCGGATGATTAAATCCTTTAGGTCACTGAAAGTGTGTTTCTTACAATTCCCTGTTTGTGTGTCCTGGCATATGAACAGTAGGTTTCTTAATGAAGGATCTTTGTGGACTGTAACAGCCCTCATCTTCCCCTTGTCTCTAGAGACTCCATCTATTTACAGGAGGAATGTAAAATGCCAAACAGCTCATTTTTTTCCTTTTTCTCCCCCCCCCTTTCTTTCTTTTGCCAGGCTCCGTACTATTAAAATACAGCTTACTCCACAGACGCGTGTGATAGTCAATATTGCCACAAAATCTGTGGGAAACGATCCCTCTCCTCTTCCTTTGCAGTCATCAGCACTACAGCAGCTGCTGTAACGCAGCTGTCTTCTTTCA
The DNA here is from genome assembly GCA_037176975.1 of Arrhamphus sclerolepis. NCBI lineage: Eukaryota > Metazoa > Chordata > Actinopteri > Beloniformes > Hemiramphidae > Arrhamphus > Arrhamphus sclerolepis. The sequence continues at coordinate 6,201,612 of JBAMYA010000023.1, read as the reverse complement.
AAACCACTGACTGCCTCCAAGAATCGTGATGTTTGAAGGGTATTCTAATGCAGATGTGACAAAAGAAATGGTTGAATGAATGATTGGACGTGTTTGTGCAGGAGTGCATATAGAACTAGTGGATGCTTGTATTTATGTATTTGTAAAGCTTAAATATGTTGTAGTGAAGTATCATATTTTGATTCAGTGCAATTCTTTCATAGGAGTCCCCACATCACCTAGAGGTGTATTTATTTGCTTTTGAATTAGATCATGCATTTATTGTTTAGTTTCATGATCTACTTTCTTTTTCAGTTTGTTCTTGTTTTTTTTTTGTTTTGTTTTTTTCCTCAAATTTTAATTTAGTTGTCATAATTTGTTTTGTTTCCCCTTTGTTGTCTAATCTGTGGCAGCACATTGTGTATGTTCATTTCATAAACTGTCTGTCCTTGGCAAGTGGACCAGAAAAATAAAATCTTTTTTTAAATCATCCACATCTGTTTTTCATACCCATGATTTTCTCTTTTCTTTTCATTTCTTTTTTTTTTTTTTTAATCTTCATTTCCTCTTAAAGATGGGGAAAAAATAGCTTCCATAATGACAAGACAAATGAAGAAACATTTTATTTCTTTTGTTGAACAGCTGAGCTTTTCGTGGTTACATCATTGTTGTGCCTCAGGTCTCATCTCACAACAACATAATCCAAAACTTAATGGGCTGCTTGGTTGTGTTAATACTGTTGATCGAAACTTTGCCAAACCTTGGCACAAGTTAAGCATATAAAGGTGTTTGAGCTCATAGCTTTGCCCTCAGGTGCAGTAAGTGACAGTAAAAGAGACAACGAGATCTGACGGGGACTAAAGTCGGACCAAAAGTCGTAGCAGCAAACTTCGGCAACTCCTGGGTCACGTTACAACACCTTAGTTGTGCTTTGCGTGCAACATTTCAGCAAGTAGGGAGTTGCAGGGTAAGTCTCCTAGAAGGTGCCGCTGGTGCAGATAGTCCTCGACCTGCAAGCTAATGCTGCGTACCTCAGGGAGCCGGAGAAGCAGCTGGCCAAACTTGTCTGAGTGTCCTGGGTAATGTGTTTGGGTGTGCTCCATCAGAGCTCTGTTAACCCTCTCTTGAGTCTGCTCCACCTGCCTGCGGCTGTGCACCAACTTCACATCTGAGGTAGACAAAACATTTGCATACACACTGAAAACTAAAGGAAATATCAAGAATGAAAGCACTAAAATATACAAGTTCTCACCGGGGTTGAATAGCACGAGGTATTTGAGGCAGACAAACTCCTGTCTGTCCAGCTTTAGTGCCTTAAGTTTGGACACGAGGTCCTGGGTCCTTGATACCAAGCTACACAGTGTCACTCCTGCCTGGGAAATGATGGTTGATACCTCGATCTGGATTGGAATGGTGCAGAAGTGGCGAGGATGACTACGTTTGTGTGAGCAGTAACATCAATCACATGACAAGAGTCAAAGAATTCTTCTTGTGCACATAAGAAGGAGCTGACGCTTTACCTGCTGACCCGTGACCAGATATATGCAATGCTCTTTGCCATAAGTGACTTGTCGACAGAGATGATCGAGGACCAGCAGCTCACTCCAACAAGTCTGCAGAAGCGCCATCTGGTCCTCCACCTGAAAGAAGCACAAACATGCCCTGTGTGTCATAAATCAGATGTTGCAGCCATTGGTCTTCAGCAAACGGCCAAGTCTTGAAAAGAAAAATGTTATCGGATATGCTGTCATTGCAGAGAAGAACTTAAATGAATTTCTGCTACTACAAAACTGGTGAAGATAAAACATGATTTATCACCTTGAGCTCCTTAAAGAGATTGCTATTTCGGGCCCACTCCACCAGCCCAAAGAGAGTCTGGTCAGCCATTTTGCACATGATGCTGAACGTATTTAGACGGTCGTGTTTCCCTCGGTTGGACTGCTCTCTCTGCAGACTAGCCAAGACTTTGGCACACAGTAGGTCCTCGTCTTGCTCACCCTCCATGAGCTGGTTGAGGAAGTTGGGAGTAATGCTTGCTGATGGAGGAGAAGCTGGGGTCTGGCTGAGAACCCGAGAAAGAGCCATGGTGGTGCTTGATGTAGAGCAGGGGGATGATGCTGGCGTGCTTGCTGGTGTGAATGAATTATCTGGGGCTGAATGCATGAGATGGTAATGTGTTGGAGTTGGGCTGTAGCTGAAATCCATTTCTCCTTTCTCCTTGGGGAAGGGGCAGTACAATCCAGGGTAAGGCATGGAAGATGGGCTGAGCACTCTGTGGCTGTTCATTGTGCAGTCCATAGGTACAGGTTCACTTGAATGGCCCAAGCCAGAGGGATATACGTGGGTTACATTAAAAGCATAAGAAGATGATGGCTCACTTATGTGACTGCTTAATAGGTGGGGATCACTTGGAGATTTGGGAAAACACATTTGTGTTGTTTCCATCTCTGTCCTGTGGGGAGCGGTGTTTGTTGTTTGCTGCTTCATCTGTCTGTGCCGCCGGTACAGAGGACCAAATTTATTCCTGCCACCTCTCATCCGATCTGGTCGAACAGCTGATGACAGGACATACAACACATTTTAAAGAATTTTTCTGAAGAACGTCAAGCATTTCCCAAGACAGTTGAAAATATAACTCAAGCTACACAAAAACGTCATTATATTAAATGCAGGGCACCATAACGCTGCCTATCTGTAAGCCTTTCTGTGCAGGAGGTAATGAACTTTTTATGAATGTTTATTTTACCTTCTCTTTTCATCCCTACGGCCAAGCACTTCTGAAAGCGGCAGAAAGGGCAACGTTTCCTCTGGGACAGGTTCATGGGGCAGCTCTGTTGTTCTGTACAGGTGTAATGCTTGTTATTCTGCACTGAGCGTTTAAAGAAGCCCTGCACGGAGACAAGGAGAGAATGGTAGCCTGGAGCACAAGCCCCAGGTGAAAAATATACAGCATACATCTTTGCAATCACAGGAAGGCAATATAATCTCAGTTGTGTAACAGACTGGGGCTATATTGTCACCAGCTTATCTCTTGCCTTGCAACTCTCACAGGTAAGCAGTCCATAGTGGTATCCAGATACTTTGTCGCCACAGACAGGGCAGCTCTCCTCTGACTCAGGCCTTCTGTCTGTGTCTGGCTTTTGCTCCTGACCTAGAAAATCGTAGCATCAAATATTAAAAATACGTTTTAACAAATCCTTCACCAATTTCAGGTGGTCAGCAATATTGGACAAGCTGAGGAAACAAGAGCTTGACGGTTAAATGTGGATCAAGTCCTCACAAATATTATTTGAAGCACTGAATAGGGTGATACTTTCTGTGTGTGTGTGTGTGTGTGTGTGGAGGATGATAAGTGTTAAGCAGCGATGCAAACAGCTGTGCATACCATAGTACAGGTTTGAACCAGCTCAAGTCAGTCACAAGATTAGGTTTAGTGTTAAATTGTTGTAAAAGCCCAAGTGGCTGAAGAGTTTGATGCAGCTGAACTGAAAAATATTCAATCTAATGAGGTTTATTGCTCAGCTGTTGAGAGAACAGCAAACAATATTATACCATCACTCTGGTGCAGACATGACCTTATCACTCATCTTGATTTGTTCGACTATGATCACAGATATGACGCTTGCATAATAACCAGAACCAGCCAACTGGATAAAAAACTGATGAACTACTTTTAAACTTTCGTTGGGGTAAAAACTGATTTGCAAACAAGGGCGATCACTGTAATTTATGAAACACCATGACACCTTTATATCCAGATTCATTTTTTAAAAGATCACCTTTAAAATAGATCCATTTCAGAAGCAGTAGCATTTCTAAATAAAAAAAGAATTGACATATTGTATATTTTCTGATGTATCCATGTTACACTTCCATCTAGTACTCACATGTTGGTGTTCCCTTCAGTGCTAGCTGCTCCTCTGGATGGTTACCAGGGTGGTGGACAAGAGGCTGGGGTAGCTGTGGGTGATATCCAGGTATGTCCATCCTGGCTGGTGGGACAGGAACTCCACAGTCAGCTCAGCTAGGTCTTCATTGTTGAGGACATCAGGAGGACACAGCAGGAGAGCCGGAGAAAGCCATGGTGGCGGCCAGGCCCAACAGCTCAGAGAGACTGACGGCTGTTTGAGGCTCATCAAGTGGACTTCGCTCTGTAGAGAGTGTCATAAAACCTCTCCTGACTGGCACTCCTATCGAGTCAGTATGTCAGCAAGCAAGCCAGCCAACCAGCCCATCCATGGGAGACAGTCCGATAGCCACCTGCTTGGATCTTATTGTGGTGAAATCACGTCAGTATCATTGGGCCACACTGGAGCTTCACTGATAAGATAAGAGTCTAACTAAGAGTGCAAATGACCATTATACAAAAGACGATTCAGATTTCATTTATCTAGACACAGATCATTAAATAATGTTATCTTAAATAAAATGTCTGGGTTAAAAGATTACAGAAGTATTTGTATAAACTTAGCATGCACATCATGGAGACTGTGCATATTAAAATCACCAACGTGCAGGTTAATTTTCTTGTTGTTCACTTACAGTATCCAGTTTAGCCCTCTGACTTCCAATCAAATTCCAGTTTCTGCTAAAAAGAACCAACTGCATGATTGGCTGCTTCTTGCATCCTCATCAGCCTCAGTATAGCAACTTGTCCTTGCTGATGTGATGATTCCTGCAGGAATCCTTTGCTACTGAATGTTTTGAGGGCCAATAAGATGGTGACATACTTTTACCATGGCTACAGAGGCTGGGACTGATGAAAACTAGTGAATCTGAGGTCTACCTGGCAATGCTTGAGTGAGTGAAGCACAGGAGCTGACATTTACTAAATGCTCACCATCAGTTGCAAGTGTTGGAATTCATTCCAACCATTCACCATTTCATTTTATAACTGGTCATCTCCGTGTAACAAATGAATGGTGTAACCACTTAACAAACCATTTTGCACTAAATATTTGCATGGACTATCATCATAAATATACGGACAACTACCAATCATATGTACAGTTGTTATTGCCCCACTGTCTGCAAGCATCACTTTCTTTATAATTATTATCATTATTATTATGTTTAAAATTCCTTTTATGTTTGTTTAAGATTCTTTTCATCTACCTTTTTAAGAAATAACAGGCCTTGATTGAAGTAGATCAAGTCGTAGTAGAAGTTACTAGCCCATAAATTCAATCAATCATTATCCAATGATTCTCAAATCAAAAACAATGTGCCATCTATACAATGAATGCATTCACTGAAAGATTTTGATCATATCATTCCACATTGTATAAGTTGATAAGGTGCTCTGAACATCATAATTGACAAAAGCTACTTTAGTGAAGCTCAGTTACGTCAAAGCTCAAAGGTGGTAGGTCACAGCACCTGCACACTAGCTAGGAATAGGTTATAATTCTCCAAAATAAAGTGTTTTTATTGATTATTTTAAGCTGCCCGTTTATCTTAAAACATTAATATCCATCTTCAAGAGCCATATTTGTTTTTCCAAAATGCAAAAATTTTCATTTCATAAAACAAATGTGAAATGCTGTTCTATGCGGTGTAGACTCTAACTGTGAGGGCGCCATCTGGTGGCGATAAATTAAACTGCATTTAGTGAAAATGGACAATCATTTGTAGTCTAATTCTTATGTCATGTAACCTGCTTTTGGACTTTAGGTGTAGATTTTCTTTTTTTTTTTTTTTAAAGACTGATGTTGGACATCAACAAGCAGAATTAATGCAAAAAGTTAACTTTATTGAATGTTAACACAAACAAACAAACAAACAAAAGAAGAAGATGTCTAAAACTATTCAGTTCATGTGCATTTGAAATCTGAAGTTTTATGCATGACAAATGTTTCAAGGCAATATTCATCTCCTGCATGTCTTCATGCATCCGTTAAGATGGCATTGCACAGTATCCAGGTGGGAGGGGTCGCGCCCACTCACTAACTGCTGGGACACACGGGTTCACCATCGGCGATAAACCACACCTCGTTGTGTCTGTTCATCAGTGTCATCGGGCTAAAAGAATACACATGCATTTATATTAATACTGAGTTTCTGAACTAACCTTTTTCATCTAAACACTGTGATTCTGTTACCTGTTATATCCAGCAGCACAGTGCTCCTTTTTGTATTTTGCGTTATCCTTGTCCAGGGCAGAGGAGAGTTCATTTGATTTCTGCTGGTCAGTCATGGTTGTCATCCATCCTCCGTAGCTCATCACATACACGTTCATTTCTGGTGTCTCTTTGATGTAAACCTTGTAAGCAAGCAAAGTTTCATTACCTTCCAAAGCAGAAGGACTTGACAGAGAGGATTCAAGATTCATGATTCATGGCAACTGTGAGCTTACGTTGTCGCTTGTAGGTTTGGGAGGATTCATCTGATGTTCAGCTGGCAGCAAGAAGCTCATTGTGTAAACACCCCTTTCCCAAAATTTCTTTTCAGGCATTTTCACAAGAACAGGAGCAGTCATTGGGATTTTCTTTCCTGAAAATGAGAACACAGGACAACAAAGATATAAAAAAAAGTACAAGAAAATGTTACAAAATAGATTCAGATGTTCTTAAGTGTCACAAAAAGACATTTGAATTTTATCTCAAACACAAAATTTAACTTTTGGCTTTGAAGGTTGCACTCCATTGCCATTTCAAAGTGCATTCAAATTTTTCTTTTTGTGAACTTCTGTAATGTTTATTCATGCTTTTAAACGTATATGCACATACCTCCCTCATTTTCACCTTTGATGTATTTAAACAAACGCATAAAAGCTCTTGGCGCCGCAAACTCCATGGCATAGGAAGTCTCATCGGTTGAAACCCATTTCACAGACTCATAGTGACGCACCTGAGAGGCATGAAGAAGAATGTGAATTTAGCTTTTTTTTCTTTTTCTGACAGTTTTCTGCATCTGGAATGTGAAAAGATCCCTTTGTTGTCCAGAATCCCTCACCTCATATGTGTTGGTCTCACAAATCAGATCGAACATCAGACACTGTTCTGTCTCAAAGCAGAACTGTAACTGGGAGGAGTTTCTGTGAAATCAGTTTTAAAATTAGAAATCATATAACTATGTGAGTGAAAACTTCATTCAAATCTCACTTCCTTACCCAACTCTGGCCTCAGCTGTCAGAGCCAGGAGGAAGCCAACAAAAACTGTGAGGCACATCCTGAGAGACACACATGGGGAGTTAAAAAAAAAAAAAAAACAACCCAAAAAACAAGATAACGTTGCAACATTTGAACGAGCTTCAAGTGCCAATAAATATCTGTTGAATTTCCTTCTGTGGGTAAAATTGTACTTACATTGTGACAAGCTGCTCTTCTCTCTGCACCCACAACGGGAATGTTTGTAGGCTGGACGAAAGCAAGTATTTATGCTCCCCTGGTTATGAAAGGAAAACAGACCACTCCCTGCACTCGTAACACAAACCAGACAACAGAGGGTCAAAACTTAACAATCAAAAGGGAAAAAAAAGGTTGGAAAAGAAAGAGATAAAACTGCTGCCATGTATATGGTTTGTAACCTAATATCATTTTAATGTAGATAATGAGAGAGATTAAATATCATAAAGTGAGAATTTTCTCCATACCAGAAGTCATAAAATAGAATGATTTCACATAAACCATCAGACTTTCAGAGAAAATGCTGACATTTTCTTGCTCACAGTAAACAACATCATATATAATGATTTAGTAGTTAGCAGTGTTGCCTCACACTGAGTCCTTTTGCTGTTTCAATCTTGCCTGGAGTCTTCCTGAGTTGAGTAACCCCGCAGACCAGACGCATGCATGTTTGGCTAACTACTGATACTAAACTGCTCATAGCAGTGAGTCTGAAGCCGTGTGTGTGTCTGTGTGTGTGATGGAAATAATGAAAATATAGATACGGTGTTATAATTATCACTTATGGGTCTTCCCAACCAGACAGAAGTCTACTCATAATCAAGCTGCAGGTTCCAACTTGAGAGAAGACAAGATATATCCCGACATCTACAAGGCCGTGTTATGCGTCAATCAGATACTGTTATCCTCCAGGACCTTTCCAGAATTCTCTGTAACATTTGTGCTTATCCTTATATTCATTGTGATATACTATTTTGGGGTTCATTCACCATTACCTGACCTCTTTCATGAAACTAAAGACATGTTCAAGTCTTTACTTTCCGTTTTACTTAAAGATATTGAGACAGAGAGACGGATAAACATGAGGAACATATTCTTCCATGACAGTGTGGTTGTCTGTGTATGTATGGCCAGTGATGGACTGGTGCCCTGGCCAGTGTGCTCTCCTACCGTTCACCCAAAGACAGCTGGGATGGACTCCAGCAGACCACCCTGAACTGGAAGAAGTGGGTATCGATGACGGATGCTTGAATGGTGACGAGGGAGAACCATGCACTGATGTCATGTTTTATATGGCATATACCCTGCAAGTCTCAGCTGTAATTTCTAAAATTGTTGGAGCAATTAATTTTATACAAAATGAACTTTCTTGGTTGCATATGTCAAAATAGGTTTTAATCTTGTGATACTTGAAACAGAATCTAAATATCAATCCATAAATAAGGTGTTCTCATTCTTAGTTAATCACCAGTGCCACCTGTACAAGTATACACTTCTATGCAAAAAAAGTTGTTTATTTATGAAAAGAAAAACAAGCTAAATGCAGATTTTATTTTCTTTTTTTGTCATTCCCTTTGTACCAAGTAATAGATTGTCACGAAATGTTCAGATGTATCATTTCAGAATTCACGTGTCAGACAGCACATGTGAGAAACTGGCTCACATTCTCAAAGTATCTTGTTACCATGCAATATTATTTACCTCTGCATTGTCCAGAAAAGGCCATAATGACACCCTTATCTCAGGTTTACACAGCAAACAACGTGGTCGAGAGAGAAATAATGGATCGGCTTTGCAAGCATTAATTTCTCCAGAGAATTTCTGACAGCAATTACACCTTTTGTTGGAACGCACTCGATACCACTTTGGTAGATCCAGAACATCAGATAATGTTGTTTGTTCCCACCTAAGGAAAATGTATTTTAATTGTGAAACAAAATGTCTGAAAACATCCATATGTGTAATATTCAAGAGCTTTGATGCACCACGTCACAAAATAACTTCTAAAGTCCAAGGCGAAGGAAGCCATCATTAGGCTGAAATTTCCAAACATTTTGGAACATTCTTTAATGAAAAAACTGGGGGAAATGGACAAGTGAGCTCAATGACACCAAAATGCCAGAAAGGCAAGCAAGGCAACTAAAGTGGATGACCACAGTCCTCTCTTTGGTGAAGAAAAACCCTTCAGATTGACATAAATCAAGAATATACTCCGGAGAAGGTGGATGTATCATTGTCTAACTTTAAACTGAACCTGAACTTTCAGAGGCTTTAAAACAAGGTGCAAATCAGTGGTAACATTCTACAATGAGAAAGCCAGTTTACATTCTATCAGAACAATCAGATATTTTTTTTCTTTAACAGATTAAACCAAGATAAATTGGTATCAGAAGAATGGAAAGAGAAAAATGTGGGAAAAAGGAACAACTCATGATACTTATGTAAGATAAGACTTTACTGATCTTACAGCAATGAATATAATGCACAAACAGTTCAGATGAAATATCTTTACTGCTTGTACACTAAATATCCCTAATGATGCAGAGGCCAAAAGTACTCACATTAATTATTTGAGTAGAAGTGAAAACAGACAAAATACCAATTCAACTTCCTTACTCAAGTAAAAGTAATAAAGTACAGGGTCTGAAATGTCCATCCATCCATCCATTATCTATACCCGCTTTGTCCTGTGTAGGGTCACGGGGGTCTGCTGGAGCCTATCCTGGTCTAAAATGTACTTCAGTAAAAAAATAAAAATGATTGAAAATTATTTACAATTTTAGACTGCAAGTCTTTTATGTCTCGGGAAAACCGAAAATGTTTTACGCACACAAAGAAAACCCTAGAATATTCTTCTTTATTAGCAACCTGTGCAGGTTCTGGTACAAGGAACAAGAAAAATAAAATAAAATTAAAACCATCCATCCATCAATCTTCTTAAATTAAAAACCACAGAAAGAAAGAAAAAAAAAAAGAAAATCCCTGAACACTGCAACTTAAACATATTCAGAGATGAACTGACCAGAGCTCCCGATGAGACACCTGGATCTTTTTCTTTTTAGCTTTGGGATTCTTAATACTGTAATTAAATCAACTTACTTTTAATAGATTTTTGTGTTTAAATGTAGGGAGAATAAGTAAAAAGCTGTCAGAAAAATAAATACCCAAGTAAAGTACAGATACCTCAACAAAAAAAAAACTACCTGAGTACAGTAATGACGTATTTGTACTTGGTTACTTCCCACCTCAGAAACTATGTAAGCAAAACACACATCCTGTGTCAAACATGATGGTGGCAGTGTTATGGTATGGGGATACATGGCTATCGATGGAACAAACTCAGAAAGTAGTAAGAGAATAGCTGGATCGATTCTGAGGTGTATGAGGCATAATTGCAAACTCAGAATCTGGTGATGTCCACAGACCTCTAGACTTCAGGCAACAGATATAAGTATCAAAACATAAAGTAATATTTACAATGGACTTTTTGTCCAAATGTTTGTGAGATCCTGAAAATGTAGGTATTTTGTTCAAAATGGTTGTAATTTCAAAAATGGTAAATGCCATGTTTTTGTGAAACCTGATTTGTTTTCATTTCGATCACAGCTTGGCTGTTTCATTTCAGATCCATCATGAT
>JBAMYA010000023.1:6173152-6190769 GCA_037176975.1 Arrhamphus sclerolepis | reverse complement strand
TGTTACTTTCAGTGGAATAACATCTGCTGGCTTTCGTAAGGAGAGATTTAAATTGGCAACCATTCAATTTTCCTTTCTTCAGTGAAATTGCTTGGATTAAAAACTGTATAGAAGGCTTTTTAGACAGTCTTAAAAAAAATCTCTTGTGTTTCAAGTATTAGTATACCCCTTCATCTAAATATCTTACACCTTTTAAGGATTACTATACCATTATTCATTGTACAGAAAGCCCTGGTTAACAAACACACGCAAAAAAAAAAGGTTGCACAACAAATATGAGGTTATATAACCGAAGTGTCCAACCACAACAACTCACTGTTCAAAGATTTTCCTTTTGTCATTTAGGACAAAGCATACTCTACATAAAGGTGAAACACTCTTTGTTACAAAACAAAAACATGTCAGTGTTTTCTTAGTGCAGAGCACTGAGCAACATTTTATAGCAGGATTGTGTGAGTATGAATTTGTTTTAATAAGGATAATACAAACACATATACACATATCTATGTCCCATAGCACACAAAATACAGAATACATTCTAATGAGAGGAGATCCTACAATTGTTCCTAGCAGGATTAGTGAAACATAACCCTTTGTAAACTTCACCTGTGCTTTTTTTTTTTTTTTTTTTTAAATCATCATGAGGTGAAGTCATTCGAGTACTGACATAAACAATGAAATAATAACGTAAGTGGTTCTATTAAAGATAGAGCAACTTTCAGATCTTTTCAACACAGTGGGAACCTACCGTGTGTCGACATATTTACATGCAATAACGGCTGTAGTCTGCCGTCTAGTGGTCACAGTGAGGAACTGCAAAGCTGTTTTAAATTTACCCACTTGGTGGGACGATCATATTTCCATATTCACTAATATGAAACTAATCTGGAATTGTAGAACAAGAGGGTAGCTAAAAAAAAAAAAAAAAAAAAAAGCTATAGCAGACAAACATGAGTAGAGGGGATATTATTTATTTTTTCTTCTAGATTCTACATTATATTGAAACGTAATAAAGGACAGCCTATACAGCAGGAGCAGCAAAACAACATAAAGTATCATGGTACTACTAATAATAATAATGATAATGATAATAATAATAATAATAATAATAAGAAGAAGAAGAAGAAGAGCCAAAATTTGCTAAACAGTCGTTGTCACCTTAAAGGACTACAACTCCCATGCTGTGCTGACCCGAGCCATTTAATCCCCGGTTTATGTAGCCGCTTGTCCCAAGCAGAACCGAGGTTTGACACTTTTCCGTGTGTGCTCCTCGTCTGTTTATTTATTCTTCCGTCTGCAGCTGTGAAGAAGGCGCTGCTCTCCTCTCAGGTTGGTGAACAGCAACACAAGCAACACGCCAGGACACAGACCTCCATGTGCGCCTTCTGTTTGTTGGCTGCCTGCAGTCAACTGGGAAACAGGTTATTCACTTTCTGAAGCAGCCTATTCTACTTGTGCTCACTGAAGAGAGAAATGGATGTCAAATCTTAGTTTATACACCTCTGTGGAAGTTTAAATAATTTATTATTAGATAAAACTGAAGATGTAATGCTTATACAATGCAGGGATATCCGCTTAAGATAAGGCTTAAGGCAAGTGACTAAGCTGCAAATTGTTGATCTATGTCATAGTGAAATTGAACATTATTATTGCTTTTGGACTGAACAACAACTCAAACTCAAACCATCTGAGCATACTGAAGAAAGAGCAATACTTATATTTGAATGTGTTTACAATCATTGTAATAATACAACATTATGTGATTAAAATGTAAAAAATGTAATTATAATAACAGTGTGTTCATGAGTATAAATGCATAGTTAGCACTAAATAGCATAGTTTCTTAATGTAAAAAGGATGTTAGAATAGCAGAAGGGCTGGTTACATTCCCCTTTTAACCCAGATAGTAACGAGAAGGTGGTGTAGTTTTAATCTTAGTAGTTCTGCTCATCAGTAAAGTTAGCAGCCAGTTGTGTCCAGTATATGAACCACTAAACTAAACATGTTATCTGGCAACTTACAAGAATGCTGATCAGTAAGAGGGATCTGCCAGGTCAAGCTTATTTCTGTTTGGGTACCAGTCTTTAATGGATTGGTACCTCAGACCACCTGGGATCAAACAGCAACCATTAAAAAAAGAGCTGGTTTTGCTTTTGTAGTCGTGCTGTTGCACAATTAATCACTTTTCTTGTTAATTTGTAAGTAATGCGTATTTGTGACTTCATGGTATTTTGCAATAGAATTTAGTTATGTAACAGGGAGAAACAAAAGTGATTAGACTAAGTATGGCAGCTGCAAGCTTTATTGCTCTGGAGCATGCAATTGCTAACTTTTCCCTTTTTTTGGCTGTAGTTTCCATGCATTTCATTCAGTACGTGACACAACATTAAGATGTATGTAATTAACTTGATCAAAAAAAGTGAGCTGTTAATGTTTGTCTAAAAATATCACCTTTACTGTGTAGAACAGTTATAATGGTTAATTATTTTACTTATAATTTGGGTCCAGCCGGGCTTGATATCAGACGTGACATATGATGGGGACCAGGAGGGTGCTGGTGACTGGGTGCTCCTCTGGCATTGGCCTGGCTGTGGCTGTACGGCTGGCCAAGGATGAGCTTAGGCGGTTTAAAGGTCAGCTATTCGCTCACCTCAATAATTACATGATGTAGACGACAGGAGTTACTATAGTTACTAAAATCCAGTGCTTTCTTTGTTTGTCTGAGGCAGTGGTTGCCACAATGAGGGATCTTGGGAAACGGGGACCCTTGGAGAAAGCAGCTGGTGACTCATTAAATAAAACGTTGGAAATCAAAGAGCTGAATGCCTGCTGTGAAGCCTCCATCAAAGAGTGCATCAATAGCCTGCCGAACAGACAAGTGGACGTCCTGGGTCTGTCTGCTGTCCGTCTCATTTACATGATTAAAATGAATCTGGGATGTCTTTGCGAGTAGACTATTTAAACATAGACTATAATGTCATTGTAGTGAACAATGCTGGTGTTGGGATGATTGGCCCGCTGGAGTGCCAGAGTATCGAAGCCATGAAGGAACTGTTTGACACGAACTTCTTTGGCCTGGTGCGGCTGGTGAAAGAGTTGCTGCCAGACATGAAGCAGCGGCAGAGTGGCCATATCGTGGTGATGAGCAGTGTCATGGGACTACAGGGTGTGTTTGTTTGTGTGAGTGCCAATTCAGAGGAAGGTAATTTTAAAACAATGTTAAAGTGTTGCTCATGTTTTTTCCTGATGTTTCCCTGCAGGAATTCTGTTCAACGACGTCTACGCTGCATCCAAATTTGCTGTGGAAGGATTTTGTGAGAGTCTGGCAGTGCAAGCGTTGAAGTTTAACATCAAGTGATTCCATCAGCTGTCCTTAAAAAAACGCATTGGCTTTTAATAATGTAGCCAGCTCAGCAGTTAAACGTGTTGTGTTATGAGTTAAGAGATGTTTGCAGCGTGACGGCCCTTGATTTGTCTTCTTCTGTCCATGTTACAAGGAGTACTCTGGTGGAACCTGGTCCAGTGGTGACAGAGTTTGAAAGGAAAGTGTATGAAGATGCTGAGAAGATGGATCTATCTGGGGCAGACGAGGAAACTGCAAGAATATTTCGGGAAATTTACCTGCCATACTCTAAAAAGATCTTCACGTCTTTAGGTCAGACACCGGACGAAGTGGCCGAGGCAAGTGATGAAAGTTGTTTCCATTTAAGTCTAAAATATATATATTTTTTATGATTTTGGAGCTCCACAGTTGTTTTCATTTCCTTTTGTCTCTACTTAGCAAACATATAAAGTGATCACAGCCAAGGACCCTCCTCTACGCCACCAGACGAACAACCTGTACATGCCCATGACTGCGCTGAAGCACGCCGATCCGACTGGCAGGCTGCCCCTGGACGCTTTCTATAAGATGCTCTTTAAGCATGACACTGCGTTCAATGCTACTCTCGGGATTATACGCATGCTGCAGAGGAAGGGTGGGAAGAAATTATGATTTGAGAGAGTCAACAATCTAAAAATGCATCATATTTTTATGAAACTTTGTTGCTATTTAACCCCCCTCCTTTCTTTATTTTAGTAAATCTTATATAAATTTGCTCATTTTAATATGAATATCATTGAAAAATAGCAAGACTATACATATAGTTTATTTAACCATAATGATCTTAAAAATTTCAGTTACAAAAATTACAAGAGTGGGGGGTTAATAGTGCCATATTTTAATTCCATGTTCCTCTGACATATTGTGGTAATCAAACATCAATAAGTGATGCACTGAATCATAAAATACACTGCACGGTTGCTTCACAGCAGGAAGGTTCCTGTTCATCTTCTGGCAGGTTTTCCCATGTTTGTGGGTTTTCTCTGGGTTCTCCAGCGTCCTCTCACAGTCTATTTCTATATAAGGTTGATTGGTGATTCTAAATTACCGATAGGAGAGAGTCCCATACTGTTTGTTCATTTTTATATGCCTCTTACCTGCAGGACAATATCTTTTATATGCATATATTCTCCAAGACATCCTCTTGAGCCATTATCACATGTTGAATTGTCCAATGAGCAAAGTCAGTTTGCATTTTGCACGATTACGTCCATGTTTTAGAAATGTCTGTTTTACCACAATGTTCGCTCATTTAATGGAAACACATTCTCAGATCTCTAGGTCAAGGTAATGGTACACTTCTTAAATACTTTGTAAAACAAGAATTTGATCTGTAGTTGCAAAAATAACCTTGGTTTTGAATTTTAAAAATAAGTAAAAAATAAAAAAAACAATTTACTTCATTTTCATTGTGTTATTGATTGTGTTATTGGGATTAATAAAGTATTTTTGAATGGAATCTGCTTTTTACCATTTTTGTTTCTCACCCTATGTAACCTCAATATGTGTGTGTGCGTGTGTGTGTGTGTGTGTGTGTAAAAGCCCCACAGAGTTGCTTGAAGACTCTAAACCTAACTTATATTGTGTTACTGAAAGTGATGTTTTAGGCTGTTTTTTTTTTTCTAAATCTCAGATAAGAGCATGAAGCTCAGTGTTGTGTGAACCCTCTGATGAAGTATTTAAGGAGGTCAGCGGCACACGCCTGGGCTGCAGCCTCAGCCAGAATGCCACCGAGATCAAAACTGCTACAAACAGTCCATTAAGTCCACTCAAGGACAGGATAATAACAAATCAACTAGTTTTGCTACTGTAGATGCAGCGGGCCAGTCCCACTGCAGGCAAATAAAACACCTCCCTTAAGGAGCGTAAACAGTCACAGCTCAGGATCCACAGCCTCACTTTGAACACAATGTAACTACAGTCACCAGCAGAGACGCATCTGCCACCGAGATCTCAACTGCTACAGTCTGTTTAGGCCACTCAAGGGCAGGATATTAACAAATTCAACCAGTTTATTGGCTCCTTCTGCTCTCTGCGTTGCATGCCTTCCATAAATATCTGACTTAGAGAGAAGCAAGAGTAATGGCTGGATTCTTTTATAGTAATTTGCTTTTAATTGTTAAATTATGGCGTCTTCTTTTTAGAATTCAGCAAAAATTATTGATGTTTTATGGAGTTCAGTCTGGAGTAGAGTCCACCCACCCACACACACACACACACACACACACACACACACACACACTGCCCCAAAAGCTATTCCATAATGAAAGTGCATAAAACCATGTTTCTTAACCCTGTGACGTTTTCCTCAAGAACTGTTTTGATTAAAAATATGTTGCATCAGTGACACCAAAGTCTCTTTTATAGTTTTAATAATGAAGCACAACTTTATGGGGTTTCTGCTGGCAGTTTGGCACCATAATTGACTAAGTCTGGAATTAATTTCCTTTAACTTTAGTAAAACAGTTTGAAATGAACTCCAAGCGCTAATATACAAGAGATTAAAACATAGCTCATTTTGCGTTTGAGATTATAGTACAGTAACTAATTGTAGCTGTTTGTAGCTGAAACTAGCTAGTACAAGAGCACACTTTGTCCTTATTCAGAGAAAGGGCTCTGTGCTACACAGAGGAACTATTTTCAGTCACTCTTTTTGAGTTTTTTCATGCTTAAAGGGATCCCATAGAAGACTTACTGAACACAGACACAAAAATGTAGATCCTACAGTGTTTATTATAAGTAACTTATTTTACAACTTTTTGACTGTGAAAAGAAAAACTGTTGAGATGCTGTATGTACAATGATTTTGAACTACTTTTAAACAATTACAGATATTAATTAATATTGATAGAAATGATCAATGACCAATCTAATAAGAAAATTAAAAAAAAGAAAACAAACAAATATCAGTCGCAGTCTTGGCTTCAAATAATGCTAAATGAAGTACACTTTATTTTTGTCCTTTTTAGTACATAACAATCATTTTAGAAACATAAGACTTCTCATCTACCCAGAACAATCATATTTACAAACTGAAACTGAGAGGTTGAATGTACAAAACACTTAGTGCGACCTGGTAGGAAAATCGTAAGACAGTTATATATAAAATTAAAACGGACAAACACACAGAACTGTTTTACAAAATGGAAACTGGACCATGAACATCAACATGCTTCCAAAGTTTGACAGAACATCAGCTGGTTTTATCATAAAACAAGAGGAAACAGTGAAAACTCGGTCTATGACACATCTAGGGGCAGCTTTTAAGTCACCAAAAAGTAGTACCTAGGAGCGGTGGCCTACTCATCTCTGCTCATGATGAAAAAAGATGAAAATGTAATGTTTACTTTCTCTACCATTATCAAATGACTGTTGAAATGTGCACAAAATGGTAATGAGAGGATAACCTCTCCTACGAGATCAGGCCACGTGGAAGTTAAAAAAGAAAAAAAAAAGAAGTTGGTGAGACATTACGCAAAGCATAAAGTGAATGACTGAGAGTGTCATCTAAGAATTTTTGTAAAAAGTTAACAGGTGCAGCACTACATAGTAGTGTTTTCGTCTCTCCTCAGCCTCTTTTAGCAATCCTCTTAAGATGCAGCTCCACGGCCCCTGGACTGGAGGCTACTGTAGATGCAGGGGGACTGTCCCTCTGCAGGCCATAAAACACCTCCCTTAAGGAGTGACAGAGCATAAGCAGTCACAGCTCAGCAGCCACAGTCTCACTTTGAACACAACGTAACTACAGCCACCAGCAGAGACGAGGCGAGTCTGCCACCGAGATCTCAACTGCTACAAACAGTCCGTTTAGTCCACTCAAGGACAGGATATTAACAAATTCAACCAGTTTATCGTCTGGTTTTGTTCTGCGTTGCATGTGTCCTAAAGGCAAAGTGTCCAGACGCAATAAGACAGGAACACTGGAGGAATGTCTGCAGGGAAGAGTGATATAACATAGCAGCCAATATAAGCATAGCTTAATACATCTCAAGTGATGTTTAAAAAAAGGAAAAAAAAAAAAGGTTACTCATGGTTTTCCACAAATATACAAATAAACAGCAAAAAATAAAACGTCAGGGCAGTGAGAGGCACATTTTTAGGCAAATAAGTTTTGTATGAAACATAAATAGAATGGAAAATGCTTAAAAACTGAAGGTATCACAGTTGGCATTAAAACTGGCAGTACAAATTCTGTTGCATCAGTGAGATGCTATAAACATAGATGCATCAAACCTAATTTTTTTCTCTGCTGACTCCTCTCTTTTTAAACGTTATGAGCACAATTACCATGGATTAAAAGCCTCCCATATATCATAAATAGCCATTGTTGTATTTGAAATATGTCGCGTTTGACCCAAACTTGCCAAATGAGGCTGGTCACTTGAAGTGCTTCAGACACTTATCTACATTCTTGTTCATAATACTCATAGAGAAAGTAATTATTTACCACAACTCAATCAAACATAACTACTGCAGAGCAACTCTTGAAATGCATTTTCTAGAACCATTTTAACATCTTGATGGCACTTTATATGAGAAGCTAGGACAGAAAGGAAACTATAAAGCAGTTCAGATAGATAAAAACAATAAATAAAAATAAATGAATTCCCTTCAACATTTCACTTTTTTCCCTTATCTACTTTTAAATGTTAGATTTCTGGAGAGTGTCCCTAAGTCTTTGAAATTAAAGACTTGGTTTTCTTCATATACTTTTTTTTAATAATAAAAAATAAGTCCATCTGTGACAGAATTACTTCATTAAATTGTCTGCTGTTTTTTCAGACAACACACATTTCCCTTTACTTTTTTTTTCTCTGCAAAAATCACTAGCAGACGGTCCTCGTGATAAACACAGTCAATCCAAATCCAATGAAAATCTTGGAAACAGGCTGACACATAAAAACCCAGACAGGCCCAAAGAGCCAGTCCACGGATTCTTTTACCCCAGGTCCCTTTTCAGGCAGAAGTCACTGGATCTTCATGCAAAAACCTGCATCTTGCCATTGCCCTCTGGAATTTGAGTGAGTTGGGTCTGGTTGGGCACAGTAACTGCTGGGCTCGGTGTGGAATCTGACCAATCAGAGACACAATGAGGAGAGGGACTAGACCAGTGCTCAGGAGACTCTGGAGAAGGGGTCAGATAGGGGTGCTCACTTGGCAAATTGTGGTAATGCTTCGGTGTGGCATCGAGTGTGGATGAATAGCTGTGCTGGGAGGGAGGGGTGGGATAATCCTCCTTTCCTGCAGTGCTGCTACTTGGCTGGGAGGGAAGAGGCTGAGTAGGCTGGGATGTTGGCGTGGCTCCTTGAGTGGGCTGAGCGGGAGCCTGCGGCTGTGAGGGCTGCTGAGGCAGCTGCTGCTGCTGGAAGAAGGCTTGTGGGGGCTGAGTGGTCTGGGTGGATGTCGGTGGAGTTGAAGTACCCATGCGGGTAATGCTTTGCTGGTTGGTGATGTTGTGATTAATGAGCTGCTGCTGTTGTTGTTGCTCAGCGATGGAAGGCAGCTTTACTGGGCTGATAGTGGGTGTGGAGGTAACAGGTGTGGGCTGCAGCATGGGACTGCGGTAGAGCTGCTGTTGGTGTATCAGCATATTCTGCTGCTGCATAGCTGGGCTCTGGGGATGCATGCCTGCCTGGCTGTTATGCACAATATTCACAACTTGCTGACCGCACTGGGAAGAGGGAGGCATGCGGTTGTGCCAATCAAAGGGCACACTGACAGGACTGACCATACCCATGTTGAGCCCCATCTGGCCTGAACTCAACACATAGCCGTGATTGACATCTGAAGCCATAGAGACACGACCCTGCAAGGACATTGCTCCAGCTCCCAGGTCACTGATCTGGGCAAGAGAAACAGCGAAGGGGCCCCCTCCTTCCAACATGCTACTATGGACCATTGGAGTGTTTGGAACTGACATGGAAGAGTGGAAAAGCCCTGGTGACTGCATGGCCACAGGGGACGTGGGGTTGGTGATATAGCCAGCATTGCTAGCTCCCCCGTGGGGTGAGTCAAGTGAGTCAACTGGGGATAGAGTAACTGAGCTATCCAGTAAGGCACTCTGCATGTCCAGGGATAACTTCTTATTACGAGCCTTTACTGACTCCTTCAGACTGGCAGCATGCTGGCCTCCCAGGCTGGATCCCTTGGCCCCAGGCCGGCGGTTCTTCTTGCCCTGCGGGGTGTTTTTCAGACTGGGAAGGAAGGCACTGGGTGGGCACATGAGTGGGGACAGGGTGTGGCCCCCAGTGAGGTGGTGTCCGGCCCCTCCATGGCCCTGGGGGCTCCTCACTGTGTTGTACTCATCAAGCAGCTGCACAATATCGTGGTGCATACGCTCCTGAGCAATGTCTCTTGGCAATCTGTCCATATGATCTGTGATTTCTCTGTTTGCAAAGTGAGCAAGCAGCACCTTGACAGCCTCGCAGCTGCCCTCACGGGCTGCAAGGAACAAAGGGGTTTCCTCCTGTAAGAACAAAAATAAAGTACAAGAAAATAAGCTGGCTGTGTTTGTTGCACATTTAAGCACTACTATTAAATTCATGCTGATTCAAAGTTCTGGTTCAAGCAGGCTAAATTAATAGCATACCTTGAGATCTTGCATATCTTTGTTTGCACCGTTCTTCAGAAGGGCAACAGTGGCGTCCACATTGTTAACAGCAGCAGCCCAATGCAAGGCAGATTTCCCTAAAAGAGGCAACAACGAATTAGAACAAACCCCCCAAATGTTTTGGTATTAAAGGCCAAATAAATGTAATAAATATTGTACTAAAAGATCTGTATTTTGGGTGAAAAAAAAGACACTTACCCAATTCGTCCACAGCATTGACATCAGCATGACAAGTGATGAGCTCTTCGACCATGCCCTCTACCGCCAGCCGTGCAGCCAGGATTAGTGCACTGGAGCCATCAAACATTCGAGAGTCCAGATCCGTGGCGCGGTTGCGGATCAGGATCTATACAAGGCAACAAATGTAATTCATCACCATGATTGATAACATATAGCATACATAAAGTTATGGGAAAATGAAAGTATGTACCTTCTTTCAGTTCATGCAAGGTTTGTACCATGCCATAATATCTGATTATGTATTAGGTATTAAATTTAAAAAAATACTTCACATTAACAAGAGCACATGTGAGTGGAAAAAAATAGACTCTTAATGAAGTTTTAGTAGCTTGTAGAGTAATCTTGAAGATGCTTTTTAAGGAGTATATCACATCCATATTGAGGAATTTTGGCTCATTCTTCTCTGCAATGTTTTTTCAGTTTAATGTCGTTTGTGGGCATTTGTTCATACAAAGCATTTCAGTCACATTAATATATGAACTTTGATTAAGCTGTTGCAAAAACCATTCTTTTTTAAGCTGAGCTATTTGATTTGGTCTTTTTGGAAAACGTTGTTGCTTTTTTATAAGTGGGAAAGAACCATTTCAGGTATTTTCGCTACTTAAGTTGCCAGTAAAAATAATGCAGTGTTTGGTTACCTGGAAAACGCCCTGTGCATCTGCAGCCACTGCAGCGTGTAGCGGGGTGCGTCCTGTGTTGTCTTGAGCGTTGGCATCTGCCCCGGCATCCAGCAGCCTTTTAGCAGCATCAGCACGGGCATAGCGAGCAGCCAGGTGGAGCGCTGTCTCACCAGTGCGGTCTGTTTGAGCAGCAAGGGATGCACCCTGATAGATTAGGTCAGAGATAATGTTGGCAGAACACTCCTCAGTCTCATCCTCCTCAGCTACTTCAGGCTCTAAGCCGCCTCCACAGAATGATGCCAGCATCAGTGGTGTAAAGCCATCTGGAAGATGAAAACAGACATGAGTGAAAATAGCCAAGTTTATTTATAAAACACAGAAAAAAACATGGGTGTTGTAGATTACAAAATAACTCCAAGAATAAAGGCAGCAAAACAGCTCAGTACCAACCTGGACCTCGGACATTAACATCCATGCAGTCACTTTCAAACTCTCCCTGAGGTGGTGTAAGGGCCATGGTGGGCGGCACACGAATGTCTGCAGCTGCCAGGTGGTGCTGTGTCCACTGCCTGCAGTCCACCGCATCTTCACTGTCTGAGAGCATACTTGGCTCCTCAACCTGAATTCCGAATAAATTATAACCACATTAAATATTTTGTGTATGTGAAGTGATGTAGGGAATTTATTGCAAAGAAGTTGTATTACTAACCTTGAGCCTTTTTGCCTCTGGACAGTCTGAGTCCATCCACTGTTCACTATGATCTCCAAGTAGCGACTCCTCCACAGTTTTTGGCATATGTCTGATTACAAATAAATACAGCAAAAACGTTAGTCCAAGGAAAAACATTTAATAAATAACTAAAAAGAACAAACCAGAGCACCACAGCAATTCAGTCTCAACAGTATATTTTGGTAGCATCTTTACAGAAATAACTTACTTCATTCCAAGAGCATCCTGACCCACGGGTTCTCTGCGGTTCTTGTTACTGCTGGGTTCTTTCTTGAGGAAGAAGCCTTCAGGGAACCAGAGCGTGCTGTGCTCTCTCTTTCTACGAGTAATCAACATGCCGATCACAAGGATGACCAAGATGAAAAGAGAAGCTATGCCTGCCAGCATTAGCTTGCCCCATGCCGGTATGTCATCATCAACAGGCACTTTTACACCTGCAGTAAGACGAGAAGGGGTAATTACATATCTGTGTTTCATTTGTGCAACAAGTGCGAATTCTGTAAAATGAATATTCCCCCTCACCACGAACTTCTTTGAGGGGATAGGGGAAGCGGAGCATTTCTGCTGCAGACAGGGCTCCCAGGTACTCAGCAGCATTCTCAGCTGTAGGGAAACAGTTCTCAGACTCTTTAGAACACAAACGGTTGTCAATCTCCACATAGACTACGGACCTGCAAGAAAAGCAGAAAAGTAGGTTTAAGTGTGCAAAGCTCATTCCACAAGAAATGCCTTCATCTCTTATGTTTACTGCGGGCTGGACTAACCCGATGACCTCTTGTTGAGGGTCTAATTCGCGCTTGAGCCGGGCCTCTTTGCGGGTGTAGGGACGGATCATTTCTTCGCCATTGTCGTCTAACCTGAAGCGCACTGAAGTGTGCAGGATAGCGCTTAATTTCTGCAAAAAGGCCGTTTTGGTGCGAAGAAGCTTCTCTGGAGGCAGAAGAACTACCAAAACTAAGACACCATCAGCAAGGTTTTCCGGAGTCTTCTGTGCACAGTCTAAGCCATCCCAACCGCACTCTTCTGTGTTGCAGCCCTGGTCGCACAGTCCATCAGCATAGTGGTCGATACAGTAGGTTTCATATATGGGACTGGGGACAACACAAACACAAGGATCAGCAAGGGTTCGTAGATCTGACTTAACCAAAAAAAAAAGAAAAAAAGAAGAAGAAGAAAAACAACTCACTTGCAAACTTTTTCCTTGTTTTTGCAGTCAAAGTTGTCATACAGACATTCAGCGTTGTTACAGGATTCGTCACAGTGGCTGTTGTTGAAGACACGCCAGCAGCGAGGGTCTGCGCAACTAGCCCAGGGATTCGTGGCCAGAGAGCAGTCGCCACCGTCCCAGCGACAGGGTAATGTGTTACACTCCTTGTCGCAAACTCCATCTCCGGCTTTGCCGTGACAGTCCGCCAGCGGGCACAAGGGTGCTGGGATCTCAGATGATACGCTGCCCTGCTCGCATCGTTTACCCGTCCAGCCACTGGGACACTGGCAGTGGAAGAATGGGAAGCTTGTCTCTTCAGTGCACAACCCTCCATTTCGGCATGGCTGTGAAGCACACCCTTCGTTACTACGATGCTGACACTGGGGTCCACCGTAGCCTGTCATGCAGGTGCAACGCGCACCCCTTGTGGTAAGAGTACAGCTTCCTCCGTTGTAACAGGACAGCTCCCGACAGGACATGCTTCTTTCACAGTTTGGACCCGTGTAACCCTGACGATGAAAATATTATTTATGCACTCTTCAATTATGAACTTCCAGTGCTGTAATTCACAAATTGCAACAATCAAAATAGGTGTTAAAACACTGAAAGAAAACTTACAAGTTGACATGTGCAGATGTATCCAAGTGAAGAGCTGCTGGTCATAGAACAGGCTCCTCCATTTTGACAAGGCTGAGACTCACATACACTAAACCTGTTCTGACATCTCCGACCTAAAAACAACGAAGGGATGGCAAAGCCTTACAATTGTACACAAAGAGACTCCACGGTAAGAGGACAAGGAGAATGGGAAGCATCTAACCTGTGAAGCCGGGCTTGCAGACACACTGGTAGTCATTGGGTAACTGGATGCAGTCGAGACTGTTGGAGGGACTGCAGGGGTTAGAGAGACACTCGTTTATGTCTCCCTCACATCTGTCTCCAGTGAAACCAGGGGGGCAATTGCAGCGATAACCACCCACTCTATCCACACAGGTACCATTGTTCAAGCACTTTGGAGGAATCCCATGCAGCCTCAGGGGTAGAGCACAGTCGTCTTCATTGATCTCACAGAGAACACCTTTAAAATAGGGAATGACCAACATGTTTTATTATGTCATATTTCTTTTCAAATGTGGTGAAGTTTCTGAAATAGTGATAATTTATGCTTTCATACCCAGTGTGCCAGGGGGACAGGAGCAGATATAATGTCCCACCAGGTCAATGCAAGTGCCTCCATTCTGACATGGATGAGACTGGCACTCATTGATTTCTATCTCGCAGTTCTGTCCAGTATAGCCTGGCATACACTGCAATGATATGCACATAATCTTTACAACTTCAAAACCTGTACAAAGTGAGAGGTAACACTGGAGAAACCTGAACACGAGTAACACAGAAACACACAGCATTGAACTCACATCACACTGGTACCCGCCAACATATGGCCTGCAGGTGGCGCCATTGCGACAAGGTTTGTCCTCACAATGATCCACTTGACTTTCACAATAGCTTCCAGTGTAGTCAGCAGGACATTTACAATAGTGGGTATTCCCAGTGTTAACACAGTGACCACCATGGTGGCATAGTTCATCTGTTTGGATGCCTAAGAAAAGAGATTTAAGAGCAATTTTGACTTCAGCCACTCAGTTTGAGCAAAGAAACCTAAACCGACAGATCAAATTTACAGAAAAAAATACCTCGCTGGCGAGCAGCTGTCTCACAGGAGACTCTGGGGATATCGCAGTAACGCCCAGACCAACCATTTGAACATTCACAAATGAATGACGAGTCCTTCTGACGACAGCGTCCACCATTTTGGCATGGAGACAAACGTCTGCACCAATCAACTGGTGTCTAGATAGGCAAGAAACAATATGTTAAAGTCATAAATATACTAATATTCAAGCTTCTAGGAAGACATTTAAAAAGTATGTTTTATTCTTTTTGTACCTGGCAGCGGCTGCCGATATATCCCTTGGGGCAAGAGCAGCGGAAGGACTCCAGAGCATCTTGACATATGCCTCCATTGAGACAGGGCTGGGAGTCACACTCATTAACCTCATACTGGCAGTGGGAGCCAGTGAAGCCTGAGCGGCACGTACAGGAATAACCATGGATTTTATCTGTGCATGTCCCTCCATTGAAGCAAGAGCTGTGGACAAGAGTTGACATAAAGACTTTCATTTTCAAGTTTCATGATCATTCAGTCGTAATCTACACCAGTACATAGGAAGGTTTATAAAGTACAACAAGAAAAAGTCACACATAATTACCTTTCAGTACAGTCAGGAATGTTGGTTTCGCAGTGGATGCCAGTAAAGCCTGGCCGACATGTGCAAGTGTAGGAGTTAACATAGTCTGTACAAGTGCCTCCATTCTTGCAGGGGGAACTCTGGCATTCATTGATCTCGAGAGCGCACCGGGGGCCAGTGAAGCCTGGTAGGCAGCTACAATGGTATGAATTCACACCATCTGTGCAGGAACCTCCATTTAAGCAGGGATCTGATGGCACAATGGGAGATGATTTTGGTCAAATATAATACACTGGCATTGAAAATGCCAGCTACAAACAGGTATAATAATTCTACACATTATATTTATAAAGCAACTCACTAGGAACACAGTCATTGATGTCTGTTTCACACGTCAGCCCAGAATACCCTACTCTGCAGGAGCAAACGAAGCCTCCAAGCGTGTTCGTGCAGGTCCCACGGTTTTTGCAGGGGTTTGAGTTGCATTCATTCACATCTACGTTACATAGCTGACCTAAAGATTGGGAAAGATGGTACAGTTAAATATAACTACTACAGGGTATCATACAATAGATGTATGCAAATTAAGATGACTGGGTCTAAAGTATTCTAACCTTGCCATCCCGTCTGGCAATTGCATTGATAGCCCAGATAATCCGATGTGTGCATGCAGACTGCATGGTTAGCACAGGGATTAGGGGAACAAGGGGTAAGGACCTCTGCACAAGTGGGTCCACTGTAAGGAGGTTCACATATACAGGTGAAACTTGCCACACCGTCCACACAAGTACCCTTGTTCAGACAGGGGCTGGATGCACATTCATTGATGTTCATCTGACAGAGGTTACCTGTAACAATAACAAAATAGACAATGACAGCATTTTAATAAGAAGAAAACTTTAGAAAAATTATAGCTGCATTTTTTTCAATACACCACTAGAGGGAGGCAAACAGTCGGCAATCAGGTAATTTGAAGATTTCTTTTAAACTGCAGCAGCTATTGTGGGTGTTAGTATTACTGTAAGCCTCTCACCTCTGAAGCCTTGTCGGCATTTACAGGTGAAACCATTGAGAAGATCAATGCACGTGCCAGCATTCTGGCAAGGACTTGGCAAACAGTCATTCCTGTCCTGGTCACAATTCTTCCCAACCCATCCAGGTTCACAGTCACACCGGTAACTGGAAATACAGAAGTACAATCAATTATCAATAAAAGTAAACTAATAGTGACCTGAAACATCATGCTTGCAGCTAACTTTCTCTTTAAACAGTGACTAAAGTTGGACCTATCCATACCCATTGATGTCATCCCTGCAGGCACCATGGACACATGGGCTGCTGCCACACTCGTCCACCTGGGAGTAACAGTAAGGGGGCTTAAAGCCCTCAGGACACAAGCAGTGAAATCCATTCTCTTCATCAACACATGTCCCCCCATTCCTGCAGGGGCTGGATGCACACTCATCTATTTCCACATTACATTTAGGACCTGGGAGGAAAGATGCTGCGCTTGTTAGAAATTCAAGAGTGAAGTCATTTTTCCACTTGTAATTCATGTTTTCAAAGTCAGAGGGCCTTACCAGTGAAGCCAGGTTTGCAAACACAGTCATAACGATTGACGCCATCTTTGCAGGTGCCATAATCACATGGATTACTGGCACAATCATCAAAGTTTATCTCACAGTTTGTACCTGGTATAGCAAAGAGATGAAAGAGCATTTTTAAACTTAGCAAAAAATAAAAATACATAATGAAAATGTATTATGAATGAAGTTCCGTCTCCCACCTGAGGTTCCGTGCTGGCACTGGCAGATGTATTTATTGACCAGGTCTACACATTTGCCCCCGTTCTGACAAGGATTGCTGTGGCACTCATTGAGCTGATTCTCACAGCGATAGCCAGTGTAGCCAGCATCGCAGTTACATGTGTAGCTAGCAATGCCATCTATGCAAGTGCCATGGTGACATGGGTCGGGTTGACAGTTGTTGATATTACTCTCGCAAAGTGTCCCTTCGTAACCTAAGGAGAAAGAACACATACGTAAGATTAGGTACTTTTGCTGCTTGACAACTGATTACTTTCGTCTCACAATTATGAAATAATTTTCATTGTTTTTATTCTATTAACATTTCTGCTTGAATTTCATAACACCATCTTTCCTCTTCAAATTTATCTCTTATTATGTTAAAACTTCATCGCTCTTTACACGCTCAATTTTGGACTGTGACCACTTTGGTTTCCATGCCAACGGGTGTCTGTGTGTTAGGAAAGTAACTGCTGGTTTGTGTGGCATATGTGTAGTGCAGTTCTGAGTCAAGCAAAACAGTAAAGAAGGACCCTACACAGGCCTCCCAGTCTTGCTTTTGTTCTCGGTGGTAGAGAGAACAATAGACAGCACCACGTCAAACAGGGCTACTTCACTCAACAGAAGGGGCCCAACAAACATAGCAAATACCAAGCAGCTGGCCACTGAAACAATGAAACAAGCTCCTCCATAGGCGTAGGTGCAAATAAACATGTTAAACACCAGTATATACGTGGGTTCAGCTTATGTGTGTGTGTGTGTGTGCGCGTG
>JBAMYA010000023.1:6118511-6173052 GCA_037176975.1 Arrhamphus sclerolepis | reverse complement strand
TATACATATATATAGGTATACACACACACACACACACACACACACACACACATATATATATATATATATATATATATACATACATATATATGTACAACCTTTGTACTGAACCACAAAACTGACTGTACCTGGCTGTGTTTTTTTAAATGTGGACATGACTGAATATTAAGAAATACAAGTTAAGATGCAGCATAAGGTATTGTATGGGAGTTTCAGAGATGAACAGATGTCGGGGTGATGACCAGGGCTCCTTTCTTAGCAACTGCTGGTCTTCAGTGACCCCATGATCCAGAGAACCAATGAGGAAAAGAAGAGGATTAGGGGCCTCAAGTTAGTCTGCTTGGCCAGCAGAGAAAGAAACAGCTCACCCCCCAAAACACTGAATACAAGTGGCTAAAGATCATCTGCTCCTCTGTCTGGGGAGACATCTTGACTTGTGTTGTGTCTATCATCTACCCAGCAACATCTATTAGGTAAAGAAGCCCTTACCTTCAGCACAGCGGCACTCAAACCCATTGGGCCGGTCGTAGCATTTTGCGCCATTCTGGCAGGGTGTGCTGGCGCACTCATCTATGTCGTTTTGACACATGTTGCCGGTAAAGCCTGGGACATGCAAACACAGAGGTTAAGGGTCAAACAGACGGTCCAGTGAAAGGGTCCATGCTTGGGTCAGAGGGCAGTTCTGCTCTTCTAAGAAGGGCAGAGACCTTTGGTTAGGTTAGTGATGTCTGGCCAATGCAGGGTTTGGAAGCATCTGGACTAGTTAAGGGCATGTCATCTGTGCATTAAGACAGCTGACTAAGACAAAGTATTAATAATGTTTTAGAGAAGGGGCTTCAAATCAAGTCAAAAAATTGTATACTGACATTGGGTTATGTAAAAATCTGAACAGGTGACTAGAACTCATCTGGTTTCAGTTCATGTCAGGTTATGGTAGGTTATTATGAGTGCAGAAAACATTCACACAACAGCAAGTGTGATAATGTAACAATGTAACCACAAGAGCAAGAAAAAGTAAAGGGACAAGAAAAAGAATATACAAAGGAAAAAAAAAAAAGAACAGGCTTGAAATCAATGGGCACAGTGCCCAGGAAGGGTTGAATTGGTGCATTGGTAGCATACTGCTTAACAGTGTCAGGATGGTTTGTGTGTGTTGTTGCTTGGACTGCTAAAGGGGGGGTTTGGAGGAGACGATGGGATTGTTTTTTTGTTTTTTTTTTTCTCTTGGGGACCCTTACTCCTCCTCCTCGACTGCCTGCATCAGCTCCACCAGCTCAATAGCAAGATAGGGGGTGGGGGGGTGGGGGGGACGTCTGTCCCAGATGTAAATTGCGGACCTGGAAAAGAATCTCATTAGCAGGACTGCTGTCCCCCCACCACCATCACCGCCAGGGCAGGATGAGGGAGACTGCTGTCCCTTCCACATTCCACAGAGGAGGGAAGCGGGGGTCACAATAGTGCCTTTGTTCAGGCAGGAGGACAGGCAGCGTTTTGGGCCTGCCTTTTTATATGAGTGGTGGCTCTAAACACCAGTAGGAAGGAGTAGTGAGGCTGACCCTCCCTCCTCTGGTACTGGGGACATTTAAACATTGGCTATCTGGTTTTACTGTTAATGGGGTTTTAAGAGGCAACACAGACTTGAACCCAGGATTCTGAAATGAGGACAAATCCAGTGAAACCTACCTGGCTGGCAGGTGCACGTGAAGCCGTTGACCATGTCTCGACAGATGCCATCATTTACACAGGGGTTGCTCTCACATTCATTTACATCAGTCTCACAGTAAGTCCCTGTGTAGCCTGGAAGACAGAAATTCAAACTAAAATCACACACTTCTTTGTAGTCGCTGCTGATTTACCATCCTCACATTGTGCATGGGTATGTTAACTAAAACTAGCGTGGAAGCTGGGCTTAAACTGGGAAGGAAATCTGTGGGAAACTTTGCTCGTGTGAATTTTTGACACAGGTTGCTGCTGAGCCATAAAATGGGGAAAGAAATAAGGCTCCCTTGAGCTTCCCCAGTGTTCCCACTCCACTGACCTGGAATCACCACACCCTACTGTCCATGAAACGTTGTCTCTCCATGGGTCAGGGTCCCCTTCACCAGATGCATGTTATACATTCTGCCTTAGCAAACTATGGAGGGTTCCTTCATTGAGGTAAAACTGAATGTGAATGAGAGTGTTTCCCCTTGGGAGAGGCTAGCGTGGAATCAGAAATAATCAGCAGCACCACATGAGCTTTGCCAGGCTGACTGATGATGAGGAGGGTGATGAGGAAGGTTCTGTCTCTGGAAGTAAAGGGGGAGGGTGGGTGGCTCTGGGAAAAAGCCTCTTTCCCTCTCTGTGTCTATGAGGGGTGCAAGTGGAGCACAGAGGGGCCCTATTGTTCGTCTCCATTCCCACCACTCCACCGCTCATTAGTATTCACAGCACACTCCTCCCCCTAACTGCTCAACCTCTCTCACATCTAGTCCTATAGAGCCAACTCCCAGCTCTAATTTGTATAGCTCCCAAAACCCCAGGATGCATGTAGGACTGTGCGTGAGAGTTTCATTCTGTTTTTGTCAGTGTCCACACTGTTACTTAGCCCTAAAAAAAACCCTGTTGTCTGTACAGTTCAGTGTAGAGTGCAGAGTTGTGCATCAGTGGAGCAAATGGGAGCAAGCAGGCCACTCCGTCCCCTTTACTTGTGTGTATTCACCCTTTTGCAGGTAAAAGAGGTGCTATTTAACTTTAGTGTACCCCCTAACTCCCTAACTGAAGACAGAGCAAATAAAGAAGGGACTAGTTTATGTCCACTGAACCTGTTTAGATAAATTACTCCAGTAAAATTATGAGTTAGTGAAAGTTTGGTTGTGAACTGCTGAACTGAAGTATTATTCAACTTAACTAACTTTGCTAGTTTATCAGATAGCTGGGCACATTAGTTAAATAAGCAGTCAGAAAACTCCACAATAAGATAATCTGCTGATTGTTTTATAATAGCTCATATAAATAAAACCATAAAGCAATAATGCACCCATCTCTTTCTGTCAAACTAATCTCATTCTTTATTTCTAAGACAGCTTTTTTTGCTGTTTTTCTTTTTAAATATATCCTTTAGGATTTGGTACCTCAGAGAAATATGGTCTGTTTTTTCTGAATTTAAGACATGCCAAATAAAAATAATAATAAAAAAACAATGCACAGGACAATTTTTTCAACATTCATATTCCTATTATTTATTTGAAACTCCTCAGTCACATTTAAAGTACAGCTCCTACTCCATATTGATTACTTTCCTGTTCAAAAGTGCAGTGCACATATGAGATGCAGATATCAATATAAAGATCATTTAAATAGCTGAGCTCATGTCTATTTTTACACCCAGTTCAAATTGTGATATTTGTCTCTCTGTAACTGGAGTGTTTCAATACACACTTGTTGCACCACAGTAGCCTTATCCTATTTTACATCCTCAGCAAAAAAAAAGACATCTCTATGCTCACCAATCTCTTTTTTCAATATCTTTACTTATTAGGGTACTTCCTGCATTTGTTGCCTGATTGTACATCAAAACCAGGCGCCTGTGACCCCTTAAATTACCGGAAATGTGTTACATAACAGCCTGCACTTGCTGTCACTGTGGTACACTGTAGATAATAGCTGGTTCAGATAGCAGTTAACGCTCCAATGACTTTTGGCTCTTCCCCTGTAAATGATATTAGGCTTAACTGTTTTATATGCCAAAACATCATCATCTTAAATGTTTGTTGTATAAAATAATATCTGTTCAGTGTTTGGAACGAGAAAGTGTGTCTGTGTAAGCATGGCTTCATGTGTAAATATGGTATCATGGCCTATTCAAAGTCAGTGCTAGTCCAATCGACTTAAAATAAATATATTGTTGAATTCATAAGTCCTGAAATGTTGTTTATCGGGTTGGAAGAAATGGATTACCTGGCATGCAGATGCAGGTGAACTCTCCAATGCGGTCCAAGCAGGTGGCATCATTTTGACAGGGCATGGAAAGGCATTCATTGATGTCAATCTCACAACGTGGGCCAGCATATCCACGACCACACTGACACTGGAAGGAGCCCTCTGTGTTCACACACTTCCCAAAATGCTCACATGGGTTGGCACCTGCCAGTAGGAAGCACAGGATTATAGTTTAAACACAGTTAATGTACACATAAGCAGGAACCAGAGGTCTCATATACATCTAAAGAACTGCATTGCAGGCGTACCAATCGAACACTCATCCATGTCCTGGTTGCAGGCGCCTCCCACAAAACCAGCAGGACAGGTGCAAATGGCACGGCCATTAAGGGGGTTGGTATCACACACTGCACCCTCATTGCAGGGATTGCTCACGCATGCATCATCAAGATGACACAGCAAACCTGTGTAGAAATCATACAAAATACAATTTTATCACATCATTTATCTACCATTACAACAAGGGGCATACTTGACATTTGACAAACCTAAATACCTGTCTTTCCAATTGGGCACTCGCAGAAAAAGGATGCTACACGGTCATGGCAGGTGGCACCATTAAAGCAAACGGCTGTTGCGCAATCATCAATGTTCTCACTGCAGTCATCTCCAGTCCAGCCATTAACACACACACAGTTATGCCCACCAATGGTGTTGAAGCAGGTACCCCCATTATGGCAGGCATTGGGCTGCATGAGACACTCGTTGACATCCTCAGCACAGTATTGTCCTAGAGTGGTTCATTAGCAAATTGTTTGAGATTACATTCAGCACAATACTGTATACACTTCTTTCACTGTTTATTTCAAGAGTTGTACCTGTCCATTCTGGTGGACACTGGCAATTATATGTATTGACTCCATCCACACATATTCCTCCATTAATGCACTTGTGACCAGGACAGTCATCCACATTATTCTCACAGTTGTGTCCCTCAAATCCTGAGACAAATGCAGAAAAAGAAGGGTTACGCTACAGAAAGACAGCAATACACACCAACTAAGTTTATTAAGCATGCACTGGTCCTAGTTTCAGACAATAAACATCTCTGATCATAAACTACAGTCAGATTTTCCCACACTAGGGGAAGTGTGGGGCGATGTGTGTAGTAAAAAAGTTCATAAGGTGTCTGATTGTTGACATATTCATTTGCCTTTTCCCACAAGATGCCAGTGACTCCTGCCCGATGCAGAGGTCTGCACTCAACTCAGTATTTGCTTGTTTTATAATCGCTCACAGTTTCAATGACTTCCTCTCTGGCAGGAGACATTTCCTGTTCGCTCCCCAGTGAAAACCAGAAAGCCCATAAAGTAAATTCTTCTCTTGTGAAGAAAGCTGAGTGGAGAAGAGCGGAGGCATGCTGCCTCTTCAACTCTCCCACCAACACATCTCCCATAAGAATCTATATATAGCTGACAGGAAGCTGACCTGAGACACAGAACAAAATCCCAGCAACAACACTATGAGCTACGTCATCACACTGGGAAAATCTGTTTGACTATAAGATCCTGCTCAGGGCCTGGGAAAACAGTGAGGTATGCCTGCTGACTCTGAACATGTGTTTCTACTGAGAGAGAGCTATTCTACCTGGTAGGCAAGCACACTCATAGGAATGGTCGCTGGTCTGTCGGCACGTGCCACCATTAAGGCACTGGGATGGGGCGCAGGGTAGGGTGGGCACCTCACATGTGCGGCCACTATATCCTGGCCGGCACTGGCACTGGAAGGACCCATGGGTATTGACGCAGAGGCCAGCGTTGAGGCACATGCCAGCCTTGCGGCACTCGTCTATGTCACTACGACAGTTCTTTCCCTGGTAGCCAGGTGGGCAGGAACAATTGTAGTGGTTATTCCAATTCACACAACGGGCTCCATTGGCACAGGGACTAGTGGCACAAGCATCAATTAGGGAGCAGTCTTGGCCTGAGGATTAATGAAATGGATTCAGTAAAAAAAACATAAACAAACAAACAAAAACAAGATGGGGTGTATTTAATGAAGACACTTACCTCTGAACCCTCTCTGGCACACACAAGTGTACTGCGGGATACCATTGATCACCTCACTCTTGCAAGCTGCCCCATTTAGACACGGTGATCGATAACATGGATCCGGGTGCTGACAGAGAGGACCAATGAATCCAGGACGACATCTGTACAAACAAATTCATGCACATGATGTGGACCACAGGTCAAAAACATGTCACAAGCTGTAGCCAAATATCCATCTTGCTGTAGATTTAGCAATCAGATTTCCATGACAACTAGACAAAACCTGATACATATGTAAAACATTCTGCAGTGGATCTGACCCCTGGAGTGACTTTGAAGAAATATAGTTTATATAAGTTCAAATCCTGAATGTACATTATTCAAAATACACCACAAAACAAGCATTAAACATGTAAAGGACAAGGGAGCAAGTTTCTTGTGAGTCATTGTCTTAATCAGGCAAATGCTGTTACTTCCAGCTGGAAATACTAATTTTCTCCATGCAAGCAAACATTCCTGCACTGTTACAGTTGTTCCACATCTCAGTCCTCGTTTCTGTTCCCATATATGAAAAAGAACACACCCAGAGACAGCAGTCTGGAAGCCCAACAACTATCAACAAACCCTGACATGAAGAAAAACAAGGACTACTTAACAGCCATGAGCAGACTACAAGAAGCTGTGGTATTTGGATGGAATAACACATTCTCCTACCATGTCTGTGCTCTGATGAAACAGTACATGATTTGTTTAAACCACTTGTCTATAGACAATGTGCGTTAGCCCTTTTTTTTCAATGTTCTCTCATATGTGGGCTTGTAAAAAGGAGAACAGATGTCATTGTACTTTTTTCTACTTTGATCAATACAGTTGTCTAAACAGGCTATCCAACAACATGTGTACATTTCAAAGTATATTTCTATTCTTACAGTTTGTTTTATTCTGTCTTGCATGCACAGAGATAATGAGGACTGGGCTCTGACACTAGACCAAAGCAAAGACGACCTACTAGGCATGTCTACACATCCTGTGTAGACAGAAGCAGGGGCCCGAAGTTGCTGCCGCCCTGCCAGTGTCATAAACCCGACCAAAACCTTCTTCCAGGAGAAAGAAAAACTGACGTAAACGTGTAAAACAATGTGATACACTTTATAGTTCTCTCCAGATCTCGTACAGGGATTCAAAAACCCGGTTCCTATGGGAGTTCAGATAAGCGCGTAACTCTACACCCACAGTGGAGCCTTTGGCCAGGGACAAACCCCCTCTTCAAACAGACTGCTTGATGCTGGTGGCAGGACAGTGACACCTGGGCTCTGGCCTGCCTTGGGGCTCTGTCTTCTCTTTCACTGGAGAAGAGCCCTTAGGCAGGATCAACAATGGGTTTTTGTCTGCTCTCATTTACAGGTGCATTGCCACAGCACTGGCATTTGTTCATCATTTACTTTTCAATGAGCACTTCCCCTTAAATTAAAAAAAGTTCTTTCCTATTTTTTCAAGACTGAAGAGGCTCAAATTTAGGTAGAAATTGATCTGACGGAATTTGGATTTCACAGAAAAAAACCCTCCTTAATAAAGGCGTCTGAGTTTTGTTGTAGCTTTCTCTAACAAAGTCAATAACAAACTGGAGGAACCAGAGTAATAAGACTGAATGCATGGAAAAGTACTCACAGGGATGCATTTACATGGAAGCAGTGCTGAAAATTCGAAATGCTTCCAAATAAATCATTTGATGGTACATAAAAATCAATTGTGCGAGAAGTATAAACGTCACAGAGAATGAAGATATCTTTTCCACTGCAAACTGTACAAGGCCAGCGGTGAGGCACCGAGGATTCATTGGGAAGTTAAAGCTGCACTCAAGTGCCCCATGCTGAGAGAAAAAGTCTGCACAGTTACTACAGCTTCTCCTCCATTGTTTAAATCCTCTCTGAACGCCAGCTTGGATTTCCCTGAATAACTCCCTCCTCTCATGTGCTGAGGGGTCATATGTCAGAGGTCCCCCGTCTGATTGTGATGATAATGTCACTCAGGCTGCAGAGTGTGGGGTGTTGCTGCTCTGCAGGAGAAAATTTCTTTTTAGAAGGTGCAATTGGTGGTGAGGAAGATTAAAAAGAGTAGAGAGTGGTCTGGTCCAGCAGGAATGTCATGTCATATTTCTGTAATCCCTGGTTCCTTACTCTGAAAGCAGACCACTCACTTCTATAGTGTGCAATTCCTGTTGCCCTGGCAACCTCTCAGATGAACAAGCAAGCCTGACACCCAACCAATCACCTCCACCCCCCACCCTTGGTCCCCATGGCTATTTGTCATGGCTTGGCTGGGTTTATTTAGAGGCAAATTAACTATGTCTGGAATCTAGGGTGTCACTAAAAATGAAACACAAATGTGGTACAAAGAGGTCTTTGAAAGCACCAGTAAAGAATGTTGCTTAAAGAGCTGGAAGATACAACACAGATCTCAGATTTACCTGAAACCCTTCAGCATTGTGAACTGAGTGAAAAGAAAATCAAGCAACTAAAATCCTAACAGGCTATTGCTCTCCAAATACCACGATGTGTGCATGTGCATGTGTGGGCAGGTCCATTAGAAATGAAGATAGTAGTAATGCCTTATAAATTAATGGTCCTCCCTTATAAATGTGTGTCAAACCTTGCAGCCAAAACACACATTCCTATGTCTAGACCTGAATCATTGCCAACATGCTACTCCCATAACACTCCAACCAGGAGGCTCGCAAGAGAGGGACCGTTAAAGACACACAACTTTGTCTTAGTTTGCTTTTCAAATTGTTATAAAAAGTCTGCTTATCGGGCTCTCTTTAACCTTCCGTGTCCTACGGGAATAGCAGGGCAGGGTCTAAGCTTTTGCCAGAGTCCTACTTTATGTGTGCCGGATGTGAATGGCAGGTGCAAGCTGCTATTGTGCAACGGGTCTCAGAGTCATATGTTGTGATTGTCGACATCTGACCTTTGAGGAAGAGAGTACAGCAGATGAGAAGGAGGCCCCTGGGTTCAGCGCAGAGACGGCTAAAGTGGGTAATCTCTCCGTGTCAACACATATGAGGGATTTCGTCAGCTGCAGTTGTGCCATCTGTCCACATCTGTCAGAGCACCACTGGGCGCCTGGCATTCACCTCTCCTGCCAGACGTTTAAGCCAAAACAACTGTGCTGTTTTGCCCATGGGAATGGCCCATTAACCAACACAAATACTGCACGCACGAGCAATTCCACATAACTCAAGAGTTGTGTTCATCCATCACAAATTACATGCATTAGCAGCTCCTCGGTCTCATCACAATTTATGACTGTTACAAATAGGCAACACTGCAATCAAGCAAACACATGCAACAATCACGACACACCCAAACACAGAAGAGAGAAACTTACAACTAGCCACAGTCTCTGAGGAATAGTAGTATCATGAATTCATAAAAGACAGGATTCACTGAGGAAATTATAAAAAAAAAGAAGAAGAGAGATGGCAATAAAACAATTTTCATCAACATATTTTCATCATTCGAAATATGACTTTGAAATTCTGTATAGGCTAAGATGTTCTGTATGAAGGAAGTATGAGCATCCTCTATCTGATTTATGTGAGTGAGTTCTGTCACCTCTTGTGTAATACAATCCCAATTTTCCTGCTTTCTGGTTCACTTCAGCAGTGCAACCTGAGCTCATCTTCTTATACACAATGGCAGCAACTCTGCCAGAGGTCAGAAGGTGACTCACCTGTGAACAAAGAGGCTGTAATCTCTGACACGGTTCGTACACACAGTCATGCCCCACAAAGCAAAGAGCTTTACGAACTCAGAGGTACTTCCGAAGTCAAATGTGGAGGAAGACCGATAGATGAACTAAAGCATTACAGGAACATTTTCTGGTTCTTTAGCATCAACAAATGCAATTTGTGTTATATAAATACTAATTGTTTTACACCTGAAGTTGCTAGACATTAACGTCTCGGAAAACTTTGTCTGATTTTTCTCAACATGGGCTTCTTACCCTCCCCCCTCTTTCCACAAACAAGCAGGAACCAGCTTCTCTCCTTTATGAGAGTCCATACTGACACCACTCTGCCAACTGGAGCCCATGCTCGCCCCCCTCCACCAAGCAGTCTCTTCTGCTCGGCTCTTCTCAGTTTGGCTCTACCTTCTCCAGCAAAGAGGCAGATTGGGGGTTGGGGAATGTTTTGTGGCCCAAATAAAAGAGCTAAAGTAGTCAGAACTCCTTTGTATTAAAGTGTTGGGGGTGGTGGTGGTGGTTGGGGATGTGGGGGGCAGTGACCCAAACAGCTAGTCTTTCAAGGCCTGGGCTGTAGCCTGGCAACAGTAACCCATGGTGAGACAGGACTAGAGCGAGAGAAAGGGGGTGATGAGAGAGTTTCATAAGGACAGTTGGAAGACTTCAGAGGGCTGCAGGTAGCTCTGAGTGCCGATGCTGAATCAGTACAGGTTGCTAGCCAAAACTATCACGTGAGAAAGCATGCATGTTCGCGTTCCACAGTATAAATTAACAATTTTATTTCAACAATAATATAGATTTAAAGAAAGAATAGGCAAGCCTTCCAGAACATCTTGTAAAAAATGTAACTACAAAGATTTTAACTCAGCACTGGTGAAAAGAATGAATGACAAAAAAAATGAGAGGACTGATTGAATCCTTTCCAATCCTTTCCACCTCAAATAGCTTTTCCATAGTCAGATCTAAGAATATAAATCAAATTCTGTGGAAATGCCAGACATTTTCTTGGACTGTACAGATCTCCTGCACCAAGAGAATAATAATGCACCCTTGTTGCTGAGCGCTTACGAATACTGCTTTGAAAGGGAAGAGACACATGCTTGAAATTTTATTGCTTTACTTGCAGTTCACACAGGGTCTTCAACAAATTTAAATCCAATGTCAATTTGGAAGAATACACCACCAACATTTTTCAAATAGCAATGTGATTGCCCATAACCACATTGCATGAATCCCAGAGTCGGGGTCTTTAAAAGCATTCTGGACTGAACTAAACCACAAAGCCCCACCCAACCACCTAAACCAAAGCAGATTTTTGTAAAACTTTTGTAAAGTGAAAACCCCCCACCCCCCACAACTTTGCATAAAATACAGCTTTATTTAATTATATATAAATATATATCTT
This sequence comes from Arrhamphus sclerolepis, assembly GCA_037176975.1. NCBI lineage: Eukaryota > Metazoa > Chordata > Actinopteri > Beloniformes > Hemiramphidae > Arrhamphus > Arrhamphus sclerolepis. The sequence continues at coordinate 6,161,931 of JBAMYA010000023.1, read as the reverse complement.
AGCCATCTGAATGACATGGGCTTTTATTCACGCCATGGCAAATATTTTCTGCACAAAGAATAATTAGAGAGTAAGGTTACAACAACATGTGATAAACCAACACTAAAAACTGTTGACAGAAACTGTCACATAGACTGACTGAGACCAGCACAGACTCTCACATGCTTATAGTCCTGACAGAATGAGATTTGTTTATGGGGCACTTGCAGAGGTTCTTTGTGATAAGTTAAGGAAAACAGCCAGAGAATGTTTATTATCTCAAGTGGTGTCACCCGAAGAAGTATGACATGTTAAAGATGGCTATGTGCCAGAGAAACACAATGAAATGTGTTGGAGCAGTGAAAACAAATTACAAGAAACTAGAAACTTTTTTCTTTCTTTCTTCTTCTTTTTTTTTTTTTTACAAGTATTTAGCTTCCAAAACATCAGGAAAAAAAATCTCAGACTAGAAAAAAGGTAAACAGTAGCGAAATACTGCATGGTTGTTTGAGGAATGTCTGCTTAGAGGAAAAGTAAATTCCATTTCCTAAGTCATTTCATGATGGACCCATCCCTAAAGGGAGGGAGAGACTGGGGGAATTTTGCTGGCAGACCTCACTTATTCCAATCAGATCTGCCTGAATGTCTCTTCAGAAATCAAAGTCTCTTGGATAAGAGCAAACATTGGGGGGATGAGACTTCAAAAGCAGGGTTATCCCTACATAAGCATGTGGTTCAGACATACATTGACTGCGAAAAGAATAATGCTAAGACTTCAACAGGATGTTTATGCACCGAGGTACACTCATGACATGGTTTCTTTTCATATATAGGTGACATGCGACATAAGAGGATGCGTATTTCACTTTCTCAGAGGTAAATTAAAGTAATTAATAAAGTCTAACCACATTCTAGCCTGTGGTGTGAAGAGGTAATGAAACCAAATGAGACAAAAGATGGGGGAAAAAAAGCAACTAGGGAGCATGTAGGCCTTGGTACACTCAGTAAGCTGCTTAAGCTTCTGAGATAGGACAGGATGTGCGTAACAGGGAGGTCAGAAGGCACCACTTCCTTTGACAGGGCCTGGGAACCACAGTTTCCAGTCTCAAAATATGACCCAGAGAGAGTAGAAATGACAGCAAACCTTTAACCACTTTGTAAAATAGTACACATCTAGTGATGAATATTAGTACTACATTTAAGTCTGGTTGGTCTGCAGTTTGTCAGTTTTCTAGTGTAATGACATGACAATGGCTCCATCTGGCTGACAGGGCTGCATGAGTGATGCGGCTGTGTGATCCATCGCAAAACTGCAGGGTAACTAACTGCAAATCAAACAAGTCATTCAAATTTTCATTGAAACTAGGCTAACGGTGTTAAAGGCATTCCTGAAGGGGCAAACAGTGTGAATGGATGGGAGGAAGAGACAATAACTTGAAAGCACCAGGGGGAGAGCAGGAATCTTACTAAGCATTCCTGTCTAATCCACCGTAAAGATACCAAAGACAACACTAGCCCTGATATGCAGTGGTCTAAGCTAACAATATAATCTGTGTGTTTGCTAAAGGCTGCCAGCAAATACATGCCTTGGAAATAATCTATAGGCCCAATGAATTAATAAAAAATGTATTTTTAACTATTAACTACTAGTATAAACTTTGATGTTATGAATGAATACATTCATATTGTGATTTTGGAGACTGTGTATGCCACTTAAAGAAAAAAGCACTTTCATGTCTCAAGTTATCATTTTATTTAGACACACAGCACTCAGCACTGACAACCTGCTCCTCATCAACATCAAAGATGTCCTTTTCATCATGTCTTAAGAGACTGGGAACTGCTGCGAGGTCACGATAACAATTCATATACCGACCCTGCTACTGAGGCCAAGGGTAAAAGCACTTATAACATAAAGAGAAACACTACGTCCACCTCTGAATCTCAGATTCGCTTCCACTCATCTTGGTGGAGCTGAGAGGAAAGCGCCAGTGATAATCTGGAATCTGCTGCTGCGCCAAAAGACGGGATGAGTTGTGAGTGGTGGGACGACATGCAGCGAGAGAAAAAGCGACCTTGTTGCTGCTGCACTGTGAGAGAGGCAACATGTGCTAGAGGGGCTGCGGGCTACCGGCTTCATTCCTCCACAAGCTTGTCTCTCACAGTATGGGGGCGACTGACTGCTCAATGGCAGCACCTGGCCCTATGCTTTCCCTTTGTCAAGATCTGACTTCACTGGATTACCATCACAACATCCACCAGCTGTCCTATATGCAGCCCACCCTCCACCCCCTGCCCGCCCACCCCCACACTCCCCCCTCCTCACACCCAGCATCCCTCTCCTTATTCCCTGCCCCCACTCCATTCCCTCCAGCTGGATCCTCTCTGAATGACACCCCTCGATCTGCCTAATTATCTCTCCTCTGGCAATGCAGCAGTGGCCCAAAGTTCTGCTCACGGGGAGGAGCTGAAGGCCAAAGGCTCTTCAAGTGGACTTCCTGACTGCTCACCTAGAAGCCAACACTCTGTGACATGATTAGCCATTCACTGTCAAGTTCAAAACTGTCTCTCTAAGATCTTATTTACTCTACATGTGGAAAAAAAAAGTCTGACAGAAATTGTGGATAAAACCTCATATTACTGAAGAGATTTGTGTTTGGGATCTACAAAATGTGCTTATTAAGATTCGTAACACGTTTATGGTTAGAGTAATAAGTTAAGGCCTGCTTGCAGAGTTGTCATTTTCATGCAAATCAGGTAAAACTACAAATTATCATAGTTTAACAGTGACAGGCACTGCTGTGTGTTTTGATGGCATCTGGCATCATACGGCTTATTACCAAAAAGGATGTAGTTCACAACTGTAGTTGTGTTTATGCCAATGATGAATCACCAGCCTATAATCTGTGGGCACATCTTCATGGCATCTCAGTGCTGAGTGGTCTCTATAAAATGGTTTCTAAATGTCACATGTAACTTCTGGACAGTTTGGTATTTCTTTAGGAATAGGTTCATCTCTTTAAAAAAAAAGAAAAAAAAAAAAGAAGTATTTTACCTGAGGGGGAGGCTACACATAAACGAACCCGTGGGCTGGAGTGTGGTTGTATTAGGAGTGGGACAGAAAATACATCGGTATCTGGTACAGTAACAATGGCACTTGCCACACACACATTTATGCCACTTGAGAAGCTATTTCCTGTAACAAAAATTAACTAGCTCAGTAGCTTGATAAGCAGTAAATGACAAAAGATTTGTATCTCTGAAAAGCAAATGTGCGCTATTTTGCTGAACAGCTTTACATTCTAGCTCAACTCATACAGGTTTTCCCAAATTCCTTGTAAATACTGAAGCATTTATCCGTGTTTGCACTGTGCTTCTTCCCCTTCTCTGCCGCCCTCACTATGCTGTGGCCTTTCTTCTCTCTCTCCCTACACCCAGTTTTCTGTGGTGCCAGGTTACAGCCAGGTATCTGGGGAAGAAAGGGTCTTTTCTGCTGTTTTGGATCTCCCGTTTCTCTAAGCTCCCATGGGAAGGGGTGAAGTGGCTCCACTACTCATAGAACTGGTCAGACCACTCTCATGTGTCCATGCTGCGCCCCGCTGCTCTGAACATCTATGAGACTGTTTTTACACTGTTACAATGATTGCCCCCTCCCTTTCCATATGAAGTACTTTGCTTATAACTCTTTTCCAGGCAAGGAACAATCCCAGTGATTCCACATCCCCACCCCTTTGATATATGTAAAATTACGAGACCACAAAAGAGAACATATTACCTTTGATGTCATGGAACTAAATCTGAGGATTTTTGGCCAAGCTTTGAATGTCATGTTGATATTCACTCAAAGTTAGGCAATTCAGTTTTCTGTTATGATATCAAACAAAAGTTTTACTCTTCATCTGGTGTTGTATATAATTTAAAACATCTGACTGAAAGGAAATTACACATTTACTCAAAGATACTCAATTGTCTTGGTTACAGCTAATGATTGAAAAAATGTGGGCAGTGGTTTCTTGTTTTACCTGCAGTCAAGTTACACATTGGCTAGCGTGTAACGGCGGCTATTGACAAGATAAAGACTTTATAGATGTCTTGGCAAATGCAAATCAACACACATGTATACGTATGTGTGACAAGTGCATTCATAGTGTCGGCTCAACTTTGACCTCCCAAGTACAGTAAACTCAAAGCAGTCAGCAATAAAATAATAAACTTATTTTTTTTAGAGGGAAGCCACTGGCAACCAAGGGCCTCTGTTCTGTTCTTTTACTGTATCTCCTACATCTCAAACACTCAACTGGGTTTCCTAAACTAAGGGGTTTTGTGAAAAAAAGACGGCTATTTAACTTATCTATTGTGTTAGGCTTCCACACAACCCCCTTCGACAATTTGAAAAACCAAAGCCTGATTATTGTCAGAACATCCAAGTGTTCAACAGCCCAGTCACAGGCAGGATATGCAAAAAGTAAGACAAAAAGTGATCAAAAAGACTTTAAATCAACGGTGTTGGTAATCAGCAATACAGCTAAATGCATACATACTCAGAAAACAGCTGTGAAAAACATAAGAGACTCAAAAAGAAAACTTGGTGATTTATGTTTGAAAAAAAGCCTTTCAACAGGTGCAAGAAATGAGTGTGGCAGCCAAACATTTTGGGGCTTAGTGATGCTCATTTGTGTATGCCTAATCAATTTGTTATATCTCTCAACAGTTAGACAACATGTGCATGCCATAAAAGAACAGACAACATGAACATAACACGGATATAACGTATTCACATTGCTTAAAGCTAAATATCACATCTCCAAACATTTATAGAACCAACTGACGTATCATTTTAAATCACTTCACACAAAAGGCTTATTTGGTTTGAATACATTTCAAAACTTCAGTTCAGTTCAGTGTTAGCAGAACAAGTCCTCTGGCCCCTAACCCTTCTCTTGTGAAATCTTTAGAAGCCTGCATGCTGCACTTACTTGCATAAAGGTGAAGGAGAATCTATGCATGTCCCTCCATTTTCACAAGGTCTGTATTTATCCAAACATCTGAACCCTGTGGAAATTCAAGAAGTTGGTTAGAACCACAACACTTGATTTCCCCCACTTGAACTGTTCTTCAAGAAATAAATCTGAACTAAAACATGAATGACGAAGCAAACAAAGAAGGCTCTTCTTCAGCTCTGTGAAACTCACTGACAGTTATGTCTAGAGAGCAGGCCACTTATGGCATGTTCCATGTTTACTTTTTCAAACAGATAATCTTTTGTGCATCATTGATAAGGATGTACGATGGCATTCAGTGATTACTTCTGCTTACAGAAGAGTTTTTCCTTATTTTCCGTATCTAGAAGACACCCCTCAGCCCTTTAGGATAATTAAAAAAAAAAAAATGCTGAAATGGTCCTTTAAATCCCCTCTAGACTTGGGGCCAGCATGGTTAATAATGCCACCGTTTTCTAAAGAGCACAAAGTTTGGATGCACTCCATTTTCCCATCATTAAAAGGCTGCGAATTTCTTCATTTTCCCCTTATTCATGAAAATATTTGTGTCCAAACATGATTCTGTTGGGAAGCCTGCTATTATCTCTGGCGGCTCAATTACTCCCGAGGGTTTTTTTGTTTGTTTGTTTGAAAAGTTTGCTCCTCCGTTACTCTGAAGTGCAATAAACTGGGATAACAAATTCAAGGGAACAAAAGAAATGAAAACTTTTGCACAAAATAAGAAAGTATTGTTTAGTATCATCATAGCTAAGAACAGCTTTAATGAACCAATATTGGGGACGGTGGTCGGCTGTCCAGGCATGTCCAGCAGGAGACCTGTGGATTTAAAACCAATCTGCATGCAGCAAATATCAGTTGAACTAATTGAACTTACCTTCACCAACATGCATAAACAATAAAAGCGACAAAATAATCCATGGAATATCCCCTTCCATTTCTGTGGAAAAGTTTCCAGCGTTTTGAATAGAGCTTTCAGTAGAAATACATCCTTTTGTTAAGATCACAGAAAAATTATGTCTCCAAAATCGGTGGGGATTTTTTTTCCTCTCTTTTGGTTTCTTGTCTTTTTTTTGTTTGTTTGTTTTGTTTTCCTTTCTTTTCAGTAGAGTGAGCCGGAAAGCGCAGCGTAAAGTCCCAGTCCCGTATTATCCTCAGCAGCACGACCGCGGCCGCTGTGATTCTCCTTCTATCTCCTAAAACTTTTGAAAAAGTTTTCCTTGAGTCCCGGTGCCTCGTATCACTCCGCCTCTAACTCCCCCACACCCTTCCCTCTCCCTCTCTGTCTCTGTGTCTCTCTCTCTCACACACCCACCCACCCACGCGCACACGCACGAGCGCGCGCACACACACGGTTCCTGAAATCACAGTGGTCTCTCTCTCTCTCTCTCTCTCTTTTTTCCCCAATCACTGCTTATATGAACTTTTGCACGTTTAAACTACCACCTACTGAGTTTAACATATTTCAAATGGTATATTTTATGTGATTATTTGTAAAATGAATGGTTACCTTATAAATACCAACTTCCAAAACATATATTTTCTATTAAAAACAGTCTGAATCAAAGCCAAAGGAAAAAAAAAAAACTTCCCAGATTCTGGTTTTTGTATTGTGGTGGCAGACTGGAATGTGTTCAGTTCTCTGCAAGCTTAATTGTTTGTTTGTGAGCTTAGAGTTGATGAATTGCCGATAAGAGAGGGAATTGTGTTTACAGGGCAGGAGAGGGGCAGACAGTAGGCATTTTCTGTTGTCCCCATGGCTGCTTTACAGAACTCAGTCCTGAGATCTTAGTTCAGCTTTCTCAAAGCAGCCAGCACCTCCTCAGCCTGTGCCAGTGGACCCATTTTCTGCAGCCGGCGTATAGTTCTTCAGTTGTTCCGCTGCACAGAGCAGAGCAGGCCTCTTTCAGAGACAATAGCCTTGATTTGAATCATAAAAGCAGTCCAGCATTATGACACAGTTTCTCTCTGCAGGGGAGGGTAGCACACTAATATTCAAGCACACTGCCCCTGGCCTTACATAAATTACAGCCGTGGGTTAGGCCATGAATGCTGCAGGCTTGTTTAGAGACAGCTTCGTTAGTGCTTGTGACGTCATCTATAAAAGCTTGTTAGGCCTCACAGACACCTGCTTTATTTGGCACCCACTATGTTATAAAGGTTGGCTAGTGCACTGTCTTCAATGGCTTGATTCAGCTTTTTGTGCAAAGTATTTTGTCCCGTCTTGTTGCTAACGCTTCGATATTACTACAATCAACCCAAAAGTCCAGCAGTCTTTACACAGATTGTGTGTTTCTGTGCAGCAGGAACTCCACACCAGGTAGTAAGCTGGAGCAAAGTGTTATACAGTTTCTGTATGTTACAAGTAGGTGTAATAAGTTATGTTTCTGTGTTATCACCTTGGTGTGAAATATGTCTTTGCCCCTGAGGGCTGTTGTAGATACACTCCCTGTCTTGGCAGGTGCTGGCAGTATTATGACTTGCTTCCAGTTGGAGAGGATCCCAGAGAGGCTGTTCTCAATGTACTCAAGGTCAGACAGTTGTATTTAAAGTATTTTGCTATCAGTGAACAATGTCTACGAATGTCTTGGGCTTCATTCCCTCCAAAAACGAAAGGCCTTGCTGTTGGAGGGACTTTAAAATAGTCCCAGACAAGATGAAATAGCTTGTGAGACCCGCTTGGCTCCAGAAAATAAAAAGCTGGAAATATTTGTTGAATCAAATAAAGAACATAAAGAGACAAAGTGGAAATTCAACTTTAGCCTCTCTTTCTCAGATAACATGAGTGGAAATGGATATTCATCCATTCTCCTGGGAAATACAACCTCCATAATTGTCTCAGAAATGAAAGAGAACCTTAAACTCAATCTTGTCTTAACAATTGCTTCAGGACGGCCTGCGGTTTCTTTGTGAAAACATATTTTTCCTTCTCTTTGCTCCAGTCTGTATATCATAATTTTAATGAAATCTTTATCGTGTTACATATGTCTCAATATTTCCCCTGTCTCTGTCTTTAACAAACACACACACAAACTGAACAAATAAGTCATTGTTTTGTTTGTATTGGAGAGAAGCTGTGAGAGTGGAAGCCCTGGTGACAAAGTTCTCGCGCAGGACTCAGGGGGACTCTACAATCACACAAACAAAGATGTGACAGGTCACAATTTATAACTTTGTCCTCTGCTGAAATGAAGCACCACTCTCCTTTGAAGAGAGTTCACACTGCTCATGGTTTATAAAAGACAAGCTGAAGAAATGGCAGTTTTACATTAGTCAGGTCTGCATTAATTGTACACATTTTTTTTTTGTTGAGCCTGTCTTTGGCAGTTTCTTTCTGATTTTGTATCTGCAGCTGTACAAAGCACTCTTAATACCTTTGAATACCACACACTATTGTGATGCACAGAGCTAACAGAGAAGCTTTTATTCAGAATTACCCATGAATGATACTGTACGCTTGCTGTGTCCAAAGCCTGTTAAGAGAAGACCACCTGTGGGTAAAAAGTAAAATGTTGGACTCCTACAGTTGTGGTGTAGCAGGTTCACAGACCAACATTCCAACACATCATTTAAAGGCTGAGTGTTTTTTTTAATTTTATTTTTTAAGTCAGATCTCTGTCAGATGAGCTGAATTGGAGTTGGCAGTAAAACTCTTTATATCCTGTATTGAGACAAGATTTAGAACACTTACAACTCCCTAAAGGTGGTGTAGCTAACTAAAGAGTGTATCATGTACGTCACGCACAGTTGAAAAAAACATACAAACAGAAAATAGAAAAGGGGAAACAATTTGTATGGCTTGACAAGAATATGCAACTCTATGGAAGGTGTAAAATGACGCTTCACAAAGATGTCAACTTGATGCAGAAGGTTATGGAGATAACAACATGTTTTGTCATGCTGAGTTGTTCAAATTTCCTCCTTAACATTGTGTGGGTTTGATTTCCAGGTAGAAGTGCTTGTTTTCGGTCATTTCTCCCAAATGACCAGTTGTTAAGTCTTAAGGTCCATTTAGCTGCAGCACTGTAAATGCTTAATGGATGGGTTCAAAGATAACAAAAAAAAAGTGTTTTCCTATACCTGTGACTTCATTTGTTTTTAAATTTTTTTTTGACATGGTGTGGTTACCAATCATCCCCCTTTCAGGCTTGGTGGCCTTTCAGAGCTAGCACACTCCATGTGATAGGGGTCCTAACAGGCAGTGTGTGTGTGGACACAGTGGACGTGATGACTTTACCACCCAGGCCAGACTGATTTATGTGGGAAAAGCCCGAAGAGCACCCACAGAGAGTGTGGAGAGGATTAGAAGACCTTCTAAAAAACTGGTCACGGCCAATCAGCAGCTGAGACCCCCTACAGACGGACGTCGGGCCAATTGTGGAGGAGGAATCAGGTTGTTGAACTGGATTTTGATTTTATCACTGCTTCATTATTGTATGATCTCATTATCATTCAGGGACTGTTACACTTGAGTTGCAAGTTTTGAGGCTTTCTGCATTGTGAAATAGTGGGAGACAAATAATTAGTGTGTTTTCCAGCGTGTGACAACACAGAAAGCCCCCATGAAAGTTCACACCCAACTGTATTCCATAGTGATAAGATTACTGCTCTTTGTTTCTGCTCTAGTCAGAAGATGGAAAGATTTTCAATTTGGAAGGGAACACCTCCGCTTTTCCCAAGACCTAACACACTTATTTGTTCAGCCACCTTTCCACAGCTTCATCTGTTTGTCCAACCAAGTACACAACAAAAACAGCATTTATACAGTCTCCTTTCATGTTTTTTTTTCATTTATTTATGCATTCTAGAAGTTTACTAGTTTTATTTCGTGATGATTGACTTTGTGTTGTCGAGGCAAAGCATTTTGATTAAACCATTCTATATTATGGCTTAATGCAGAATATTGTAAATACGTTGACCCTATCTGGCTCTGCAGCTTGGTTTGCTTTGCATAGTGGACATATTACTTATTACTCTCCTCATGCTACAGTTAAATTGTTTATCATCAGACACCCTAAAGAAAAGAAAAGAAAAGAAAAGAAAAAGGCAAAAACAAGCTTGTTGAGCTTTGTTTCTAATAATACCTTCTGTATCCTTATTCGCTGTGATTCATTTTTTTTCTTTCACCCACTCTCTCACATATGCACACTGGGTGACTTAGAGACCGGAGCTTTTTGCCTAAAGTAAACATACATGAATGATGGATCTTTCTTTGGCTTGTGGGAAAAGTGTTTGACTTTCACACAAGCTCTCTAAATGTCTATTAAATTGTGTATGCGTGCACAGCAGAGAAGGGCCAGAAGACATGTTTTCTTTCTTTCTTTCTTTCTTTCTTTTTTTAATTAATGGGAGTTGTGTGTTTTCTGTACCACATGTTTTATTTATTTATTTTTTTTACTAAAGTGTTGTTCCATGAGGCAGAAGTTAAAGGACATTACAGGACTCGTGTATTTAAATCCGTAAACAGTGGACTGACTCTCAGTGGAGGGTCTGCAGGCATGTGCATAGATTTTGGTGCAGGAATGCATTTCGGAGGCTCAGCAGCTGGAAGAATTCATAGCGCCACGAGTCTGCTTCCGTGTGAAATAGCTACTTAAGACCACTATGGACAGCTGCTGGACAGTGACAGCGGCCCTCAGCCCCCTCCCTCGAACACACGTACACTCACACGCTGTCACACAAACACACACACGCACTTCCTTCTCTTCTGTTCTTCCATGAGGCTGTAAATCTTAAAGGAGAACAGAGGTGTTGGAGACTTGCTGAAAGGGGTCCAGGGAGAGTCCTGGGGTTCAGTGCAAAAGGTCAGGTCTGTGTTAGCCCCGGTACCGAGACTTTGGGCTGATACCCGCTGATGACCTGACACACACTCATGAGACCACGACACCATCTTTCCTGGATGAGCCATGTATCCAGGCCTCTGTTGTCAGGATTAATTGAACTGGTGAAACAAAGAGAGCACTAAAGGCCTACTGCAACAAGAGGGCTTATCTTAACGAAAGCCAGAGGGTCATTTGAGCCATTTTACAAACCCGTGTACGGGTCCATGTAATCTGACAAATAAAGCAGAAAATAAGTGAAGTTTGTCCACAAAATTAGGGAAGTGACAGCCTTGAAAAATGTTTAGAGTGGCATATGTTGCAGTAAAAATGTCAAATAAAAGACATATTGAGAAAAATGAGTGAATTATAACTGCGTCTGATCCCACATTTGCCTCTGAAAACCCGAAGAGAAAGACGTGGAGGGGTCCCCTGCTCTCTGTTCATCTTCTATCCCTCCTGAGTCAATTGTTGGGGAATCATAGTGTCAACCCTGCGCCATCAATCATCCTCTTTCAGAGGAAGGCAGACAAGGCGGGGACCCGCCCCCCAGGACAGGGGGGTGGAAGTTCTCATGCCCTCCCCGCCTCCTGAAGTCCCGCGCCCCTACAGACAGAACTCCGACAGCTGGTCTGGCCATTAGGGGTAGGCCAAGACCTGAGGGCCCCCGCACAGCAGCAACAGCTGCCAGGCACTGCCCTCGATCACCCCACCAACACAGCTCTATAAAATCTGTATTAGGAAAGCAATTTATTGTCATTCCTTTACATGCCTTCACAAATATGCTCACATTACGTGGCATGGCAAATCCTTTTCACTCAAGCACAGTGCGTTTAGAAGAATCTGGGGGAAAAATGGTGAATCTAGTAATTTGTTGCCCATATTTTTTATTCTTCATTGAAGAAGTTTCAACTATTTTTGTTTTTCAAATGACTGTTTAATCAATAAGTGACTGTTGTCAGTGGGTAGCTGCTGTCGGACTGCTTTGATGTCATATCAGTTACTGTTTCCAAAGGTAATTTGATTAGCTCGTATGAAAGCTCATTCATCCGCTGATAGAGATAGAATACAAAATAATTAGCAGTGTAACATTTTTGCCTCGCTGGTAATGTAAAAAGTCTTCCTCAAAAGGACCACACTGGGGAAACAATAACAGGAATTAATAGAACATTACTTCTGGGTCGATAACTTATGAGTTGGTCATTTATTCAGAATGTTTTTAGAAATGATTGCTTCACAGTGTTTTATCCTTTTCAGCAGTGCAGGAAGGGTGGATATGGAATCTGTCCAAGGTGACAAAGGAAGAGAGACTGCAGTATTGTTAAAAACCTGTAGTATTAATTGCACTTTGCAGAATGCATTATATCTCTGCACAGCCTCAGCAGGTTTATTCTCGAGTTACTTTTGATCCATTAATTTACGTCACATATTTGTATTACCAGTTAATTCTTGCGAGGTGATTTGTCTTGCAAGCTTCTTCGGCAAAGATTTGCCCCCTTTTTTTTTTCCAACAATGGAATCTCTGCAAGGTAATATTTACCTGGCTGAGACTTCATTTACAATACAAATACATATGTGTGTACGTGCTTTCAGAAAGAGCTTTCATTTGAAGATTGCTGTTTGCAATATGTGTTGATTGAGATAAATGCAAGAGTGTACTCAGACTCCTGATTGACTGTGTGTGTTCCAGTGAGTGAAAGAAAGACAAGAGACTAGAGCGTTAGAGGAGATTACGCCACACTCCCTCAGGATCCTTGTTACTCATGCACTACTGGCAGCTGAGTGGTTCCCACACTTACACACTGAGGTGAGAGAGGCTGCACCCACAGCCCCACCTGTGCCTCTTCATGTTGCAGCAGAGCCCTCCTGAGCCGGGATCATTAAGAAAAGAGCAGGGAAGAAACACTAAACGTGGCTTGGGTGCAATCAAAACAGCAGACACTGTGTAACAATGTTAGTTTATTGCCAAGATAATATTACGGCAAGCAACCAAGACTGGGATAATTAGCACGTAACTGACAACCTCATACCTACCGTCCACATATATGGCTGTGTGTAGTTTTCATTTATGTATTTCCTTTACATCTAAGTCATACAGTATGTTTTGATGTAACTTTTTTCTTATCAGTTTCATTTAAATCAAATGTTTTTGCCAGTTTGACCTGACAGTTTACAAGTGCCTCTATGATAAAGGGGCTTTATAGATGAGCAACAGCTATTTGATAAGATCCTGCATGTATCTTGGTAATGCTGTCCTCTGACAGATTGAATATCTTCCAAAATCAACAGGCCAAGCTTACTTTTTAGGCCAAGCAGCCTCTGATCACAAAGTCGACTCTGGAAAGCTCGGGGAACCTTTTGTCCACACCAAGTGAAGCGGTGTGAGATTACATGTGTGGTTATTCTCTCCACCGTCCTCAACTCCATCACACTAGATTGGTTGTGGAGCAGAACTAGATCCAGTCAAAGATGCTATTGTACATGGGCATGCCAGAGCAGCTGCTGGACTTAATTAAAAGTGGCCCATGATGCTCTGTGGTCATCTGAAAGAGTGAAAGCAAGGATCAAGTCAAGATAAGGGGTGAAACTGGGAAATGGCAGGCTTACTGGACACAGATTGAAAGGTCCATGCACATTCCTTCCTCACTCTCTGGCTGGCCTCAGGGCACACTTGAATGATAAGAAGGGCAGTGCAGAAAAAAAAAAACAACAGGGTGGGGCCAAAGTGAAGTGTTTGGGGTCGATATGGCCTTACTGGTGCGTGCCTAAGGCAGCACTTCTGCTTCATGAAGGAATGTCTTCTTGTTGTCCAACTGTTTGTTGTTTTCCACAAAATTACCATAGCAAAACATAAACTCAGCTGATGGCGTATTACCAGTACATTGTTGTGGCTGGGCTATTTTCACCTCTATCATTGAAACACACGTTTAATAAAGTTTGTTTACATTGAGCTATTGGAAATACAAATCCTGCTTAGTATAAACCATTTATTGTTAACATTTTCCTCCTTTGGTGCAGGTCACTTTGGCCAAGAATATGTGACAAATAAAAGTCCATTTCAGAAATCTTTGATGTGGCATGGAGTGGGTGGAGTAAGTGACTGATAGCTGCAGACATTCCACACCACACCACTCAGGGGCAGAGGAGAGAAGAAGGCTCTCAGTAATTCCACTTTTATTAAAACATATTGAAGCAAAACAACATGCTGGTTTGTGGCATGAGGAGGACAAAATCAGCATGACGGCTGTGTCCAGCCTCCCCCTCCATTATCTGGAAGCTTGTAGTGCTAAGCTTCCACAAATGTTTCATTTTTTCTCCCCTCAGTGTATTTCTCCATTTTTTTCAGCCTTTTTTTCTGCACATTCCCTCATATTTTTTTTCCAGTTCTATCTTGAGTTGTTCAAACAGCTGCCCAGCCAACACTAATCAGTCAGCTCCTTAGACTGTACTGATCCACCCATTCCCTTGCCCCCACCTCTGCCAGACTTTTGCCATCTCCTTTTTGTCTTGCTTCACCATGTATGTTCAGAGCAACATGCATTTTCCAATCTGGAAAACCCTGGAAACCTTCTCCCATAATGTTCCTTCAACTTTTAGGTAACGGTTGTGTTCCTGGGTGGGTTCCAGCCTGTACCCTGCTAATCTCTTCTAAATAACCACTACATCATTATTGAGGCTGATTTTATTGTCTGGGCAATTTAAGGGCTATGACTCTGGAGGCAGTGACCTCAGTGGCCTGGTCACTGTCTCCCTAGCAACCAGTAAAGGAAGTGTGATAATGCATGAGTCAGGAGATATTTTTACTCCTGTTTTACTTTCATTTCACAAATAACTTATGTTCAACTCCTGCTGTTAAGTTATATTAATCTTCCGATATCCAGTGGTTGCATATGTGCCCCCCTGATGATTCCAAGTTAGTTACAATTTTCAAATAATTGCTGTGAGGTCAGGAGTGCACAGATATGATGCAGGGGAATATCCAGCATCCTGTCAAAACTATGATTTAGGTACAACTATCTTCCCAGAACTACGGAAGAGTAAGGCAATCCAGAAAATCCAGGCATTCCTAGGTAGTTGTGTTTTCTCGTACTCTCTAATTTGAGAGCAGCTGTTAGACCCTGCACCCCCCCCTCCCCCCACCACCACCACCACCATTAAAGCTGGCTGAGGAGGTAGGGTGTGTGAGAAGGCAACTGATACTCCTTTACACTTTATAGGATAGAAAACAGTCATTGCAGGCCCCGGCAGTGAAAACAAAAGACACAAGTATTGAACACATCCCCATTTTCTCAGTAAATACAGTTCTAAAGGTGCAATTGATAAGAAACTTTAATATTGGTAACAATCCATGCAACCTGCTCATGCAAATAAATCAAAGTGTAGCTGTGGCTCTAAATTCTGAATAATAAATAAACAGGGAAAAAAAAACATTGAAGATGTTTACTAAAAGTGAATTATTAATAACTTAAATATTTAAGATCTTTTTTTACAAAGGAGGGCAGTGTAACTCACTCAGAATCATGACTATGGGAAATTTAGAGTCAACAATTAACCCGACACACATGTTTTTGGGCTGTGGGAGGACGTTGGAGTTCTTGGAGAAACACAACACATGAACAACATGTAGATTCCACACAGAAAGGAAGCACCTGCTAAGATCTGAACCAGGACCCTTCTTGCTGTGAGGCACCAGTGTTACCCACCAAGCCACTGTGCTGACCGCTTGATGCTTTGTACAAAAGCCTTTGTTGTTAATGACAGCTGCAAGATGCCTCCTGTATGGAGGAACTAGTTGCATGCACTGCTATGGTTTGATTTTGGTCCATTCTTCCACACAAACAGGTTTCAAATCTTGAAGGTTCCGTGAGCCTCTTCCATGAACTCTGGTATTTAGTTTTTCCATATATTTTAAATTTGGTTCAAGTCAAGTGATTGGTTGGGCCATTGTAGCAGCTTTATAACTTTGCTGTTGGCATGGTGTTTTGGGGGTGATGTGCAGTGACACTTGTCCTCCAAACATGGTGTGTACTGGGGCATCCAAAGAGGTCACCTGACCAGACTATATTTTCCCAGTATTTCACAGGCTTGTTCAAATGTTGTGCATCAAACTTTAAATGAGTTCCAGCATGCTTTTTCTTCAGTAATCGAGTCTTGCATGTTGAGTGCACGTCGGTTTGGTTCATAATTTATTATTTTCTTTAAAACAACTGTACCTGCTATTTCTAGGTCTTTCTGAAACTGTCCACAAGGGGTCCTCAACTCTTGGAACTCTCTTTAGATAATCCTTTTCTCGCCTTTATCAGAAATATTGCAAGGAATACCTGGCTGTAGCTGATTTATGATAAAATTATGCTGTTTCCACTTCTGGATTATAACCCCCACAGTGTTCAGTGGAACATTCAGAAGTTTAGGAATCCTTCTGTAACCATTACCACCATCTCAACATGTTTTGCAACAGTAAGGTTGTGAAGGTCTTGAGGGATTTTGCTTTTAGCCATCATGAGATGAAACTTACACCTTAGTTTTGAGTTACCTTTTTTTTTATAGGCCATTGGTTGGGACTGAACCAGCTGGTATTAATTTGCACCGAGAAGGGGCATATTTTAGCCTGATAAATCAGACCCACATCTAGATGTATGAAGGGTCTGAGAACAAGCCATAGGGCTTTCCTATCCAGGAGGCTAGACCAACCGTTTTCCAATTAACCAGCTGTTGTTTACCATTTGTAAATGAGATGGGCCTCATCCACCATGATCCCTAAGAGATTGCCATGGAAGTCCATATCTTGAACTGTCAATGACAATGCCAGTTTAAATAACTGTGGTTCCTCTGCTGCAGCCATCTTTATTGTTTACAATCCAGACTACAACGTCTCAGCTCTGTCGTCATCGTGTTAAGCTTGCCCAGAGACTTTTCACAAGGATAGGCTCATCTGGTTGGCTCCCTGAGACTTTTGGGTATAGTTAATGAGCTCCAACAGAGGGTAGCTAGATGGACCTGCTGAGTAAATGTATATTTGCCTGCTGTGCATCTATATTTCTATGCTATCCGAGATTGCGTTTTAATCACTGATTTATTTCATTTGGTTTCTTGGCCTTCCATGCCTTTTTGCACCTACCTTTGTTCATGTGTTTAATGCTTTTTCCCCTGTGTCAATTCAACACAACTGAACACAGTTATTACACATAATTTAGGGACATCTATGCTGTGATTTGTTTGCTTGTGTGGTGGGTTGTTACCAATGTCTTGCGAACGTCAATAACACCTTTATTAATATGAGTAAAAATGGTAACATATTCAAAAATCTTAAACGTTAATCTTAAACGGTAACAGGTTGTCAGCCTAATGCATTATTGACACCAATATATCAAGAAATTAAAAAAAAATCTGGTACCATTTCTTAAAGGAAAATCAGTTTTTCATTATTAATAAATACATATGAAAAATGGATGCAGTGTCTAAAAAAAGAAACATCAAACAAAAACAAAACAAAACCTTAAAGCTTCCATAGAAATTAGGAGGGTGAGGGTGACTGATTGTTTGATCTCCAGCAGGCGTGAACATCTTTACAAGCAGAAGTTTTGGTAGTTTCCTGGTCTGGAGCATTTAAGTGCATCTTAGCACAATGCTGAGAAGGATAGACTTCAGCAAAGGTCCCAGAGAAGCTAATTGCTGCTGATCGCTACTCTGTGAAAGGTTATGAAGTCATTTTCGTGCAATTTGGAATCCATAGTTCTACACTGAGAACAATTATTCTCAAGCAGGAAACATTCGAATCAGCAGCGGAGCTTTCCATGATGGAACATCCCAGAAGCTTCAAGTCTAGGTCAGACTGTGTAATGTCCAGAAGACCTCAATAAAACCAAAATAATTCTGTCTGTTTAGGAAACTGAGTTTTATAAAGCTTTTTCAGTTTGGAAGGTTTCATGTCACACAGGTCTTTTTAAATCATTTAGCGTTATTAAGGATTTAATTAAACCAACATAGAGGTTCAGAGACTTGAATGTACACCTGGACTTTATTTGTAATGTTCCCACGTCAAAGTTTATGCTTGTACTACATTGTTTGAACTAAAGCATGCACATGATGCTCTGCACAGAAAACCAGATTCTCAAGTCCTTTGACTGAAGCAAAGAATGATGATTGCAGTTTATGTCATGATATAACATATAACATCCTGGAGGCCTTTCGCAGTGCCGTACTTCCCTCCCAATGTAGTGAACGAGAATTTATAAATATGAGAAGGAATGGGATTTTTTTTAAAAAGTAAAAATAATTAAAAGGGAGTTCAATTAAATTTTGTTATTGGTCATAAAATCTGTCGTGTAAGATTATAACGTGGTCCTGTATTTGGAGCAACTCTGTGTGTTTAGGTGTGTTTATGGGCTCAGGTTCTCACACTGAGGGAAACATGCTGAGACACGAAGTCCCTGGAGGATCCCAGATGTGGTTCACATTCTGCTTTGTACTAACCTCTAATTACACTATTGACTTCCTTATGGGATGTAATTACTGGGACTATGTCTGTGATTTGAAGTAGTGGATTCCAATTGATTTATTTGGCTTGTCCTGGCCTCAAATCTTATGTACGCACTCCCACTAAAGACATGTATTTAGACATGTAACTGAAGAGAAATCCTCCTTAACACATTCTTTCATTTGTTGCTATCAGTTGGACAGAGTTAGTAATAGTTTTTGGATATATAGGACACCTTTTGACTTCAGAGTTGGATTACCCAAACATATGAGTATGGCCATCTTGGGGGGTTTCGTGACTTGCAATCCCATGAAAGTGTTGTTTCGACAGCTTGTTCTAATTCCCCCTACTTTTTTCTGCAGGACAAACAGGGAGGAGGAAGCACTGAAGGTCCTCATTGCTACAATGAGAGCAGCCTTAGGGGCAGAAGGATAAAAAGGGTCAGTGGAATCACAGTGGGGCTTGAGGCATGGGAGTGAAGGGGTCGCAAAATGGGAAGTTGGTAGCCCACGCTCTCATGTAGGGAAATCTCTCCTTCACACGGGGCCTGCTCATTATGTGATATAACACAAACTAACCTACAGCCACAGAAGCTTTGGTTCAAACCTCACACATCTGAGTGTCCTGTAATCATCCTCCATCTCATGTGCAATATTGATCCCAAAAACAATCAGTGAGAGTGATCTGATGAAACCTAATATTGAGCTCGGTTTCTGTATTTATAAGAAAAAGAAAAAAAACAAACAAAACTTTTCCAATTGCTGCACACCATAATTAAGCACAACCACTCCTGTGGTTTCTAAAATCAAGGTTTCACAAATGGATGCAAAGCAGTGCTTAAATAATGATCACATCTGACACTTCATACAGTGACATCAAAGGAGGGCAATATGTGGCAAATCCTTAAGAATCCTTCATTTACTTGAAAAAAACAGAAAGTCTTTCCTGTGGCAGCACTAAAGGGGCCCGGATGACTAATGCCTGGATTTCCTTTTCAGCAAAACACATTTTCCATCATGTCACATCTTATCCAAGCAGGGCTGAGTGGATAGCTGAATTGAGTGAGTGATAGTGTACAACTGTTGGGGACGATGAGCACAGAGTCTGGCATTTGCACTTACTCAAGCATAGTTATGCGGGCAGAAAAAAGTGGTGTGACCTTGACTAAGCTGACTGAAATTTTTGGACAGGTGCAGGTTTCATTGTTAGACACACTGAATTTTGAGTTATTTGCATGTTTGGTCTCCTCTGCGCACAGATGTGGCTACATATACAGATGCCTACTTCAGCATTAACAAGCCTAAAACCTGTTTCATCTCTCTGCTCATGAGGACTAAGGCCTAAACACTGGCATGTTCAAAGCAACAAGAACTCCCAAAGTGGCAGGCACTTTGGACATACAATCTTCTTAATGACAGAAACACATGCTCTGTTTGGCTTAGTGACTGGCTTTACAGCAAAGTGACTCAGCCTGGCACATTGCACTTTCTAATATTTTCCACCGTTCAGTCACATTCATCTCTCTACATCCTCCCATGCTTTCCTGGCCAGACATATTACAAACAGGCCACTATATGGAGGTTTCAGTTGCTCTGATGTTTCTACGTGACCTCTCAGTGTGCTTGTCTTAGATTTGCTGCACCACATGCAGATTGTGGGCTGTGTGTGTGTGTGTGTTTGTTTAGGCTGCTGGGTGATGGGACTTTGTGTGGGAAAAACTACTCTCCACAACTGGATCGATGAAGGAGAGATAAGAAAACTCTGTGGCCTTGGGTGGACATGCATGAAAATTCTTTTCTTGTGTGAAAACTTTTTTTCTGTAATTTCTGCTAAATATAGAAAGAAGAAAAGTAGCCCCCTCCCCAGATGTGGCAGTAAAAGCACAGTTATGATTCAGTGCAACCTCCAGTCATTATACATTCACCCTTCCCAAACATCTGTCAAACAAGACTTGTCAACCACATAACTATACAGAGCATGTTATACTCATGATGGGTCACAGCACAAAACAACACAATTTCACAAAAAAAAAGAGGTTAAAAGTTGAACAATGATGACACATTTCTCGTCATTCTTCTTCCCGTAAGATTACACCTTGTTGATCTGGACACAAATGCTTTAAAGGAGGAAGAATCCAGCAGTGAGAAATGTTTGTCCGTGGATTTCCAAGCAAGACTCCACAACGTCAAGATCCATCCTACATAGCATTCGTTACAGTCTTCTCACTTCTTTTTATAAACTTCATTCTTAATTGCAGATGGCAATGTTTACTATGAATATACAATTAACTTTGAGAACATGGAGCTTCAACATTTATTTCTATCTCAAAATTTATGACCGTGGATGGCAAAACTACAGCTTTCTTTCTCCCTCTTTCTTAAATATGTGCTTATTACATGTTTAAACTGTATTCACTGTGCTCCCAGAAATGAATTACAAATCCCAACTGATCCAACTGTTTATACTCTTACAGGTACAGAAATTGAAGTTGTGTCACATTATAAATACTTGGGTATAACCATTGATCAGTCACTTCTTGCAATTTGCAAATTCAAAATTTGATACAAAAAAAAAAAGTTGAAATTTAGGTTAGGCTTTTTTTCTTTTTAGAATTAAATCTTGTTTGTCATTTGAAGCAAAACAACTTGTAAGTGCTACTTTTTTATTTGTTTTGGATTATGGTGACATCTTAAATATGCATTCTACTTCTCAGTGTTTTCATGCTTTGGACACTGTGTTTCATGGAGCGCTGAGATTCATCACAAATTCAAAATCTTTGACTCCTCATTGTTTATTGTACTCCTGGGTTAGTTGGTTTTCTCTCTCCATTCGACGTTGGATTCATTGGCATCTTTTTGTTTAGAAGGTATTACTAAGACTACTTCCTCTCGACTTGATTTCCCTTATTTCTCAGAAGCCCACAGTGCCGTATCACCTGCGCTCACAGGACTTATTTTTATTGACTGTTCCTAGAGTCCACACTGACTTTGGTAAAAAAAAAGCTTTTCATGTCGCAGCACCGTCGGCTTGGAATTTGCTTCACGATGAACTTCATTTGAAAGACCTGGTCCTTCAAGGGTTTTAGAAATGATTCAGCAGAAACAAATTCTATATGCCATTGTTTAAATTGACTTTATGTTTTTTATTTAATGATGTGATTGATATGGTCTGTTTTGTGTAACTAACTAACTGCATTGTTGTCAGGACAGTCTGGTAAAAGAGATCTTTGATTTCAAGGAGTTTTATCCTGCTTAAATAAAGGCTGAGGAAGAAGAAATCCAGTTTCCATATTTCTTCCATAAAAGGTAAAAAAAACAACTTTCCTCCATACTTTTCTAATAGAAAAAAATATAATTATTATTATTAATAATAATAATTCTTGGGAAGTGCAAGATAATTTTTTTCTCAGTATATGAATCAAAATTAACTTTTAAAACTTAATATAAGGGTTTGCAGTTTGTAAAAAACGTCCTTTTTTTTAAACTGAGTCCATTTGCACACCACAAGAATCTTGGAATTTTAGTGTCCCTGTATTTTTGGACCTTTCCCATCACCACTGGTGTTAAGCGTGGGAATCAAGGGCATAGATAGGAGGATGTGGGAGCAACAGATCTTTCTGCTCTTCAAACACAAAACATTTAGAGGGAAGGGGCTCGGATAGAGAAGGCACTCCAAACTTTTTCTTCCTCTTACCCCACTGTCATAACTTGAAGAGCAAATCCTCTCTCATGTACATGTGCCAGCTTTTTGTGCAACATGTTTCTGGGAACTCACAGGTTTATAAGACACAAAACCTGTTTGCACGTGAGCTCCCTCTCAATTCTGTCCAGCTGATCATATCTCTTGTTTGCTACACCCGTATTCTTAAAAACACCAGCACAGTTTCTTGCATGTTACCCACGCTGCTGTCATGTTGATGTAAAGTTTCCCCACTGGGATGCCTAACCGACTGAATCTCAGATATCATACAGCACCCAGAGTAGCTGATGTTGAATAATGTCCTGGGAACTGGTTTTCAACCTTGGCTTTTTTTCCCCCCTTCTATTGGTATCAGCCTTCAGTAATGAGGTCCTTTTCTCTCTGTCCGAAAGCAAATATATATCACCTGGAACAGGCTTGCATTCCAGTGGTAGCACCATGGGAAAACACAGAACAGGGGCATTTGGACATTGTTCTCCGAGAGCATATTAACAGAAAGAGAGAACCACTGGGAGCTGGAGTGGAGATACAAATATGAGCCAAGACACGGCAGGCTGAAACAAATGAACATGTCAATAGTGAGAAAAATAAATTCCCTTTTAAATCCATTCATACACACACTGAGCGACTTCAAGAAGTCACAAAAAAAGCATATGCAGTGAGTTTGTCAGCCTCTGTTCTGGTCCTCCTTTGTGGTTTTTTTTCAAGAGGCCTTGTGTGTGGTCTGAGTGGCTCCCGTCTTCGAGGAGTGAACCGATCTCTCAGACACTTCAGACTGCAGTCTCACACACGGCAACTGAGGAGCGCATAGAGGGAGAGGTCCAATAAACAGGGCCTGTTTGATCCGGCTGCAACCCAGCAGCCTGCCAAGTCGTCTTTGTCTTAGAGAGGACACCGCAGCCGTCATACAGACTGCTGTCTACCCGCTGCTATCTGCTGTGGTGAGGGACATCATTCACATGCTGCTGTGCCAGAGTCAGCAAGAGCGCAAATGACACAAAAAAGGGCTTGAAAAAAAAGAAAAAAGAGAGAGGTACAGACAACAATCTGCATGTGTATTGCATCATTATACAACCATATGTTAACGTTGGTGTCTGTTTGTTTCCAACACCCACTGTTCTCCAAACAGTTGCATCAGACTGTTGTGCAACATACAAGTGATTAGGTGGCAATTCTCTTCCAAAGTTGCACATGGTCCTCATTGCTTATATGTTTGACTCAGCCCAGTGCTGCGTGGGAGACGCTGGGTTTGTTTTGTTAAAGAGAAAAGGCCAAATTCAGTAAATTTAATACTGGATATAAGTGGAACCAGAATATTTTAGCCTTATTTCTCTTGGAAAGAATACATTAAAAAGGAAAAGAAAAGAAAAGGAGAAACTATTGCTTTTTATTTGAAATGAGATGTAAAGTTAACAGTTCTTGCTGGCTGAATAAAATCTAAGAAAATGTTTCTTTCCATTTAACTAGCCAGTAACATTTGAGTGTGAATGTTTAGTTTCTTAGTTCTAACCCTGTATTTTGAGATTCCTGTAAACATCAGTTATGAAACAGAGGCCAAGAAATTTCCCTCACTTGACCCAAATGCACTTGCCATAAATTTCAGCTGCCAGCTTCCATCTTAAGTTTGTTTTCAAGTTTTGCCTTAAGTGCCTGCATTTAAAAAAAAAAAAAGAAAAAGAATATATGTATATAAAACTTGAATCAGGTGTAATCAGCATGTCTATTTCCCACAGTTGAGGCCCAGACAGTCACAGATAGATATTTGACACTAATCGCCCATTAAAAGTTTAATGCTGTTCAGGCTGGACAGAGCGATGCTGGCAGCTGCTGCTACAATGTCCAAGTGAGGGATTCTAGGAAATGAGAAAACACTTCTCTTGAAAATGGGGCAATTTTGCTTTCTTTCTTTTCTTACTCCAAAGATGTGATTCTTTAATGGCGATTAAGAGTTTGAATGTGTAAGACTGTTAAAAAAAAAAAAAAAAAGTAAGAAAAAGCCAACAGAGGAAAAGGGCTGGCGTATGAAGTGTTTACTAAAATAGAATAAGTGAAATCCAAAAGACAAACCAAGAAAATGCAGTAAGTTTGATCCTCTGAACTTTGCTCTGATATCAGTTTTCCTCTCACTTTTCTCCCTCTTCATGCCTAATGTTATGCTGTTCTCGGCTTTGGTCACAGGCTGGAGTTGGGTTTAACGGCATGCCAAACGCTGTGCTGTTCCTTGAGCATCTGCAAGAAGGGATTAACATTAAGGCAGTGGTTTTGGGCAGTTTAATGCGTCACCTGTCAGGGCTCAGCTCAGACCCTGGATTCTGCTGGACCCAGTCTCAGCAGCCGGGGGTTCAGTCTGAACCCCAGCCAGGAGCATTGGCCAGGACTTGTGCTATCCCCTCCCTCTGGCTTCTCATCTGACAGCTCGCACAACAATGAAGCTCCTCTGTGGGTGCTTTGACCTCAGCAAGTCTGTAATCTCATGATATGGAATATGGCTGTGATGATCTAGTAGGCCCTGGAATGCAACTTGCACAAGAACGCTTGATTTCAAAAGAGTCCTATGAAGTTGCACTTTGAGGCTGGAAGTGATCAGCCAGCAAAATATTTTTTCCTAATACAAACATTTTCTTAGTCGTATCTTTTGTCCTGTTTTATTTTCTTCTACTGTAACCCTTCTTTATCTCTGTACTCGATTAAAAATGGAAGTTTAAAAAGTAACGACAGAGCAAAACATACAATAAAGCAAGACGTCTAAGAAGTTATGCTGGTCATTTCAAATTAGCGTTGTAAATTTCAAGTTAAACATCCACTCAAAACATAGGCTACTAGTGATACCCCCCTCCCTCCCCCAGACTCTAGAATGGAAAAATGCATGCCCCCCAGCACCTCTCCCTCAGAACTCAGGTCTCTTGAGATTGGGAATATTAAAAAGGCTAATGTGACTGAAGGGCTCTGGGCTGTCTTTCTGGGGCTGCCTGCTTGTGAATGTCCATTTATAACCAGATTGGTCCAAATAAGCAGAGGAAGCAAGAGCTGCACTTTCCCACAGTACTGCAGGGGGACAACATGACTTCTCCTTTATAGTTCATGGCTGCATGGAAACTACACTCCCACTAAAGCTCACAGAATGGGCAGACTGGTGGACCGTAGCAGCCCAGATAAATAACTTGACTAACTCTGAATCTGATTAGCCAACTTGAAATCAACCATGCAGACTGATAGCAAGTTATGCATCACCCATGGAATTCACCACTACATATAGTTTTTCCTTTTATGAAACATAAAAGGTTTTTCTGCCACTGCAAGAAGTCCATTATTAGATTTTCCAGTACATTGCAGCTTATTTTTTATTTTTTATTTTTCTTTTAATTTTGGAAGTGTAAATCAAATTTTCTGTTTTCTGTTTGTTTTTTGTTTTTTTAAATGGTTACTTTTATGATTTATTTCTCAGTGAGAAGATTGAAGGTTTTCAGAGCCGAGTCCGTTATGTTTTAGCGGCATCCTCATCCAGCAGGTCTCTCAGGTAACAAGATCTGGGACCCACCTGCCACCACAGAGCCGAGCGAGAGCTTACTCTAGGAGACGAAGCCACTAAAGTGACCTTCACTTTAGTTCATCTTATGTTCTCTGCTCAACATGACTTCTCTCAGACTCGTCATCTGCATGCCAGTTTCTTTGAAGGCCCGTTTTTCTGTTTGTGTGTGTGTGTTTTTTGTTTTTTTTTCCTGCAGTGGGTCTGTTTTGTGGGTATCTGATTTCTTATACTGCAGCTTCAGGCCTGCGGCTGGACTTTGACATTTTTCGTTCTGGTTTTAAAACTTTAGTAGCCATACACTGTGGAGGTTGTGACCTTTGTGGGCTTTTGAGTGACAGGAAGGAACCAGGTCTTTTATGTGGGTTTACTGTGAATTAGCACGCTGATTTGATGCTCTTTTTTCATTGTGCTGCATTATGTTAACGACAGACTGCATTGGGCCTTGTACAGATGGCCAGATTGTGTTTTTTTCCTCTTTTTTTTTTTTGAAAGCCATGCTCACAGCAGATTTAATTCAGGAATAACATTGGTCAATAGCCACATCTGTCAGCTTTATTCTTTTTAAGTTGTATTTCTGGAGAATAAATGCTCCCAGACATTTTAGTTATTTCAAATTTCATGTTAATTTACATATTCACCATATCCTGCTTGATTGATTAAAACAGACAGCACCAACTTTGTGTTTTTACAATTTCTTTTTAAAAGATTTAGATTGGATAAAAGCACTCAATAGCCGCTGGTAAGGTGAGCCAGCTCCCTCTAATCAGCTCGGAGGGCAGCTGTGCAGCTAAGACTTGACAGCTACCATCCAGCTGGCTCCGACTATGGGAACCAATAAGAAAGACTAAGATGCATTTCAGTTTACACCATTACAGCTTCTTCTTCTTTTTTTTTTCTCTCCCAGTCTTTCTCCATTGCTTTCTCTTTTCTTTCATGCACAGCAAGATCACATCAGTGTTTTTGACTTTTACCCCCTGGTTAAACTATAATCTGTGGTTCTGTTCCAGGCCTTCTTCCAGTATTTGCAGCGTCATGTGGTTCAAGATTCCCACATTACAGAGAACTGCATGTGATGTGGGCTGCATGTTCCGTTTCCTGCAGATTAACTTTGTGTGTTTCCCTCTTTACTGTGACAGAGTGAAAAAGTCTAATGTAAATAAGCATTCCTAACTTTCAACAAACCTATGGCCCCTGCAAACCAAAAGCCCCTCATGGTTGAAAGTGAGAGAATTCCACAAGGACATCTTAACTTCCCTCTTTCCCAGATCTCCAGCTTGCCTTCCCACAGACGCCCCGGGCTCAATGACTCTGACTTCCCACATTTAAGAGTGACTATAAAAAGAATCTTCAAATTGCAACCATAAGTTGTGTCTCCTCTCTTTTCCTCCTCCCACACCATGCACTAACAGGCCTGATGAGGGTCCTACACATGGGGGGGAAATTCAATTCTCCAGTGAATAAATTATTCGGATTTCCCATTTCACCAGTCAATCCCCACTTTAACAGCCCAGTAAGACTCTGAGAAAAGCCTGCAGTGTTGTTCTGTGGGATGCATACTGAGTTGGAGCTTCCAGTGAGAAAACAAAGGAGGAAGCTGCTAGTTGACTGCACAAGGGATGTGGGTGGGTGGGTTGGGGGGGGTCGGAGGGGGGGTCTCTTGCTTGTGGATATGTTAGTTTGACTCCTCCACAAAATGAGACCTGTAGTGAAACCACTTCCTGTAAGTGTTTCCAGATAAGAACTTTTGAAATGGCACGAGTGCAGGAGAGAAGAGGCAGGGATTTAAGTGTTAATGGCTGAGATAGAAATTGGATAGTGAAATGAATTTTGCAAAGCTTTTTTCCCTTTTCTTTTTTCCTTTCACTTTGTTAATGTATTGATTGCAGTGCAAGCTTCACCTTGCTTTTTGAGTTCTTTTTCCTTTTTTTTTTTAAGGCTTGATAGCTCAGTAAGGAACTTAATCTCTGTGAGATAGTCTGACAGTTTATCCTTCACACTCATCCCACCTGAGAAAGAGGGCGAATAAGGTGTGATAGGTGTGTTATTGTTACATTTTCATCCAAACTATGCAGGCTCATTCATGGGGCATCCCTGATACAGCTAAGATCAGAAAGACTACAACCAGACCTTATCAGTACGTAATGTTGGCCCACATCAGGGTTCATGAAAGTGTGAGGAAACGTTCTTGCAAAAAGAGGTGCTGACGGGAGACAAGACTGACAACACATCCTATACACAGCGTGCAGCAGAGGCGGTGCAAGACTTCATGGTCACTGGTGAGGGCAGTGTGCACCTGGAGATTTCTAATAACCAACGGCAACAACAGCAAAATGCTGATTGCTCATCAATATAATTAATACAATATAATACCTTTTTCGGTATTGATCAAGGTAATATTTTTTCTAATTCTGCATACTCTGGCTGTCTCATAGTGAATTTTTATGCTGCTGAATAATTAGCTTTGTGCAGTTTATGCACGCATAATGCAAAGAGAACCCAAGATAAACAAAACAGTTGTGACCAGTAGTTTTAGTTTGTTTCCCATGAAGTATAATAACAGGATTTCATCCCATGGGATTGAAACCTACGTGCTGCCGCTTCTGCTGTGACGAGGAAGTGCGCATTTAATTGGAAATTTGAGTCGCTTCTTGAATATTGTGAGAGCTGCGAGTTTGAGGCAATGGAAGAACTGTCACCAGTCCCAGAGGAATTGTGTCACACACCACTGGTGCTGAAAGTCCCTGTTTCATCTCGCTGAGTGTTTTAAAAACACACAACTCTGTGAGGGTCTTAGTCAAACAGAAATATTTAATAACATCTGTCACGGTCCATAACTCACAATTCAAATGGCCCTTAGTGAACCTTCTTTGTACCTTAACAAAAAATAAAAAAGTACCACTACATTAACAAAATTGAGTCCATAAAAGCAAAAGAACTGATAAGATATATAGCATTTTCCTTCATATTATTTATATTATGCAAGTAGTAGAGCGGTATCTCTGCATGTCAAAAACGAAAGGTTAAAAACTGCTAAAATAATAATAATAAAGATACTGATGATGGTTTGAAGTAACCAATTAAATCAGCTTGTTTTATTTTATTGATGACATTTTAGAAATAAATCGTACACTCTGTACAGTAGCAATCACCACACAGCTTATTCAAACAGCAGAAATCTCAACTGCCAAGTATAAATCTCTATATAGATGAAATAGCTGTTGTTTTATTTTCGTACTGTCTGTATTCCCTCGTTCCTGCATGTGTGTGCATGCTCGTGTGTCACTCCCACTTTTACACAAAGAAAATCTGAGCAGAAATTTGGGTTATAACCTCATTTTTGGCCTTATGTAGTAGGGCTGTGAGAGAAGTTTCATTCCCTGGGGTCTCTCCCATGCCCCCCCCGCACACACACACATTCATATAAGAGTCATTGTAAATCACAGCCACGTTCAGTTTTCAAGTGTATAAAGGTTTTTAATTCTGCTTCGTGATCAGGGTTTGTTGCAGACCTGCCTCTTGTAGTCAAATACAGATCTTAAAGTTGAGTCATGATGCTTTAGTTTAACATTGCAAAACGCAGTCATTGTTCAAGCAACAGTCACACACCCAGACATGCGACACACACTTACACCCCTCCTCCTCCTCCTCGTCCTCCTCCTCCTCTCCCTTGACTTAAAGGCCAAAAACAACTGCATATCCCTCTCTTGGGCTTCATTAGATAGAAAAACACAAAAGATAAATAAATGAACTAACCCCAAAATTGTTGTGCTTGTGTGGGAAACTTCAGAATGCCCCAAAAATAGTTTTTTTTCGTAAGACTAGAGGAATGAGGGTCTGCAACTTTTCACCATACATGGGCCTGCTCTCTGTACCCAGTTCCCTGCCCAGACCGTAGCCTGCACCACGCTCACCACAGTGACCAGGCTGTTGCCACAGACTTCTGCGGCTTCTGCGTCTTTTCTTTATGCTTTTGTTCTGCAGCGCTGCTTTTTGTGTGTGCACACGCAGCCACATTTGAGGGGGTGTCTTCTGTGGTGTCTTCCCGAACTCCACTGAATGAAGTGGCTCTTGGTCGATTGGCTGTGAGGAAACATGTTTCTGTTTCTACACGCACATGCGGTGGAACAAACATGTGGGTACTTGAAGAACACAATCACAGGCAAACATTGAGATGTGAGGCAGATAAATAAATGACAGCGAGTCACACAGCCTGGGTTCCTTGATAAAAGCAATAAGTGTTTAAAGAGTAATCTGAGGAGTCATTGGACTGTGCGTGCGTGTCTGTCTGCACAGCCTTGTTTGTCATTCAGTGTTCCTGTCAAGCTCTTTTAAACATCATCAAACAGCTATGATTGCCAGGTCTATCTATCAATAGCCAACAGATGGATCCAAGTGACATAAAAGTATATACAGTTAGAAATACTTGCTTGGCTCAAGAGAGTCAGTTAGGATAATTTCGTGTTCCAAGACCCTCTGACCTCCAGACGTTTAGTAGTGTTGGCACGTCGCTGGACCTGTCAGCCCAGCATCTATGGGAGATCTGTGTTTAATTTGCAAAAGCAGCCTTTGCCAAAATAGGAAGAGAGAATGAAGGAAAGGAAAGGAGTGTGTGTGTGTGTGTGTGTGTGTTGGTGCAAGGAGGCAGTACTTTGTATTTGAGAGAACATATCTGCATTTCACAGTGATTCTGTATGCTGATCAGGTTGAGGCTGAACATCTAAGTGATGTGTGATTCTGAATCTTTTAGCAGCTTTTTGCACGTCTGCTGTTGAAGGAGTTGTGCAAGTGGTTGTATGTTTCAGCTTTTGGGAGTGTGTGAGCATAAAGGACAGCAGCGTGCGGGGGGTAGTTTCTGCAAAACTGAGCTGGAATGTTTTTGTCTGCAGATTACACCGGCATGGGCCTGGGCCCACAGGCCTGTCCATGATTGCAAAACTGCGCATATAGTTGATCACAAGGTGCCCACTCAGCTTTACGGGGAACAAGATACTGCAGTTATTGCTCACAGACAGTTTCTATGTAGAAAAAAAATTTGTTTTCTTCTCAGTTTCTTGATCTATGTGTCCAGACTTGTGCAAAGAGGCGTGTAGTGCCAATAAGTCTCGTCAAGGAGGTGACAAGTAACGGTGCTTCCAGTCAAGTTTTTCTGGTTGTAGGCCGTGACGGGGACAGTCAAGCTGAGGCCTGCCCTCGTCCTCCTTGCCTGGGAACCAGAGCAGTGATGCCTGTTTGCCTAAGTGCCGGCTGCTCTCACTGGGAGCTGTTCCCATCCTACTCATCTGTTTATTATTTTCATGTGAAGACCTGCATTGTAAGAGGGAAAGGAAAGGAAAGGGGGTGAGGGGGGGTTGGGAAGGTGGAGGTCAAGTTGGAAGGGAATATTCACCCGTTTCATTGACAGTGCTTCTGCAGAGCCTGATGACGGTTTCTGAACGTGAACATACAGTAAATATCGTGAGAAGACTGGGAGACATGCAATCTGAAGAAGAGAAATTAAGACACTGTTGTAGATAGGGCTTTATTTGGGAAGGTTTGGATTTTGAGGTGAGTGGTTTTGGGAGGTTCCCCAATGGCTGGTCATGAGCAACACAAAGAACAACAGACACTAACCTCAGGCTCCAAGACCCTGAAAACTAACCCACAAAAGCGCAGTGAGGAAAAGATTACACAAATGTCCCATCTAACATCATACCCACAAGCACTAACATAAATCAGCTACATGTTTGAACACCTAGTTTCATATATCTGAATTTTCCTTCAGGGGATCAATAAAGTATTTTTTAATTAAACTGATTAACAGAGAGACATCCCTTGTTGTTGAGGTACTACTTCTACAGTAAAGCTGAAAGTGTTACAGTCTCACACACATATTTTTTAAGAGTTTATGTGGCTAAGTGGTCAGTGTTCCCACTGCTGCTCATGGGACCTCTGCAAAGAGTTGCACCATCAGCTGCAATTTTTTTTATTTGTGTTGAGGAGGGTGGGTACTGAGTACATGTGATCTTTGACCTTGACACAGCCTCAGGAGGAGAGGCATTTTTACTTTCTGGTCCCACACGGTCCTCTAAAAGTTACATACCAATGGATGCTTTTCCCACCATGAACCAAACACATCATTCTGTTCTCTTCTGGTTTAAAGCCAAGAAAGTGGGCGCTCTCATGAGTGGGGTCCTGCCCAGTACTCATGGCAGACCTGACCTCAAGCGAGCATGACAGTTGGGCCATTCTCCACAGGTCAGGGGAAATATGACGAGGTCCAAGGTCCGTGGAGAGGTCTGATGCCTCTTATAAGACAAAAACATTCTGTTCTCAACCCATCGAAAAACTATTTTGCAAATGTTTTTGTGACCCAGTCCCAAGATATGAAACATAAATTCTTCAATACTGACATTACAGATGAGTGATACCATTAAAAAGAAATTTTTGAAAAAGAAAAAAGCTCACAATTAATACTGTAACAGAAATATTAATTATGTTATGTTGTATTTTATCAGCTTCTTTGACCAAAGATGTCCTCCACCTGTAAGCAGATTCAGGAAGAAGAGCCTGTAAAATGCCCAGAGACCAATTTCAGTTTTGTGGCCAGTAACAACATAGGTCAAATTACCTGGAAAACAGCACACTGAAGAAAGAAAGAGAAAGGACAATACAGAAGAACAAGAATACGCTGCACAGAAAACCACCAGTAGTCCCTGGTGGATTTAAACTCACCGTCTACACTCATACAGCGCCAGTAGAAATAAAAGATCTAATGATACAATACAGATACAACAGACATTAAACTGATGGCAAGAGCAGATATGCTCTCTTCCACATGACAAGTTATATTTCATACAGTATCAGAAAAAAATTGTATGTATTCAGTTTTCAGATTTTTTTAAAATGTTAAGTGGTGAGAAAAAAATCTCCAAAGATCCATTTATGGCATAAAACTGATGCAGAGAAATATATCATCATGATCCCATCCTGCTGGCTATGGCATGTCTGCTTATAGAGTTAATATCCATCATGTGGAAATAGTGCAACCCCCGAAGCATATGATTTATGTTACTGATGGTATATATATACATATGTATATATAAATATGTATACATATGTATACATATATGTATTTTTATGTGAATTATATAAAAAAGAGGTTTTTGAGAACATTTGCTTATTTTTCTGTGCATTTTTAAGGTTTAAATTATTCAGTCTCAGATTACAAAAATAGAAAAGCATTGAAAAATGTCTGTAAACAACGTCTAACATGAGCTTTTAGAGAAGTACCTTCATTCTGGCTCTGATTTTGAGAGTTGTGCATCTACTTTAGTCGTCATGTTTGACTGCACATAGTGGTTAAGATGATGTTGAGCAGTATAGTGAGTTTTTTTTAATTTTTTTTTAATGAAACTGCTCTGTGCTTGAACTTTCGAACAGGATGAGACCACCTTGTATTCATCAGGAAAACAGCACAAGTCGTCTCCCTCAAGGTTTCTCTTTACATTGCCAACTGAAACCAGCCTGTGGAGACAAGCAGAGTTAATGTATGTCATGCCTCAGAGTCTGTGCCTCAGGGAGACACTCACCGATTAGATGGAAAGATTGGACAGACCTGGGTGTGGGGAAGAGGGCAGAAGAGAAAGTGATTTTATTTCTTTTTTTTTTTTTTATTATTCATGCCCGTCCAAAAGCAAACACCAGGATGTGAGACAACAGAAAAGCAAAAACAAGTGAAAATGAAGTTAGGAGGAAGAACCCAGGATTTGGTTTGCAGCGTTAGTAGGAGACACGCTGAGCAATAGGGAGAAATAGAGGGTGAGAGGGAGAGCGGCCAAATGACAGAAGTGTGTTTGTGTTCTGATTAGGCTGAGCCGAATAGAGGCGGCTCACCAATGGAGATAAGCAACAAAGACCTCTCTTTACTGGGGACCAATCTGCGAACATCTTTTCATGGTCAATAGACATGGATAATTTTTGTTTTTAATGAAAAAAAAATTAGATTTAAAAAAGAAAATCTGTCTTGAGTAGTTTTACAGTCTGTAAGCATCTATGTGTGCTTAAGAGCCATTTGAATTTCTTCCATGTGTTTCAGGGAGGCTCTGATGCTGTTTTATCATTATGTTCTTCTGAGGTGTGAATGTCTATTCATTCTCACCCTAGCTGCCAAGATTTGATGCACTCAAGCTGAATAAACAATGATGTAGGCTCTTTGGACTAAGACGGGTTTCCTGGCAAGGGTCGCGCTTGCACCCTGTTTGGTTCCTCATCTTTTCGGTTGACAACAGCGAATAAATCAAATCTGTGGCAGTGCCGATCAGGTTCTGAACGAGGTTTGCTGGCGGGGAAATGAGGCTGGGATGCAGCCAGCGTTGCCAGGCAAGTCACCACTCCTCTTGGTGTCTGTCTTTGAATCCTCTTTCTGTCTGATTCATACATACATGCACATTAACACCCACGGAACTTACTCTCACGCTGCCAGAGGCCTATGAGAAAAGCAAAGACATCCTTGGGTAACAAATTAAAAGGATGGTCATCCCCAGCTTGGAAAAAGAACAACAAAAAAAAACTCCTTCAATAGTGCTGGCCAAACCAGAAAGCCAAACATGTTTTTATTTTTACTTTAAATTGAAAATGAAGATTCCAAGAAGTCTAATTACAACATTGAAAAAGAGAAACGACTAATCCATGGAGGAAGAGGCTGAAAACCATAGTAAAGATGATACGCTAGAAAAACACATGAGGGCAAAGGCTATTCAGAAGATAGTACATGTCAGTGCACATGTTTGTGTTGTTTTATTTCTTTAAATGTTTTCTAGTTTTTGTTCCGCACCACCTCTTTTTGCAATCAACTCCCTTTTCTTGTCTTACTCACAAACAGGAATTTCAGGTTTGAGAAAGATCTTTGCTTTTGTACATATAATGGAATATTACACCAATCTGACCTCATTGTCTTAGTGGGGGGAAAAAAGAAAGAGATCACATTACTCCAACTCAGATTACATCATGTTTAAACTAAAGGAAATCAGCCACCATTCCCCTTCACTGAGATTTACAATGCTTTCACACAGATTAAAACCTCTAATCACAGAGTTTCACAGTGACTGGAACTGATAGTTATGAGAGAGTGAACAGAGTGGAACACAACAATACGGTAGTGGACAAACTGAGCCCCAGTCTGGAAATTCCAGTTGGATTGTTTATGTTCTGGAATTTCAGCAGGAAAAGGGAACAGCTCTAACGTTGTCGTGATTGTGACAAAAGCAGTTCTGTGCCTGTAAAACAGTGAGTATGGCTGACCAGAGGCAGATTATTTGGATTTATTTGCGCTCCAGTCAGTTCTGAATGGCCTCGCAAACAAGCAGCTCAACTCAGTTTGAGGGATGATGACGACCTACATGTGTGAATAAAAACGAGTGACCCATGCTGGGTCTGTGAGGTCACTGCACAGAGGAGTTATGGAGAAGGATGGAGGAGATGGCAGGCAGACGGTGGGCCTCAAAGTGACTGAGGAGGAAAGCCGAAAGAAATGGACTGAGAGGATAGAAAAGGGAGGGAAGACGCTGTGTGTTTGTTTCTCCTTGTGGAGCCTGCAGCTCCTCTGGACTTTGTTGTCACAGGGCAACCTGGACTTGTCCCGTTTGACTTTATAAAGATTAATTGCTCCCTTCAGACTCCAGCTCAGCTCTGTTGATAGTAATACGTCCCATGTGGATATATGTGTATTCACATGCAGCCATGTTAAATGGCAAATGACCCCCAATTTGTTTTTCAGGTCTAATTCATTTTGTCATGTCTTTCAAAAATAGTTAACTGTTTTTAGTTCAAATTATGTGGTATTTTTGTAATTATTCTGTAATATTATTCAAGATGGCTCGTTGTGAACAAGGTTAACAGAAACAGATAAGTGGAGCCTGACTGTGATGGATGCTGACCTGGGATCAGCTCCAAGCTTGGTGAAGCATCCCACAGCTCTTTCATTTGCGTCCTCAGATTTTCTCGTATTTTTCCTCTGTTCTCATCTGTTTCTCAGTTTTCACAAGTCAGCTCTCACAATTTATGACCTTTGCAGTTCCCTTTTGTATTTGAATTCATCACTGTCTTTTAGCCTTAGGTGTGGCTGCATGCTGATGATGACAGTAAAAGAGGGATGGAGTAGGATTACCTGGCAACAGAGAATCCAGATGTATTAGCAATGACACTAACATACCAAAGATAACTATTGTGGTTTATCCTCTTATATTCTGTTGTTTCTGCTTGTAAATTTGTTGTCTGAAAAAAAGGAGTGTCTGGTTGGATGGTATGTGGGGAAATTGCATGTGGAAAAATGCAAAGTTTGTTAATTAGATCAGAAACTCTTACAGGACCTAACTACATCAGATTACCCTCATTATCTTGCAATTACATTCTTGATTGCAAAACAAAGGTAGACAACAATGGTTCGATATAAGCTGTTGTTTAATGAGACTTTGCTGTAACTTCTGCATTCATTGAATTAGTAAATAGGTGCTCATTCAATTGCAAGCACCCCAGTTCTTATGTTCCCAAGTGCAACACCCCACCCCTTGCTGCCCAAAACCCTCTACCCACCCCCTGCCATTAGCCTTCAGTGTCCCACATTGGCATCCCTCTGAACATTCAGGACATACAGACTCCTCCCCCAACCTCCTCAGATCCCCTCAGATACCCCTTCCCCGCAGACCCGCACACACCCATTTGATTGTGATTGACAGTGTCTTTGTTCCATTGTGTGGATCTGTCGTCTCTGATGAAGACACATACACAGAGCTGAGGCACTGCTCTCATTGTACATTGCACAGAAACCACAGGTCTGCAACCAGTTGCACTGTCCTGTTACAATGCACTCCATGTTTCCTGAGTGGGTGAGTCTAACAAGCTTGGCTGTAGAAGGGCACAGCAACATTTCATGGAATGGAGCAGGGTATGCAGGACTAACAAGACTACAACTAGCCAGACCACAAGCCTCTTCCTGTGTGGACCAAGACCAGGGGGTCCAGGCCTGATGGGCCACGGGGGCCAGCTGGAGAGGGAGGCTCAGGCCTGTGCAATGTGTCTGAGGTTGTCATTAGTTTTCACCCCTCCTCAGGGATGGGAACCAGGTCACATTCTCTCACACGGCACAAAGCCGGGTGTGTGTGTCAGAGGGTTGGGGGTTCAAGGGAGGGGTTTTTGATGGGGGGGAGGGGAGAGGGGGGCAGGCCATGACCTCTTTATATCCATCAACAGATCACTAACTTGGCCCATAGACATGCTTGTATAACACATTCACGCACACACATATTCATATGCATGAAAACACATGCTAATGTTTGCGCATGTGCACACACTGGCACACTCACAAAATGCATATGCAAGAACTAATATGTGCTCTGCTGGTGGCCCTATATGTGCTTTGTATGCAAATAGTCCATAGGGGTGCTGTTGCTAACATCTGCTGCTAACAAATGTCTATCTTCCCAACTTATTCCTTCCAAATGTTCAGCGTGAATTGATGAATTGACGTTGAAGTCTGAATCTCTGAAAGTAAATTGTAATGAAAACTAACAAAGCTAATCTGCCTATGAAAACATCTAGAACACAATTAAAGATTGCACGTGTCTATCAAAGCAAGGATAATGCTCATTCCTACACAGCCAAGACTATGTAGAAACTTGGATATGTCAAATAGATAAAGAAAAATAAATTTAAAACAGCTCAGAAGAACCCTGTGTAACAATTGTGACCCATAGGACCGAAAAGATTGATCCAATTAATGACTTACATTTGTTATAAACACCACCTGCCATCTCTGTTTTGTGATATGCCACAAGGTCAGCAGCAGAAAATGGTCTGTACTTTGAAAGCCAGTTGGTCTGCTGAGGGAATGCAATAAAATACTGCCCTCTGTTGGTATCTAATAGGTATTGCACACTGGCCAAAAAAAGAAAAAACGTGATAAGCACAATTAAGCATTTTCAAAGAAGTCAGGATGGTGACATTTTGACATTTCATATTGTTAAAAATACTTAAAAAAGCATTTAGGGGTAAATCAAAATGTTCTTTATTTCTAAAGAAAATCCCCCCATCCCCACCCTCTTCATAAACCTTAAAAAACATTCCATTTATCAAAAGATTAAAAACATGATTCAACAGCAGTTATGACCATGAGGACACTACATTAAGGCAAACATGAAATTGGGGGCACAATACATTAAAAGCATATTTATATATTCTAACTCTGTTGTATATGTCTTAACTCTGGGAGCCCGAGTGTAAAGCTATCTAGGCTACAAGTTACAGTATTATTTATTCAATATTTTCTATAATTTTCATTGTTTCACATATTAAGTGAGTTCATTTTTTGTGCTTTTATGTCTGTCCATGAGCTTTATTCACTTCCTCTCAAGCTCCTCTCATGAAACCAAAAATTAAGGCCTTGCCTTATACTCATAAACTGTACGCTCAGAAATCCAATGTCAGTGTCGTTTGTCTGCTTTGTGGTGCATGCATGCTTCTCTGTCAGCACATGAGGTCACCCTGCATATAACATCTATGTGAAAACACTTGTGCAATTGTGCATATTATCTGACAAAGCTTATCATGGTATCATGTCTTTGAACTAAAAGGAGATTCCTGTCTCCACGTTACTGGTTCTAGTCTAAAAGCTCAGTCCAGGACCTCAGGGGAAGATACTGAGTGACTTGGAGGTTAGGACAAAGGTTGGGACTGAACACTGCCCTCAGTTAGGAGAGATGGTGCGTCTGCGCAGGCAGCTGCACGTTAGGCACTTGAGAATGCTCATGGTGATGTGCATGAGAGGGCCAAAATTGAAGAGCAGGTTGTAGAAAGTGTTCACCGACAGGCCGCCAGTCTCATCTGCGTACTTTAAGGCCACGATGGGTGTGTAGAGGCTATTGGTCAGATTCCTAAAGCGAGGGTTATCTGACTCAATAACTTTCTTAGTGCACTGGAAAAACAAAAGACAAAGCAAAAGACAGCAGCTGTGGGTGATTTACAGACCGATTTAAAGACTTTTAAGCAGTCAGTGAGCAATTCTAACTCTGAAATCCTGAGATAAATACGTATTCACTCACTTTCGCTATGTCCTCCGGCGACTGGCCCATGGCTTCAAATATATCTATGGATGATGGCAGGTAAACATCTTTAAAATATCGGACTGTGTCTGCGTCTGCTCCTGGGTACTCCATCTTAGCTACATCCTCCATCATCTTTGTCTCAAACTCGGTGTGCACTGGGCCAGGCTCAATCATGGACAACCTGAGGCGATGCACATACACAAATGTCTGTGAGGGGGCATTTACC
Source organism: Arrhamphus sclerolepis (assembly GCA_037176975.1). NCBI lineage: Eukaryota > Metazoa > Chordata > Actinopteri > Beloniformes > Hemiramphidae > Arrhamphus > Arrhamphus sclerolepis. The sequence continues at coordinate 6,123,129 of JBAMYA010000023.1, read as the reverse complement.
GTGAAAAAGTGAAGACAGATGTGAAGGCAGACCAAAGGAAAGAGGGTCATCTACCGGATATTGAACTTCATCAGCTGCACAGCCATGCTCTCACAGAACCCTTCCATGGCAAACTTAGAGGCAGTGTAAACGTCATTGAACACCACTCCTGATCCGAAAAAAAGGAAGGAAAGAAAAAAAAAGGAGAATTTGACATCACTGCATTGCATCATTAACTTTTATGGAAAACAAGTAACAGAAAACATCAATCTCTCTTAACTAAAACAACAAAGTTACAGAGGAAAACAGAACAATACAAATGCTGACATATTTTAAATATTCACTTTGGCAACTTATTAAATTCTCATTCTGACAAACTGCAACCACACCGTACTTAAAAAGAGTAAAAAAGAATTATTTTAGCAGTAAGAACTACATCGCATCTCTTGCTTCTTGGATCGCACTGACGACCTCCTCAGAGTTCAACTCGTACCCTGGAGACCCATGACGCTGCTCATGACCACGATGTGTCCGGAGCGCCTCTTCTTCATGTCTGGCATCACCTCTTTGATCATGCGAACCACTCCAAAGAAGTTGGTGTCAAATACTCTTTTCATCTCTTCGATGCTGATGCTTTCCACGGGTCCGAGCAAGCCCACGCCTGCGTTGTTGACTGATGCGGAAGCAGAGAGACAAACACAGCTGATCCTCACAGTCACATGCTCAATGTTACAATTACACAAACGTCTTCAAATTACTTATAATACTAAAAATCTAAATAATGTTTCTTGAAACTGCCACCAGATGTCACTCTGTGACAACTACAGGGAGGTGTGATGTAACACCAGACCTTGTTGAGAGGCCTCTGGGTCTTGAGTAATTATATGAAAGGGGTGCAATGTTGGATTTAGAGTAAGATGGAGGGTGAGGTATAAATAGATTGTTTATCCAGACTTAAGGTTTAAGCAAGACCCGAAAGGTACTTATTCAGACGGTATCAATCCACAAACATACAGAAAACCCCACCACAGAATCCATTAAAGGTAACCTGGTGTACGGTTGCTGACATCCACTGAACCGTCTGCTGCTTTGCTTTTGCTGTGAGGACCACATTTCAGACAAAGAAGGTGTCATGGTCACATGACGCTCCAGGACTGGTGTCAAGATATATCACACCAATGTTGGCTCACGGTGGCTTTTTCTGTTTGGGTGCATAATCCATCTGTCCACTGGAATTTCAAGACTCCCAGTCCCCTCCTTCCACCCACTCAGCTGCAAAACCACAGAGTGCAACCACTGTCTCCAAACATTTCTGTTATGAATCTTCTCAACCTTGGTCCTCAGCTTCTATTACTGCAGCAGTAAGAACGCCGTTCTGTGATTTATTTTTACTTATTTATTTATTTGCACTTGCAGTGAAGAACTACTCCCTTATAGAAGCATACTAAAATTTGTATTAAATAGAAGCTACAGCAGCAGGCTGGGTTTAATGTATGTGCATGTGCTCATAATTCATGTGCACGTATTTGAAAAGGAATAAATTCATATACATTTGAAGCTGCCTGCAAAAAGTATTTATAGACGGCTCTGAAATATACAACCACTGATAAAGCACATCCATACTAATGTTTATCCACACACAGGGAAAAGATGAAAAGGGCAGAGAGGGCTCTGTTTTCAGATGTGACCCACTCACTCAGAATATCAATGTGGCGATCCTTCACGTTGTTGACACACTGCCTGACGGACTCATCGCTGCACACGTCTAACGGAAGCAACGTCAAGGTCTTCCCATAAGCGTCTCCAGCCGCCTCCAGAAGCTTGTCCTTCTTTTTCAGGTCCCGCATGGTGGCGATGACTGATCGGGAGAGATAAAGAAATGGTCCACGGATGACACGATCTTACAAGAAGAAAATGTAAAACCACTCAGGCAGGAGTCGAGATTAATTCAAGATCAACAGGGGTGTCTCATTTTGACTCCTTTTATGATTCCACTCACATGGGAGTCTTTCATGACACTATTTTTTGCGTGCTCATGTCTGATGTCATTATCGGCCTCTGTCTGGTTAGTTTTATGTTTAAAAAAAGAAAAATGGTGGCTGGGCGTAGAAGCTCGGACTTCGAACGCCTTGCATGTCCCTCAAAGACCATCACTATTAGATGTGACGAGGATGGAAGGTGGGTTTTTTTTTTCTGGTTACTGCTGAAGACAATACAACTAGGAACAGAAAAAAAAAAACATGAGGAAAATTCAGAGCAGCATTTATTTTAATGATGCATTTTCATTACTTATCATTTGATTATGAATCACTGAAGAAGTAACAGTTACTTTCTGCTGCTACAACACTGTATATGACTCATGTTAATGCAGACAAAGTGACAAAAAAAGATTGCGCAATCACCAGCAAGCTTTTTTTTTTTTTTTTTTAAATAGACACAAAATCAAGAGCGTGCAAACACACACACTCCAAGTTGTGACAGAGTACACAACCAGGGTCAGAGTTTCTACAAGAAGCCACGTCTGTTAGAGGCACGTCACTGATATTTTCATCTGAACTTTACACTCTGGGCAGCACTAACCTACATACAACGCAGGAAGCTATCGTCGCCGCGGTGTAGACTTGGCTTCCACAGTTTCTTTCACATTTTGCGTTCTGCTGATGCTTGGCTGACAGACGTTACCTAACAAGGGAAGGAGAGGCTGCGCTGTTGCACAATGGCAATGAGCAGGAGTAAACAATCATTAATTCCCACACTCAAATACCTGTTGTCCTTCGCAGGTAAAAGCAAACCCTTCACCTGATTCTTGTTTCAACACAAACAGGGTTTGTAAGATTACAAAAAAGGTATTGCTATGTTTTGGAAATTAGGCATTTAATGACACAAGTCAATAAAGATTTAACCATTTTTTGAGAGTGCTTCAATATAAAGGTTACATAATATGACCGTCAGAAACAGAATAAGTGAATGATATCTTGCGAAGTCTCATTAGAGCGTTTTCTTTCTTTCTTTTTTTCATTTTTTTTTTTTTTTAAGAGGCAGCTGTCCATGTAAGCAACAGGAAGATTTATGAATTGGTAAAGAGGTAAATAAGAGATCCATTGTTCTTGTAGTTCCTGAAGGAAATACTCATGGGCAGCTTAAACATTCTTGAATGAACCACACTACACAAGAAATACAGAGGAATTTAGGGGCTTAGAGCTTTATTCGTGTTGCTGCAACTAATTGTTACGCCATGCACGATGCAACATATAATCTCAGTTGGATTTCTGAAGGAACAGAGCAGATCAGTTCCATTTCTCACATGTGGCATTATTGAAAGCAGCTCAAGGCAAGGGACCAAATCTGCTCAACCAGTGTTGGGAGGGAGGGAGAAGCTGCTATTGTTTTGCTCATCTATTTCACAGTAATAAACCCCATCAAATCCCAAAAGAAAGGAAGAGGAAGAGGAAGAGAGAGAGAGAGAGAGAGAGAGAGAGAGAGAGAGAGAGAGAGAGAGAGAGAGAGAGAAGAAAAAAAGTAATTTAACTAAACCTTGTGCAATGGCAGTCATGACTTTTACTCACCTAAGAGCTGAATTATAGGTAAAATACAATGACAGCAGCAAGAGGTCTAACAGCAAAAGTTGTCACTGAAAACTTCAACCAACAGTGTTATGTTAGTTCAGGAGGTCTAAAATCACCTAAAACACCGAAACGAAAAAGTTCTTGACTTTGATTCAAACTTCTACAGTGCAAGTAACAATAGCTCAGACGCAGGAGAGGAGACACGGACCTACAATGTCAAAGTGGGACACCCCAACTCCCCTGTGAACCAATGAAGACTTTAAACAAGGCCCTTGCTTGAGAGTGAACCCATGCTTGTACAGGTCTCCAACTTTGTCCCCGTTCCACACTCGCTCCAGTTAGAAGACTATAGACGCATTAGACACGGCACTAAACTGGAGCAGGCGCTTTACAATTCCCAGCAATAAAAGGGAGCTTTGTGCAGGAGAAGTCACTTGAAAGAGAACTGACAAGACTCCTTTTCTGAGTCCTGCCTGGCAAGCGGCATCCTTGCAGAGTCCTGCCCTGGAAGCAGAGCTTTCAGATGATAAATAGGTGAACCACAGAGGGACTGAGGTATATGATTCCGATATGAACTAACTATTGGGACCAGGACCAGGACCAGGACCAGGACCAGGACTGAGCAGCGCAGTCTGCGTACAAGGGTGCGATAGTGTGTTGCAGGAAACGTAAACACGGCCAGCGCAGGCTTTTTCAGGCGAACCACACGATTATAAATGTGCTACTGGTGGGTGAGGATAAATAAATAATGTAGAATAAAAGTGCATTTACCATGGTAACGCTTCTTCTCATCAGTGGCCAGCGTGACGGCGATCCGCAGGCCGATGCCCGAGGAACAGCCGGTGATCAGCACAACTTTCTGCCCGCTGTTCGCCATGATCTGTCCGGGTAGGAGCTGTGTTTTTCAGCGGTCCTCTGCTCCGGATGGTCGCTGCGGAGGGAGCTGTCGATCATCGGACTTTAAAAAAAAAAAAAAAAAAAAAAAAAAAAAAAAACCAAAAAGAACCCTCCCACCACCCCCACCCCCTGAACCCCCCACCCAGCCACCCCTTCAACAAAACTTTCAACTTAAA